>CM033473.1:29165434-29507812 GCA_019447015.1 Hymenochirus boettgeri | reverse complement strand
TTACTGAATAAACAAGGCTACTTTCAAGTGTTACTGAATAAACAAGGCTACTTTCAAGTGTTACTGAATATACAAGGTTACTTTCAAGTGTTACTGAATATACAAGGCTACTTTCAAGTGTTACTGAATATACGAGGCTACTTTTGAGGGTTACATATACGAGGCTACTTTTGAGGGTTACAGAATAAACAAGGCTACTTTCAAGTGTTACTGAATATACAAGACTACTTGACAGTAGCCTTGTTTTATTCTGTAACCCTCAAAAGTAGCCTCTTATATCAGTAACACTTGAAGTAGCCTTGTATATTCAGTAAACACTTGAAATACCTTGTATATTCAGTAACACTTGAAGTAGCCTTGTTTATTCAGTAAACTTGAAAGTACCTTGTTTATTCAGTAACCCTCAAAAGTAGCCTCGTATATTCAGTACACTGAAAGTAGCCTTTTATATTCAGTAACACTTGAAAGTAACCTTGTATATTCAGTAACACTTGAAAGTAGCCTTGTTTATTCAGTAACACTCGAAAGTAGCCTTGTTTATTCTGTAACCCTCAAAAGTAGCCTCGTATATTCAGTAACACTTGAAAGTAGCCTTGTATATTCAGTAACACTTGAAAGTAGCCTTGTATATTCAGTAACACTTGAAAGTAGCCTCGCTAACCCTTAAAGTAGCTGTCTTTTTTTGTTCATTTTTGAAAATCTGGAGATCAAAAAGTTCCCGAACGGTTCTATTCAAACTATGTTTGAAACTACTATTATTATACATTATTATTGTATTAAAAGTTGAATCTGAGATGATTATTATACTTGAGGCAAACTGCCATGGCATATTAACCAATAATAATTGTTTCAGTGATTGTACCAATCTAAGCAATTGTTCATTGGGTTTTAGGGTTACTGCACAGGAGCAGTAGCTATTCAGTTTGTAAGTACAAGGGCCATGCCTCAAAATTTACAAACATATAGAAAACTCGTAGAAGTGCAGGTATATAATCTTTGTAGTAGGATGGCCGAACTTTGGAAAGTTCAGTCCATTTTTGAACGTTCGATATATGGAACGGACCCATTAAAGTCATTGGGAGTCAAATAGTTAAAAAATTCTAATGAAATACAATAATATCAATGGTAACTTAATGTAAAGGCTGTGGGACCTGGGAAATAGTCGGGGGAAACTTTTTACTTTCACACGCACTACTTTCGATATTCACTTGCGTATTGGTATAATAGACATTTTACTTGCGTCTTCGTTTATTTCAATATTTACTCGCGTATTGGTATAATAGACATTTTACTTGTGTATTCGTTTATTCGATATTACTAACGTATTGGTATAATAAACATTTTACTTGTGTATTCGTTTATCAATATTTCTCGCAGATTGGTTATATGAATTTTACTTGTGTATTCGTTTATTCGATATTTACTAGCGTATTGGTATAATAGACATTTTACTTGTGAATTTGTTTATTCGATATTTACTCCGCGTATGGTATACCGTATATACTCGAGTAATAAACCGTCCCGAGTATAAACCGAGATACATAGTTTTTAGGTAAAAGGAGGAAAATCACACTGACTCGAGTATAAACCGAGGGGGTAGTATTTGCCACTAAGATGTTTGGAAACTACAACTCCAGCTGCTTTATTGCTGGGAGTTGTAGTTTTCAAACATCTTAAGTTTGCAATTACTTACAAATAAGAGTAAAACCTTCTTTATTTGTGCATACTGTATGCACAAATAGAGGAGGATTTCCCCTATTTGCAAGTATTTGCCACTTAAGATGTTTGAAAACTACAACTCCCACAATAAAACATGCAACTCCCACCAATAAAGCATCCTATATTTGTGCATACAGTATGCACAAATAAAGAAGGTTTTACTCCTATTTGTATGTATTTGCCACTTAAGTGTTTTCCTGTATAAATAAAGTAAATGTTTCTCCTACCTTGTCCGGCGCCGCGCGATCCGCATCCTCGCTCCACACCTCTGCGCATCCGATGATGTCACTACCCGGCGCCTCTCACTTTGCGGCGCCGGTTAGTGACATCATCCGATGTGCAGAGGCTGTGGAGCGGATGCGGATCGCGCGGCCACCGGGCAAGGTAAGGGAAACATTGACTCAGTATAAACCGGGTAAGATTTTCAGTGCTTTTTTAAAGCCTGAAACCTCGGCTTATACTCGAGTATATAGGTAATAGACATTTTACTCGCATATTCTTTTTTCGATATTTACTCGCGTATTGGTATAATAGACATTTTACTTGCAGATTCGATAATTCGATATTTACTCACGTATTGGTATAATAGACATTTTACTTGCAGATTCGATAATTCGATATTTACTCGCGTATGGGTATAATAGACATTTACTCGCACATTCGTTTATTCGATATTTACTCGCGTATTGGTATAATAGACATTTTACTTGCAGATTCGATAATCGATATTTACTCACGTATTGGTATATGACATTTACTTGCAGATTCGATAATTCGATATTTACTCCGCGTATTGGTATAATAGACATTTTACTCGCACATTCGTTTATTCGATATTTATCGCTATTGGTATAATAGACATTTATACTCGCACATTCGTTTATTCGATATTTCACTCGCGTATTGGTATAATAGACTTTTACTCGCACATTCGTTTATTCGATATTTACTCCGTATTGGTATAATAGATACTTTACTCGCACATCGTTTTATTCGATTATTTACTTGCGTATTGGTATAATAGATATTTTACTCACATATTCGATATACTCGCGTATTGGTATAATAGACATTTTACTCACATATTCGTAATTCGATATTACCGCGTATTGGTATAATAGACATTTTACTCACATATTCGATAATTCGATATTTACTCGCGTATTGGTATAATAGACATTTTACTCACATATTCGATAATTAGATATTTACTCGCGTATTGGTATAATAGACATTTAACTCGCATATTCGATAATACGATATTTACTCGCGTATTGGTATAATAGACATTTAACTCGCATATTCGATAATACGATATTTACTCGCGTATTGGTATAATAGACATTTTACTCACATATTCGATAATTAGATATTTACTCGCGTATTGGTATAATAGACATTTAACTCGCATATTCGATAATACGATATTTACTCGCGTATTGGTATAATGACTTTTACTCACATTTTCCATAATTAGATATTTACTCGCGTATTGGTATAATAACATTTAACTACTCGCATATTCGATAATTCGATATTTACTTGCGTATTGGTATAATAGACATTTTACTCCAATTTCGATTTTTCTGCATTCGATTATAATCCCCTCTTCCCATTGACTTCCAGGCTCTAAACTGAGCTCGAAAGTGGGTGGTGTGTATTTCCACTATTAGTTAGCATACGACAACATGCCAGCATGAATGGCAGCCCGTGAAAGTGGAAACATTCCCAGGCGGGGGTACAAAGGATGCAATTGGAACCCCCAATATAAAGGAGACGCAAAAGGCTCCATTATGCGCCACTTGCGTGGAAAGGGCTGACGCAGTTTCAAATCCAGCTGACACCTCACAACTCCAAAAGAGGTGGTCGGACTTGAAGCGACAGCGGCGTAACTACGTCAGGACGTACAGACCAATGTCCAAGGAAGTGTCACATTAATATATAAAATTTGAACTGTGATTGATGTTGTATAAACCACCTTTTGCACCACTCTAACCAGGCGGTTCTGCGGCAGATCTTTCTGACAAGCTCTGTCTATGTATCACCACTATATGAAGTTACTTGCACTTTTCTTGTTGTACTTTTATAGCACTTGTGATTGGCGATAGCGCCTTGCAAACCGCCACAATGATTGCGGGCCTTTAGTGCTTTTCTCCTAAAGGACTCAAGGTGCATATGATAGTGTTAGTTAGTGTTAGTTAGGGGCATATTTATAAAGGATTGTCTTTTTCGCCAAATAATTAGCGCACACATCGCAGCGAAAATAGCGCCTTTGGGGCTTCGTTTCGCCTTATTTATAAAAAGCGAAAAAAACACACTTCGCGCTGAAAAAGGCGAACGGGAGCGATAAAGAGCGAAAAGTATCGCAGCGAAAACTAACGCACTAAAAACTGCATTGGAAAACCATTCGAAACCAGAAAAGCCCACTAGAAATGATGTCAAGTTCAAAATGGCCACCTCACATTTACCAGAAGTCAGCCATGTCTTATTTAGTCAATCTTCTTAGAATTTCTCAATTGGAATACAGTTTTCTTTGCACTGCACATTCACCTTTCTAATGCGCGTTTCGCCTTTCTAATGTGCGTTCGCCTTTCTAATGCGCGTTCTCTTTTCCAAGGCATATTCCATTATAATGTCGTTCGCTTTCTAGTGCGTTCGCCTTTCTAATGTGCGTTCGCCTTTCTAATGCGCGTTCTCCTTTCTAATGCGCGTTCGCTTTTCCAAGCATATTACATTCTAATGCGCGATCGCCTTTCTAATGTCGCTTTTCCAAGGCATATTACATTCTAATGCGCGATCGCCTTTCTAATGTCGCTTTTCCAGCATATAACTCTAATGCGTGTCGCCCTCTAATGCGCGTTCGCTTTTTCAAGGCATATTACCCATTAGATGCCTTTTCGCTCAAACATGACTTTTCACCACCTTCAGGGTCGCGCTAATCTTCTCGCTCTTTTAACGCAAAAACCCTTTCGCTCTTTTATA
The DNA here is from genome assembly GCA_019447015.1 of Hymenochirus boettgeri. Lineage (NCBI taxonomy): Eukaryota > Metazoa > Chordata > Amphibia > Anura > Pipidae > Hymenochirus > Hymenochirus boettgeri. The sequence continues at coordinate 29,503,111 of CM033473.1, read as the reverse complement.
ATCGCGTTATGCCTTTTTGCTCCTTGCTCTTTTCGCTAAAATTACCATTGCGAAGTTAGGCGAAAGGGTTAGCGATAGCTCACGGAAACGGTTTCGCCATTCATTAACGCTACCTTTATAAATAGCGTTAACTGTCTTTTTGGCAAAAACCCATGCGAAAAGCGAATGCGAAAACATTTCGCTACTTTTCGCTCTTTTATAAATATGCCCCTTGTCTTAGTAAATTGTAATGTAACTGTTATTGAATGTTAAGTAGATTTTGTTAAAGGACAGTACACATAAATATTTACATTATTCTTTTTTTATTTATTATATATTTTTTATTATTATTATTTACTTTTTAATATATAAATTTGCAGATGAGGGATCTGTTTTCGCAGTGAGGAGGGTGATCACCCCTACAACACCCCCACCAAGGCCTCCAGCACCTCCGAGCACCTCCAGCACCACACGGGACCATCACGCCAGGCAGGTGGATATGGTGGGAAACTAAATCGCTGGAGAGGTGCATGATCCATGGTGTTTAGTTTAGTTCGTGCACCCCCCGCTGCACTGAAGGCCCTCTCTAAAGGACACTGGATGCCAGGCATGAAAGGACCTCGATGGCATACTGGTGCCACTCGGGCCATATATCCACCTCGCCACCAGTAGTCCAGTGGATCCTCAGTCTCTGAGGACTACATGGCCCTGGATCTGATGTAGTCTGTGAATTGTGTCAGGATGCCTGATAGAGTTGCCAGTAGATGTGCCTGGCAACTGTTGTTGGAAGAACGCCTGAGTTAGCTGCAAGGCTGCCTCCAAACTTCTGCTCCCTCTCTCAGGCACAGGGGACTTGAGCCCTGCTCATTCCCAACATCTGGTTCTGTGGCTGCCAGCACCTGGGAAAGCAAACAGAGGCAACGTAGCAGTTGTAGCCTCGTACTGCTGCTTCAGCTTTCCCTCTGAGATGCGGGAATGAACTCCGGCACTTTAACCCTTATAGCGGGGATCTATGAGGGTGACCACCCGTACTTCTCTTTGATTGCCTTAATCATGGAGTCCTTGCACAGGCATTGCAGCCTATGCATACCCATATGCCGCAAAGTGCCGAATGCAGAGGACCCCATGTCCTTATCGTCACTGAGGACAATAGTGTCGGGCTCAATCACTTTCCAACCACGGGTGACATGTGGTATTTGGGAGGGTTGATATGTCCCCCTAGAGGATGCCTAATTTCTTCTCTGTCTAGATCACCTAAAATCCCCCTCCTCATCATCAGACGGCTGCTCTGCAATGTGATGCCCTGGCTCAAGAACACCACGGTTTTGGCGCCCTCCTCTTCCAGTATCTGCTGCCGGCGATAGTGCCCTGTCGAGTATGCCACGCAGGGTGTGTTCAAGGGGAACACAAGTGGGATGGTATGCGCTATGGTGGCATCATCAACGGCTTACCATCCTGGTGGCCCCCCTTAATGGTGCGAGGACACGGCAGGCATCCCGAATCATTAGCCACTGCCTGGTTAAGAGAATCCCCAGTCCCAAAGGCTGATCTAGTCTCATATTAATACAAGTAGTCCATGATGGCTAGCCTCTGCTGGAGCAGCCTCAGCGCATCATAAGACTAAGTTTCCAGCGGGTGAGGGTGTCACAAATCAGCGACTCTGCGGCAGACCGTTTCTGCTGCTGAAACTTGGCCAGATGAGCTGTGGCCGTGTAGGACCACCCAAGTGACTGGACACCCTCCTAGCCATCCTCAGTACCTACTGCAGACCAGGGTAATTGGTGAGGAACCGCTGGTAACCAGGTTGAAAACATGTGCCAGGAAAGGAACATGTGTGACTCTGCCCAAGCGAAGGGCAGACAGGATGTTGGTGACCTGTCACACACTACTTACCTATTGAGAGGTGGTGTGAGGTCAGCGGGGAACCATCTTACCTGGCATGAAGCATATCTCTGGGGGGGGGCACAGGGCTGTCTGGGAAGAGGACTTACCGGAGGAGGGGGGGTGGAGACTGGTGTATCCCCATATATGTGTGGTACCACCATCTCACCGTTCCGCGTCTCTGCCAGCTAGCAGAATGGCCCACTAAGCGGTGATTGAGACATACCACCCCTGCCGTACTTGCTGGACCACGTGTCCATAGTAATGTGGTCCAGTGAACAGATATAATGCCCTGCACAATGGTCATGCAGGCCTGGTACTGCCTTCTGGGCAATGTACCTATGGCCAGGCACCTGCCACTGTGGTGTGCCAATGGCCCACAACGCTCTGACCGCTGCACTGTCTACCAGCTGAATGGTAGCAGCTGCACTCGTAGGAGTTTGGCTAAGCTGGCTGTGAGACTGCTGAACTTGGGGTGACTGGGGGACAATTTCTGCCTCCACTCCAACAACTGGGGAAGAGAGACCTGCCTTTTATCTGACAACCCAGCAGCAGTGTCAAGAGGCCTCTTACACTGTTGTACTGAGGCTAAAGGCTGTCTCTCCTCCCTTACTTCACCAGGAAGCAGCTGATGGGCTGGGGGGAGGAACAGGGAAGGGGCAAAGGAATGTAACGCGTGGGTGCCTGCACGTTCCCTGACCACTGCTCCCACCAGAAATAAATGAACTGTATATGCTTTCGCTGCCAGACACTGTTTTATTGGGTCCACTCCTTCCTACTGCTCCTGTACCCCGCAGTGTGGAAATATCACATATGAAAAGGAAGTGGACGCCACGCAGAGGAAACTGCGAACACAGATGTGTTTATTAAACCGACATGTTTCGACCCACAGCCGGGTCTTTATCAAGTGTATCAAACACCATTCAGTGACCTCCCTAAATACTCCCACAATACCCACCCCCCCCTTTAATTGGCTGAAAGCCCATGTCCATAAAAAGTCCAATAAATATCCATGGTAACACAATCAACCCACCGCGTGCGAGATGTCCGAGCGAATGTAAACAATCTAGAAAGTGACATATTTACCTACAACCCAATCGTTACAATTTTGGACACATTCTGAACCATGTGTCGTCTAGGAGATTATAATATATACATATATATGTACAATATACGTAGTCTACCAACTCTAACAGTAACTGTTATACTTCCATCTATTTGTGTGGTACTGCAGGTGAATTCCAGGGTTCCTGGTGGGACATAAACAACACAATGTGGAGTGATATATCATAAAACGGTTTTATCGACCAACAATCATTTAGTCCTGCTGGGTACATGCTGTTTAGCCTTTTGATCCATATTGCTTCAGTCTGTAATAACATTTTGGGGATCCCAGCCCTTAAAGTTAGTTTCACAGTATCTAGTACACACCCATCGTATTGTGACAAATTATGTTTTTTCATTTCATTTCATTTCCAAGTGTTGGATACAGAAGTGTCAGTATGGGTATTGGCAACATAATTTCTAATGTTACCTTTGTGCTCTTGGATGCGTATTTTTGCTGGTCTACCCGTCTGCCCAATGTACACTTTGCCACATGGGCACTTTAACGTGTAGATAACCGCTTTTGTTTCACAAGTAGCATACTTATTCAGTGGTATTTTGTACCCCCTGGTTGGGTGGTGGTATGTGGTTCCCCTTTATTATACTGCTCCAGCAGTTTGCAATTCATACAGGGGAATGTCCCCTTGCGTTTCGTGTCATGGGGTTCTGGTGGTCCCGCTGTAAGTCGGAAGGACACAGTTTATCTTGATGCTTGTTGCCATGCTTGTAGCAAAACCTTATTGGGGTTTGGAACAGGTGTCATACTTGGGATCTTGTTGAAGCTCGGCCAATGTCTTTTCGGACATTCTCGATGGGTCCGACTGTGGTTGGTTATACGTGGACACTAATGTCAGCGTTTTTCCTGTGGTCTCTTTGGTTTTGTTACTAATAATTGTTCTCTAGTGAGGTGGCTGTGTAGTTTTCAGCTTTTTGTATGTAGTTTTGTCGTACTCTCGTTGTGTAAACCTGGGTTAGATTCAACATGGTGGCCATATATTCTGTGTCGGTAGAAATGATTCTCTTTGCCCTCATGTATGGCCTTTCGGTTGCCTTTAAAGACTTTGGGGTGGTGGAAGCTACTGGCATGGAGTAAATTGTTCCTGTCAGTAGGTTTCCTATAAGGTTAGTTGGTAATTGTGTACCTTGGATTGTTAGAGTACATCAAGGTATGGCATTACCGTTTGTGAGTGTTGTAAGTAAACTTGATGGACTGATGTACCTTGTTTGCTTCCTCAACCATTTCTCACAGTTTAGGGACGGCCTTCCCAAATGATCAGGATTCACTACACAATCTGTAGTATCCTTGATGTGGTGGTGGTATGCTGGGTTATGGATGAACATCTGTTTCTCAAGTTTATTGACATTATGTTTGCGAGGGACGGATCTACTGTGGCGCCCATGGAGGTGCCTTGTAGTTGCAATAGTATTGTTTTAAGAATCTGAAGTATTTTTTCTTAAGTACTAGCTCTAGGCAGTCCAACAAGAATATTTTTTGGTGTTGGTAAGTTTGTGTCAAGTAGGCACTCTTCAGTGGTGGCTACCCCTCATCTGTGGAATTGAGGTGTAGAGTGCTTGTAATCTATGGTACATAGATATGTTTTCAGAGTTCAATGGGCCCAGTTCTATGTCTATTAAGTAGATCTGTGGTGTCTTTTAGACAGTGGGTAATCCGTGCTGCTAATGGTTGGAGGTATGAGTCAATATACTTGGATAGTGGTTCTACACTGATTCTAAGCCAGACACAATGGGTCTCCCTGGGGGTTGACTGCTCCCACCAGGCAGTGGTGGGAGCATCATATGCCTCCTCATAGAAGAGGTGCCCAGAGTTGCTGCATTCTTTCCACGGCTAACACGTTGCAGCACAGACTGCACACTGCAACCTTGTGGTCACCGGGAGCCAATGAAAAGAATTCCCACACAGCAGAGCCACTGGCATACACGGGACAGAGGTCACTTGCTGTTGTGGGGCACTGGTGCCAGGTGGCATTGGGGCTGTACCTCCACGAGCAGCACTAGATGCACCCCTCTGCCCCTACCCTGGCCCCAGTCCTGCCTCTAGGTTCAGGCTCGTGCTCACACTCTAAGGGCTCCTGATGCCGACTTCCTTGATAGCCGAAATGCATTGATCTTTGAAGTTCCGACACTTGTTTGGTATGATTTTACCTTTTGTGAAGACCCATGAGTGCCCTCGCGTGGTGAGTTCAACAACAGGTCGACGTTTCGGGCATCACAGCGCCCTTTCTCAAGTAACATGTGACTATACAATAACATCCATTACTTCTCAACATTATATAGTAATATAGACAGGAAGTGACCTAATGTTTCATTACCATAGAGACAATTAACCCTAGTGTGGAGTCCCAAGTTCCAAGCAAGTGTCCACACTATGTAATATATATATATAATATATTATATATATACACCACACACACTAAACTAACACAAAACACCAAGTGACAAAACGACACAGACAGGCCAAAACACAACACAGAACACACAGAGAAGCAAACAAATAGACAAAAGCTTTTTTTTTTACACAAACAAGATAAAAAAATGTACACTTAAAGCACATATGACACAGACAACACAACTGACAGCAACAGCAATCTGACAGCAAAAGCGCTGATTGCTGCTAAAGGCGCACTGTCAGTTACACAACACACAGACACTGACACACAGATACAGAAACAAACAAAAAACAAGACCCTAGACCTCTAAAAGGTCTAACACAAAAATTGCCCATAGGACTTAACGGGGGGTTAGTCCTTAAAGAACTTTTGGTCTCACAAGGTTACCTTAAAAGGACTGTTGGGTCTCAAGATGTGTGAATATGGGGTGGTTAACACAAGTCCTAACCACCACATTGAAATCCACACACAGAAAGCTCAAAAAGTGCAAATAAATCTCTCCAACTCCAACACTGTCAGGTCTCCACTAAACACCTCCAACACACAAAATGGCGCTGGTCACACTGCCTTTTATACCCAGGGGGTGGCAATATTCAAATAGCTGCCATTGATTTGCAGATGTGGGCATAATTTTTTTTAAATTTCGATAATTCTCGAATCCACGAGCATTGAACAGTCAACATCAATAATTATCGAAATTCCGGAAAATATCAAGAGTCCGAGATAGTTTGAGAAGTCCGGGTCCGTTCGAACCCGAATATTTCGGCTCGGTTCTAGTTCAGTTCTAGTCCATCTCTACTTTGTAGGTACTTTTATTAACTAAAGAATTTACTAAATTATCTGTATATCCGCAAGTGTCTACATATTAACACACCCAACAATAAAATGCTGAATCAAAAATTCAATTTCCTCATAAAGGATGTTTTTGTGGACTCATTGATTTTTAACCCAAGATAAGACGAAATAGAACTGTTAAAATATGTAAAGGATTGGGTTAGGGATTCCGTAAAGTGGAGGGAAAGAGCTGGAAGTCTTCAGGCAAGTATGAATAATAAAAAGGCGACAAGAGCAGACAGTGGCTGATGGGGAGGTCACCGTCTCTCTAGTGCTTGCCTTTCCCGACGTATTGGCTGGAGCAGCAAAGCTTGAGTTAAGATTTCAGGAGCTCAGGAGCTACTGTACATTAAAACATCATCCCTTTGCAAGTATATCAACCATACACGCTGATCTGTGGGTTTTATTTTGGATTTAAAGTCATTTTAATCTATGTAAATATAACCGATGACTGCATGTCGGTTTGAAACCACAAGCAAAACTTCATATTGATTGTGGTCTAATTGTCTCAATGTACAGTTCATTCCTAACACATTTTTAAAACTCAATCTAAGTAAAATAAATCCCTATTATAAATGCCAATGGTAACTTGTTAACATAGCTTTTGTCATTGCAGGCAAATGCTGGCCTTAAAGGACAACTAACTGTAAAAATGAACTATTAAAAAAAAAGTACCTGGGACAGGGAGGTTGGATGATCATTCTCACCTCTCAATATGGTTTATTAGGAGCTACAGCACATACAGTTTTCATCTGCCAGGTTAGTGCCCTGGCCCTTCCTGTATTAAAGATAGTGCTGAAGCACTCCGGAAGCCTGGCAAGCAGTTTTCCTTCATGCTACCGCTCCATATAGAAATAATATTGGAAAAGTAAGAAACTACCAATCTACCTCCCTGCCCCAGGTACATTTCATTTTAACTGTTTTTTTTTAAACTTATACACTACAGTTCTCCTTTAAGCTGGTACATACGTACCGATCTTTTAAAGATGACAGATGAATGTTAAAGATTCTGTTTGTGGTCTTGAAAATGTAGCTGCAACACTTCACAAGCGTTCTCCCTTATAAGTTAGTCTATATACTATAGGGAGAATGCTCAGGACTGCCATACACCTAATGATTGTGTATGATTCGTAACATGTGGTTCCACTGCTGATGCTGAACTTTTATTGCCGACGCTTTTCATAGCGGGTCAATGTCGTTTGTACCGTTGGGATTGGCTCTTTCTCTCTATGTGTGTCCCAGCTATACTGTTCATTGCACTTATCTAATACCAATACATACACAGGCAGTATTACCTCCTCACCTTCCTAAGAATCAATCACAAATGATTGGTCCAGGTGTTTATCATAACATCACAGGAGCGTGGTAGGAAGTTTACTATGTTTGGGGCCACATCAACCTGAGGATGGGCATAAATTAGATTTCACGCAACATGTTATCTTTTATGTCTTTAACCTAAATACTAGAGATGGCTGAAACTGCTAAAATCCGTTCCACCTGTGGACAGATCCGCCTAATAGAAAGGGTAAAACAGCTGGTAACTTACTGTCACTGGCTCTGGACCTGGGAAATGGTCTGGGAACACCTACATATCCCATACAAAAAAAAAAACTTTCCTCATGATGCCCTTTTTTTCATGCTTCCGCATTATATTTTTCGACGCCGCGTTAATACTTTTTCGAAAATTCGAGAATTTCCAAGGAATTTTCGAGTTTTCAAGAAATTTTCCGAAAATTTTGTAAAAAATTATAAAGTTAACTTACTGTAAATGACTCTGGGAACCTCAGAAATGGTTTGGGGACAGATCAATCTGATTGTAACAATTCTGATTGAAAAAGAATCTTATTGGTTAGTATACAATCAGTTTCTTTCTGAAATAATTTTAATGTATCCAATCAGAATTGCTTACAAATAAAGGTGAAGTTTTAAAACCTAAAGCTTGAAGCCCATTATTTCAGTGTATATGTTTTTCAAGGACTGCGGCACCATGCTGAAAGGCCGCTGACATGGAGCTCCGATAATGAGGGGGAAGGTGACCGCTACCCTCTGGGAACATGAATTTGACACGTTCAATAATTATCGAAAATTCATCATCATTAAAAGTTCGGAAGTTCAAATACCGGAATAGTTTAAACTTTTAAAGCTTGTGTTTAAGTTTGGGTTCTATCCCTCTCTAGTCATGAACTTCCTACTGTGCTTCATCAGAAATCCCCCCCTAACATCCTGTGCTTGCCCCTGGATTGGAGAGCATTCCAATGGGCAAAGGCATGTACAGCACCAGAAGTGCACTATAATGTGATGGGCCTACATAGTTCTGGTCCTCATTTCTGAACATTCTGATTGTAACTAATCAGAATTGGTTGCAATCACGATTCTTTTAGAAGTTCCCAGGACCATTTCCCAGGGCCCTTTCACGCAGTACTGTACATTTTTGGCCAAATTTTCAAAAATTTTAATTTTCAAGAATATTCGAAAATTCTTGAATTTTCAAATTTCCCAGATTTTTCGAAAATTCGATGGCCATCTCACTACAATACCAAGGAGACACATAAGGATGTTATTTCTAAATTGCTTTTACCTCACCCAATAGTTGTGTGCATAGAAGGTTATTGAACAAATCTGCACTACCAACAGTGCCACTGTGCCTACTGCCCTGCATGCAACTTATAAATGTGCTAAAATAGGCTAATTTGCAGAGAGGCATTGTAGTCCATTTTACATTAAGTCAACAACTTTATGAAGAACAAGCTGGGGCATGTTGAGGAATACTGGTTGGGGCATGTTTAGGGGGATTACTGGGTGCCTGGAATCCCCCCTCTCTGTCTGCTCATGCAGTCTGCTGTTCTACTTCTCAAGGTGCCCCCTGCTTTTCTACTTCTCAAGGTGTCCATAGACTGTTACATAGACTTTTACATAGATTGTTACAAAGATGTTACATAGATTGCTACCCAAACTGTTACATAGACTGTTACATATATTGTTACATGACTGTTACATATATTTTACATAGATTGTTACTTTGTTATATAGATTATTACATAGACTGTTACTAGATTGTTTACATTGTTATTAGATTTGTTACATAGACTGTTCCTAGATTGTTACATTTTATATAGCTTGTTACACAGACTGTTACATAGATTGTTACACTTGTTATATAGATTTTACATAGACTGTTACTAGATTGTTACAATCATAGAACTTTTACATAGATTGTTACATTGATTGTTATAGACTGTTACATTATTGTTACCTAGACTGTTACATAGATGTTACATTTTTATATAGATTGTTCATAGACTGTTACATAGAATGCTATGTTATTATATAGGTTTTTACGTAAGCTGTTACATAATTGTTACAATTGTTAAATAGACTGTTACATAGATTGTTACATTGTTAATAGATTGTTACATAACTGTTACATAGATTGTTACATTGTTAAATAGATTGTTTCATAGACTGTTACATAGATTGTTACACTGATTTTATAAAATTGTTTACATAACTGTTACATAGATTGTTACATTGGTCAAATAGATTGTTACATAGACTGTTACATATATTGTTACATTATTATATAGATTGTTACATAAACTGTTACATAGATTGTTACATTGTTATATAGATTGTTACATAAACTGTTACATAGATTGTTACATGTTAAAGAGAATTGTTACTAGACTGTTATATAGATTGTTACATGTTATATAGATGTTACATAAACTGTTACATAGATTGTTACATTGTTAATAGACTGTTACATAGACTGTTTACATAGATATTACATTGTTAGATAGATTGGTTCATAGATTGTTACAATTGTTATATAGATGTTTACATAGAATGTTACATAGATTGTTTACATTGTTATATAGATTGTTACAATAGACTGTTACATTAGATTGTTACATTGTTATATAGATTGTTACATAGATAATGTATACCATAGACTGTTAATGTTTACATAATAGATGTTACATAGACTTTACATAGATTGTTCCTTGTTATATAGATTGTTCATAGACTGTACATAGATCTCTGTTGTATTCATAGATCACCTGGACTTGAAATGTAGTTCTTGAAGACCTTTCGCTAGTCATCCTACTGGCTTTCTCAATTCAGATGACTTGTACAAGAATCTGTGGCAATTATGTACCCTGGAAATCCCAATTAGCATATCACAGCCAGGTGTTAGGTTGATTGGATAGTGGCTAAGAGGTGTTATGGAACGCCCAGATGTAAGGTGTTAAAAAACCTTCTCTATTCTGTCATCCCAGAAACACCCCAAAGGATAACAACTACTTGGATCAAAGGAGGGAAGTGTCACTTCATCAAACAAGAGGAAGGGTGAGAAACTTGTCTACAGGACCCTGACCCAGCGAGAAATGGAGTCCGTGGTAAGGGCTTGAATTTGGCCATCACCCCTAACTCATCCCTGTGGTGGATATTATAGCAGCCACAGAGCCTCTTTCCACAGTATAAGGTATCACAGAGTGAGGCAGAACAACTTTCACCTAAGGTATCTGCAGCCTTATCCATTGCTAAACTCCTTCATCTAACCTGACTACACAGGAAAGAAGAGCCTTACACATCCTCAAGAAAGATTCCAGTATCACCATTCTATCCGCAGGTAAGGAAGAGAGCAAGTGGTACTCACACCTCAGACTACCATGATAAGGTGACCATGCTCTGGCCGATAACAACACATATAGGCTGTTAACAAGGATCCACCAGCCGTTACAAGAAAAGAGTCATAGACTTACTACAGCAGCTTCAAAAGGATAAAGCCTTGACCGAGCATGTATCATCGCCTCTACCCTGGTGTGCACCATCCATGCATATATGGACTCCCAAAGATACATAAGGAAGGGGCCCCACTAAGACCTATAGTCAGCAGCATCAACTCTGTAACATACAAGGTGGCAAAATATCTAGCTAACTCTTAGGACCTGTGGGAAGTTCTAAGCATCAACATCCAGAACTCTCAGGATTTCAACCAACAAGATTGAAGATATAGTACTTGGTGTAGAAGAAACTATGTGTCCTATGATGATTGACATCTCTCTTCAACTTTGTATACACCCAAGAGGCTGTTGACATGTGGAGAAAACGCTGGGCCAAGACAGCAACCTTACCAGCAGAACTGATCTCAACCCGAACAGTGTTTTCCTTGTTGGACTTGTGCCTGAATACCACCTTTTCAAATACAGGGATAACTTCTATAGCAAAACATGGATGTGCTATGGGATCTCCGTTTCCACCTACTGTGCCAACCTTTACATGGAGGAGGTAGAAACAGGCCTCTTAATACCTTTAAGGGCATAGCACCCCCCTGGTTCAGATAGTTGATGACACCTGGGTTAAAATCCCACCAGAAGGAAGTACAAGCTTTCACAGAACACATTAATGTGGTAGACCAAAAACATTCAATTCACAAGGGAAGATTACAAAACAACAACTGGCTTTCTGACTGCTTGGTAGAAGTTAAGAAAAATGGTAAACTGGAGTGAGGTTTACAGAAACCAACACACCCAGATCAGTATTTGATGTTTGACTCCCACCACCCTTTAGATCACAAGCTGGGTGTCATAACGAACCCTGCAACACAGAGCCGAGAACATCCCCACTAGCACCAGAGGCGAAGGCTAAAGAAATGAAACATCTCAGAGGAGCCCTTAAAACTTGTGGATATCCGACTGGGCTTTGTCCAAAGAAGTAGAATAAAAAAAGAACACAAATACCAACAGTGAATGGGAAAAGCAAGACAGGAGGAAAGAACATGGTCATCCCATATGTAGCAGGGGTCTCCGAGAAATTAAGAAGAATTTCAAACATCGTATCCCTGTCTGCTTTAACCCGAACAACACACTGAGGCAGCAATTGGTACCGTCCGAAAGACCCAATACCTAAACACAAGAAATGCAGTGCAGTGAAGTTGAAGACATGCTCTGATTTGTATGTGGGGGAGACCAAACTGCAACTGCATCAACGTAATGGCCCAGCACAGAAAGCCAATTCCTCGGGTCAGGACTCAGCCGTGTATCTGCATCTTAGGATAAAGGACATACCTTTGAAGATTGTAATGTTAACATACCTGGCGAAGGAACGTGACTGGTTCAAGAGAGGTGTTAAGGAGGCCATTTATGTGAAAATAAAGAACCAAGCCTAATAGAGGTGGGGGGGTTCGACACCAACTGTCTGCCATGTACAATGCTGTTTTAACACTTACTCTGGGCGTTCCTATAACACCTCTTAGCTACTATCCAATCACAACACACCCTTTACACCTGGCTGTGATATGCTAATTGTGATTTTCCAGGGTACATAATGGCCACAGATTCTTGTACAAGTCATTCTGAATTGAGAAATCCATCAGTCGGATGACTAGCGAAACGTCTTCAAGAACTACATTTCACTCCAGTTGATCTAATTGAATACAACAGATATACCCATGACCTGTGAATGAGAACCTTCACAGCACTGTTACATAGACTGTTACATTGTTAATAGATTGTTACATAGATTGTTACATTGTTATATAGATTGTTACATAGACTGTTACATAGATTGTTACATTGGTATATAGATTGTTAGACATAGACTGTTACATAGATTGTTACATTGTTACATCGATTGTTTACATAGACTGTTACATAGATTGTTATATATAGATTGTTACATATACTGTTACTAGATTGTTTACAAATTGTTATATAGATTGTTACATAGACTGTTCATAGATTGTTAGATTAGATTGTTACATGACTGTTTATATGATTGTTACATTGGTAATTGAACTGTGAGTGAGCATCCAGCATTTGTATGTTTCAAAAATGTGTCCAGTCTGCCCTGTGATTGACAGCGCATACAGATCTGTATCAACATTAACCCTGCAGCTGCAAATTTGTCAGTCCACCGTCAGTGTCACAGCTTTAATGGTAACGGTAATATAAATGGGGATTTATCAGTAAAACAGAATGTTAGGCTGGGTACAAACGGACACATTTTCTCCCCCTGACCTTTTTCACACTATATATGGTCGGCCCAGCAATGTCTCCTATGGACCACAGCGTTCACTGCCACTGCCGAAATCACCCTCAGATATTTTAGGAAATATCGTTTGTGTGTACCCTACCCAGCCTTAGTAAGTATATACTGTATAACAAAGTAAAGGGAATTGTGGTATGGGCCAACTGGTGATGATAATCATGGCAAATAGAAATTATATAATATTAATTACATGATCCGTATATATAGAACACATGAATGTATTCGGTCCTTGAACCTCCTTCTTGGGCTTGTTCCAGTGGTAACCCATTTAGGAATCCCCCCCTTTGAAAATCCTGCGCTTGCCCACTGAACAGCACTGCATGTTTTGTACATTACATACTTCAGGTGCACCTCTATTAATGAAACATTATCTAATCTGTGAAGGATGGGTACCATGGTACTATGTATAGCTGGGTACACACATAAGTGAATAGGACCAATCCTTCAATACTGAACTTTTGACCCAGCATCGGAAACCCGTCATAAGGACAGTCGGCCTCGATCGTAGACAGTATGGCAGTCACAATGGTCTCCCCATACTTTATGTACACTTTATATAGGAGATCGTGGCTGTGTGTACTCCCATCTGTCATAGATGACAGACAGATTCTTGCAGATTGGTACTGTGTGTACCCCCCTTTTTTAATGTTATATTCCAATGTCATGTAAAACATACTGTAGCCTAAAGCAGCATTTATAGGATATAATGAATACAATGTTTATTATGTAAAACACAAATAAAAATAGTAGTTAAACCAGTTTGCACAATTGTTTTTCTTTATCTCTTTTTTTGCACACTATCTTCCTTCGAACAAACCAAAAATACACTAATTATGCATGGTTAATATTTGGTCAATAATATCATAATACTAACATATTGTTGCCTTTAATACTTACAGGAGCCTATTTTTACCCTAAGTCAACTAAATTGAGATTTAGCCTCTACTATAACTGTGTGTGTGTAAATCTCGGGATAGTGCAAAGCATTGCAAATTGTTCTTATTTGACCATGAACTCTACATGATCCTACTTAACGTTACTGTCAAGTATCCCGCGGTCTTTTTTGAAAAGCGGTACTTGTCGTGCGTCTCCCTCTGGCTAACTTCATTGGGACTAAAACACTAGTAAGAGCCATCAAACTATCTGACAGCTTGTCACCTGTGAGGCTCCATTAATTTACAACATTTTCTAACTGTTTGGCAATCTGCCTGGCTGTTCATTCTCATCCAATGACTCCTGTTTGCATTTAACACTTGGGTTAATTTTCTCAGAGTTTAAATTTTAGCCATCAGTTTTTTTGAGAGAGCTGTCAGCCAACATATGGAGGCAAAATCTGCTGAATTTATTACAAAGTGTAATCTGTTGAATGGGAAACCAAAAAAAAGACCCTAAACAATTGCAATATATCGGAAAGGCCCAGTGGGGGGTGGTTGGGGAATAAGAGTCATAGAGAAAAACGATGGTTAGTTCTTTTATGGCAACTGGGGTTCCTTGGGAGCTACTTGGTCTATCAAAAAAAATAAGTGATGGAAAGACACAGTTCAATTGTCCCATTTTACAAAGGATAATTAACTGTCAGTCTCTCTGCTTTAAAAACTTCATTATTTGAAATGGTCGCGTGGAGTAAACCTTCCCCACCACCGTCGAATTCCAGGAGGAATAGGGGGCAATGTTCAAATGTTAAGGGAAACAGACATTATTATATTTTTCATGTACTAAAAATAATTTGAAATTGGCCGTGAAAAAGTTTTTTTCGCCTGACTTTAACCCTCATTGGATGCCGAGGGGTTTTAAATAAATAATTAATGAAAAGCTATCAGAGATGACTGGAAACTTGCAGGAGATTTAAATCCACAAATGTTGGTTTATTAATAAAATCAATTAAACTTCAGGCCGGGCAATCTCATTCGCTGCTATTTTCTTTAAATATTAAGGATTCCTAGGAATGACTGGCCCCCCACATAATAACATAATGGGGCCCCTCTCCCTGCTTCATAAAAAGTGGTTTCCTTGAAGGAAGTGCATGCGACCAATTCTTTGTGGATTGTAGTGCAGAGCACAAGATACGCACTATATACCGGAAGCCTGTGCGTTTATGTGCGTTGTAACGTGGCATCACCCATATAGGTTTATTTCGGTAATTTACTTGAACACCACAATTGCAGTGTTAGTTTTTTCCTTCTCTCTTCTGCTGGCTGAAGGTGATTTACTTGATACAAAGGTAGTGGGCTTCAGCCACAGTCTATTTGCATTCTTAGGGGGAAATCCTTAGAGGTCCAGGGGATGGGTCACCACATCATTTTTTTCCCCTGTACACGCTGTTCAATTCAATTCAAATTAAGGTTTTCTCAGAATATACAGTTCCAATTCCAAATTGAAAAAGTTTTAAAAACTTGTGTGCTTTGCTCTTTCAAAAGGTAACATTATTGAAATTCGATGTTCTGAAGTAGAGATACCCTTTATGTATAGACCTGGTGGTTAGGGTTGGTGCAAGGCGCCCAACAACTACAAAAAAGATTTATTTTTTTTTAAAGATAAAGGCAGGGATCGGAGGGAGGAGGGGGGGGGAGCTCCCCTGTGCATTTCCCAGAGTTTCCAACAAGGAATTAGCAATACTGGACTTTGAACGGCCACTGTAGAGAACCATAAGAGCTAAGAGGAAAGGTAGGATTTTTGAACCTACACAGTGGGGCCAGCAGTGTGGCAATTTAAGTTTTGGGGGTGGACATGCCCTTTTAACATCATTACTGTTCAAGTCTATTGATGACCAACCTAAGAAGGAAAGGAGTCATTTATTTTAACTTATTTTAGCAGTTTAGTTCTCCCAGAGTAGAGAATGGCCGAACTTTAGAAATTCGGTCCGTTTTTCAACTTTCAAACTATATGGAAAGTTCGAAAGTTCCGAAAACGGACCCATCAAATGGTTCGAAAAGTTTCTAATGAAATACAATTAAATATCAATGGTAACTTAATGTAAATGGCTGTGGGACCTGGGAAATGGTCTGGGGAACTGTTCGAATATCCAGGACATTCGAAAATCTATTTTACTCTCACTTTGCTATTTTCGGCTCGTTCGTGTCTAGGTACCATGTACATTTTACTTGCGGATTCGTGTTCGCGTATAGGCTTCAATGGACACTTTACTAGTAGATTCAATGCTCGCGTAAGCTATATAGGAATTTTACTCGCACATTCGAACGGTCGAACATTCAATATTTATCGAAGTCCGAAAATACTCGAAAATCCGGGTCCGGGATAGTTCAAGAGTCAATTCCGTTCGAGTTCTAGTCCATCTCTACTCCAGAGTACTACTCCAATACTAATTGCTTTTTTCAGAAATTTAAAACCAAAGATACCCCCACCCTATCTTCACCCAGTGGACAGGCATGCTCTGTGTGCTCCTTTCTGGGAAAGTGGGAACTGTCCAATAGCTATTTTGTATTTTCCAAGAGCTGTGGTTGACTTGATGTAATGAATATTTTACTTATTTTACACATGTGTAACTTTGGTTAGAAATAACTGAAAAGCAAATGTTTTTAATCATTGGTTTTCTGCCGTTTAATCAGATAATTGCTTGTTAGACCATATTTATTATTATATAACCACATTATAGCTTCTGTATCTGTGTATTTCCAAAGTAGAACTTTGCTGTAATACAATTGAATGGAGATTCCACCAGCAATACAGTGCAATGGGAGAAATGTTGAAAAGCCATAACAAAAAAGGTTTAGAGAAGGCAACTATGATAATATTATTTGGTGGGAAATCTAATGGTATTTTGGGGTTTTGTTTCTTATTTAACAACTCTGGCAAGTTTTTCAGTTTCTGTACATACGTATACATTTCCATGGAAGGAGGTAAATGGTCCCTCAACTACTAAACAACAAAAGTAATTTATTGCATTATTATTCTTTAAACACAAATAGAACCTCTAAGACCCCGGATGATCTCCTCCAAGATCTGGGGACAATACACACATTTGATTCTTTTCTTTTGAAGGAGGAGGGGGGCGGCAGTTTCAATTACTTGGTTTATTATTATTTTGAAGGTTCAGAAATGGGCATATGCAATGTTTGTAATTTTGGTGTAGACCAGATTTTATTCAATGAGTAGATCATCAGGTGTAATTAAGAATGCAGAGGGTTGTGTTTAAATTAGGCCATATGGATACAATGCAGTTATTTCTAATTGGTGATAAAAAACACTAGAAACATTTTCAAATTCA
This sequence comes from Hymenochirus boettgeri, assembly GCA_019447015.1. Lineage (NCBI taxonomy): Eukaryota > Metazoa > Chordata > Amphibia > Anura > Pipidae > Hymenochirus > Hymenochirus boettgeri. Next base: position 29,485,627 of record CM033473.1, on the reverse strand, counting down.
TGTATCAAAGAACACTGGAAGTTTTCCAAGTTTCCTAGAAACTTGGTTGTGAGATCGGAATTTTAATAGTTCATGCAATTTTGTCCTTAGTTATGGCGACAAATTTCAATCGGAGACCAGTAGTTTAATATTTATTGAGGCTTCATATATTGTACCTCTTATTATCTTCTGCTCTCTTCAATCTCTTGTGTCAAGGAATAAATAGACCTTTATATTTGTGCTTATTCATCTGCTAAACTATAACCACCACTGTGCATGGCCGGCCTTTGATATGGGTGACCCGTGTGACTGCGAATTCCAGGGGGAGGAAAGCCGGGAGTCTTAGGTCATGGACCTGTAGGTCATAGAGATGTCCGAACTTCATAAATTTTAGTTCGTTTTCGAACTGGAGAACAGTAAATCCAGAGTAGTTTGGTCCATTCAACTGTAAAGTTCACCTGAAACTCAGTTTCGAACTCGGTTCTTGTCCCATCTCTAGTAGGTCAAAGTTGTGCATCAGTACCCACAGCCCTCCCAGTTATTGGTCCTGCAGTTAAAATAATGTACAAATACACGTGGGTGGATTTGAAGCAGGCCAAGGCGGCAGCTTTCATCCGCCATATTGTGTGTGTCAGGGTGGTAATTTTGGAGGGGGTGCTGGCCCTGCCACTGTTTGCGGTGGAGTGCCATATTAAATGTTTTAAGAAGTGAAAAACAATGTCTGGGTTATCTTTTGAAACCTTTACCATGCTATACTTAATACTACTCATTTTTTATTCATTACTTTATAAACAACATCAAAAGCCATCACCTCTTTAATTTCCTTGTCCAGTCCGATGTTAGAGTGTTGGAACCATTCCTGGGCTTACAGAAAAAGAACCTGTGCAGAACATAAAATGCACTTTGATGAAGGTGAAGGGGCTTGTTGAAAACATTGCTGTGAGCAATGGACCTTTGGAACCATCTGTTGTAGAGGCAACTGAATGTTCAATGATGCTTGCAAATTATTTAGCTCTTAAAGAGCCTGAAAGTGGTTAAAACGATGGCATCTGTACTGAATGCAAACAGCTTTTTATAGATCAACTACGGTCTTTTTTGCTGAATCAGTTACATCCTCTAGTCCAAACCCTTCTTGGCAAGAGATTTCTAAATCCCATCAAATAATAGCTCTAGTTCTGGCAATATTCAGTCTGTAAGACACATTGAATAGAGTGTAAGGTACCACATGCAACATTGTCACATGCTACATGGCAGATTCTGTCAATAATCTGAGGTAAAACACAGCCCTGCTTGAATGCTCATATCTGTGAGGTTGTGGTCAGATTTACAAACTACATTTATTCTTCATTTCACATGACTCTCATGATATCATAGAACTCAATGGGGCTTATCTACCAAGAGGTACAAACTTTGCCTGTTCTATTAATTTGATGTAACCAATCAGGAATGTTACTTTTATACTGGTCCCTGGTCCTTTTCAATTTTTTTACATTTTCTAAAATTTTTCAATTCGAAAATGAAACCGATAAAAGTCTAGAGAATTTTTTTTTTAAAGTTTTCTGTCCATTTTTGAGGGACAAATAGTAATAGTAGGTTTCTGCAAATGACACAGACCTGGGGATGGTCTGGGGATCCCGGAATAGAACCAAAACGTATTTTTAAATTATCCTCCTGACCGGGCTGTTTTTCGATACGTCCGCCATACTTTCGAGGGTTACCGATATTACAAATTCGGGTTACCGAAATCGATCATTACTTTTGAGGGTTACCGAAATCGATCATTACTTTCACTTTCACGTTTACATTTTTGATTTCGATAATCATCTATTTTTGATAATTATCAAAATTTCCATAAATATCAAAATACGGAAATTCCAGGTTCCTGAAATCCGGGAGTTTCGAAGTTTTTTCACTTCAAAACCCTCATATCGATTTAAAACCGGGTTCTATTCCACCCACATTACATCTCTATTCCACTACATTTAGAAAACATTTGATAACATGATTGGTTGCTGCAGATTAAGAAGGACCTCTTGTACATAAGCCCCAAGGTGTATACGTCCGGCTATGTCTCACTTTTCGATGTACTAGCAGCAGTTCTATTATGATAGAGATGGAAAAACAGAACCACATGAACCACATTGTGAGTCTTCCAGCCTGCTGGTAACCGATTTGCCAGTTTTAGGTTGAAATGCCCAATAGAGCACTCATGTTGGGTTTCAGTATGATTGCGGGTTTACAGTTTCCTGCACCCCTTCTAAGCATTGTAATGGATTATGAAAGGTCCCACATCACTTTGAGCCATATTTATAAAGGCACGGTATTGCTATTTTACTATACTGGGCTTCAACTATCTTTATTTTACAACATGGTAATTGTACGATCGCCTATGCAATGCTATAGTACTGCTTGGATTTGTACCTATGTGGCCGCGGTTATACTTTTTTAAATAAATTTGTTCCTTTGTATTAGAGTCTGGGTCTATGGTCTTGTGGGTTGTTGCAAATTCAGTGCAGACCTGTTGGTGATGCAGGTGGTGTTCAGCTGGAGTAATAGTGTGGGGATGGGTCTAATTTAGCATTGTTAGCACCACAACAAGGACATTCCCATTTTTAAAGTAGTTTTCCATGTGGATATTGTCAGAGACTGTAAAGTGGGTGTTCACACTTAAAGACATGATGGAGGTACCTATATTTCCAGTGAGTACTTCATTTAAACACTTAGTTAATGCCTCTCGCTCCGCCGTAATATAAAGGAACATGCTATGACCTCATTATCCCAGTCTGTTGACCTGTAAGAAACCTAACATCCATCACAATCACTTCCAAACTCCATATAGAACTGGGAATCTGAATACCTTTCATAGTACATAGCTGTCCCTTTAAATATAAACATACTATTTTTACATTACTAACTAGTACCACTTGCCTATGAAGAATAATGATTGAAATTTATTTAGGGTGAAGGCTTAAGCTTGTTTTGCTTTACTTTGTACAAGCTCTCTATACTAGGAACTAAAAACAAATTCTTTATATGGTATTACAGCACTTTAGAGCTTGCAATGGATAGACCTCCCCTGACCTATCCTGTTTAACCTTCGTGAATTATGCGGAGGTAGCAGCTTTTTTCCATAATATGCTTGGAGTTAGCCACGCCAGATTCTCTCTGCACTGTTTGTGGCACATACATGTAAAAGAATAGGTAGAAGTCCTGACTTTATATTCCAGTTTGGCAAAGTCAAGCAACCTTAGCAAAGACCTTGATACTGTACACCTCCCCATCTAGGTTAAATACATCAGCTGGCGACATTGATAGAAAAATGGTAGGATAATATTCCGTTGTATATACAGCCTTTATTATATATAACTTTATTCCTTCCTGGTCATTTGTTTTCATATTAAAGAGTGATCTATGGTCCACACCAGATTTTTTCCGCTCGTGTGTCGTGGACTCACTGATAAATTCGGTTTTTCGAATTTAAAGTTCTGTTTTGAACTACGAAATTTTGAAACCAGGTTTAGTTGGAATTTCCACTCAACACGGAACCAGGAGTTCTGACCTGTAACTCTTTGGCACACCTAATGATATGTAGATGTGATAACGAAATGTTTATTAGGAAAATCCCAAAACATCCCAACTCCAAAAAACGGACCCATAGTAAAAAAAAACCTTTTCTTTACCCACGCAGCTTATTTTGAGTTTCTGCATCACATTTTCAATCATTTCAAATATCTAACTCGAGGGCTTTGTAGTTCTATTTCTCCATATTCCCAGAATCGAGGATTCACGTATTCAAATGATTTTTCTTAAAAACCTGTATATTCCATCATTTCTTCAATCTCGATTTCAAAACATACTTATATTACTCGAAAAGCCAGGAAAATTCCACAATTTGAAAATCCAGAATCCGAGAGTTCTGTCGAAACTTGTAATAATGCTACAACTGTATGTAGTGCATTATCTTTATAATCATCTACTGTTATTGACAATCATTCATCCTGCATTCTGGGTCAGGAAATAAAAGTTTCATTCAACTGCTGCCTTTGCTCACATTCAAACCTCAGTATTCCTACATCTAGAGTTCCAGTACTATTTTAAAGTTTTCATTAGTTTTGTCCCTTGTCATCACAAACTCTCTGTTGCCATAGTACAGTAAATAATATACAATTGGTGGTTAAAGGTAAGTTCAGTGCAAATACATATGCTTTTCAGAAAAACGAGCAGTATTTTTTTCATCCCATGACCTTAATCTCACCCATTCAGGCCTTGTGTCTGTGTATAAATAAATGCAACCAAAATACTGACTTCCTGTTTGCTGGACCCCTATTAGAGACGTTTTTTTTTTTTTTTTTTTTTTTTTTTTTTTGCCTGCTCTTGACCCAGTGCTGGATTGATTCAGTTTTGCCTCAGTATTGAATCTGAGCATGTTTGACCCATCCAACATCCAACATAGAACATGAACTGTTGGCATTGCCAAGGATTTGGTGCATCCTGGGAAAAAAGAAGGACCGTTTAGAACCTGATGCTCACTCACATGTCCAACAGCAGAAACCACCAAAGGGTATGTAAAATCAACTGATTTTTCAAAATGGGATAGGAATATTAGAAATAAAACTAAGAAGGCATTACCACAAAACTAACATTTAACAAAATTGATCATTTCCACTGAACGCTGCCCCTTTAAACATGGATCCCAGTGCTGGGGTCTAACAAGATCTTCCATTAGCTACAAAGCTGATTCACTATAAGCAGTTTTTTCGAAGCAGCAAATCTTTTTACTTACTCGCCAACTTTTTATTCATATTGCAAATATTTTACAAGAAGATCCCCCAAATTCACTTATGGTAATGAATCGGTGATCTGAATAGTAACCCTTTCTAGTTATCGAAGCTTTTTGTTAAGACTCAGAATTCACTGAAAAAGGATAAATGAATTACAGAAAATAGATGTATTTCACATTCATCGACTTTTACAATAACATTAATGGACCCTGGGGACTACAGTCTTTTCATGGAGTTGAAATATTTTTTAAATATAAAATGGGATTAATAGGAATATATAGTTTTGTCCTGAATTGGGTTTTCCTTTGAAATAACACTTTTTGTCACGGCGATGTAGTTGTTTAAAACTTCCAAATAAATTTCATCATAAGACTGGCCAGTTTTTGAACAAGGAAAACTAATGTTTTTTCGTTGAACTTCTCACCTTCCTTCTGAGAACATCACCACTGTTCAACTATTCTGGCCCCATAGTGCTATATTTCGGTTTGACAGGTAAAAATGTCAGTGAATATTTTCACCACAATTAATTTTACCATCTTCAATTTTCGCAAAATCGATGTCTTTAAAAAAGCCATGCGATAGGTCCGCTTAAATATATCTATTCCGGACTGACAGACTACCTATTGGCTTAATGATTGAGTATTTTGTTTCATCAGGAATTATTGACCCTCATTTGTACCAAGCCTAAGATATATCTGTTTGTCTTCAATTAGATCCAACCGGACTTGAGTTTAGTTTCAAGAACTAAACTTCAAGTCCGGTTGATATTATTGAATAAACAGAAAATATACCATGACTCTGATTAATGAGACCTTCACAAGCCAGCCTAAGAGTTATTGGCCGGAACTTCTTTTCATTCGCTTACATTCTTTTCACAATGTTTTCCACCTAGTTTTGCAGTGGAATGCAGTTTATTAAACCATTTACTACTGAAACGATGCTTCAAACAGGCCGAACTTTTTCCTGTATTTCTCTATATCCATTATAACCCCCCTTGATGTTAAATGATAGACAAAGAGCTTTCGGTTTTAATTTAACTAGTGCATTTATAGATGAAAGCCTTTTACGTCCATCTGTCATCAAACATGAAACAACAGGAAATTTGCATCTTTCTAAACACGTGAAGACAGGCAGTCTATAGGGATGGCTTCCCATAAACAAAGCATTGTATTCAATACCCTTCTTTTTAAGTTACATCCTTTCACTCTACTGCACCTCCCTACTATCTTCTCTCTTGGCTCCTTATGTTTCTGGGCAAGCCCTTGTTCTCACTACTTACTCTTAGGAATTCAATCAGTATAAAAATCTAAAGATTTAAGGAGAGCTATTTAATAGGCAGAGAAGGCCAATAAGGTCTTAAGAAGGTACATGTCAAAGGTGGGAGAAGATTTGAGCTGGAAGCAGGAATGGATTACAACATTGTAGGACCTTTGGCCAACAAGCACACAAAACACACACTTTCCAACAAATACCATCATTATGAAGAAAGGCCACTCTTCCTGTGTTTTTCAGGTGTCCTTTTTTCTTTTCTGCACCTTTCCTCCCTTATTCTATTTACGTTTCTGTCAATTTCAACAGTCTATTTCATCTTTCATCATTGCCACTCTACAATTGACTTTCCAACTGCCTATTTCCCCTTATACTCAATTCTTTTTCCATTTTAATATCCCATTGCTACACCATTATTCCACTCAGCTCTCTTGCTTTCTCTATGCAGCTTGATTGATTCACTAAAATCTTGATTGATTTGGAAAAATGTGATTGTTGATTTTTTTTCAAACCCACATGGTGAATTTGTTTGCAAGCTTGAAAACTGATACTGGTATTATTTTTGGAAAAACTGAGAATGGTGACATGGCTGGGGGTTGGTTTCCTGGGATGATCCCCTTGCTTTTCTCTATGTAACTCTTAAACATATCTAAAATTATAAATGAGACCAGAAAGCATAAACACAAGAGGAAGCAGAAGACACAACATTGTAGATTTTCAAAGTTAGGGCAGCTGTTTTCAGTAAGTTCAACCAGACATACCTCTTATACCATGTTTGGATCAATCTGGCTTGATGGTTGGAGTAGGTGATGAATCTGATGGACTGAAGCAGGTGACATTCACCAACCAAAATGGCAACATATCTAAATAACCATTGAGCTTAGAACTGAGACATTTTAGAAGAGACGTGTGGAAAAGTAGACCAGCTGTGGCAAACCTGAGAACAGCTGAGGCTGGAATGCTTTGTCTGAAAAGACAGATAACACAGTGTGGACCAGAGCCATGTGAGCTGTCTACTTACGGGCTAAAGAAGACAATACATAAATTGTAGGCCCCTGGCTCCAATCCAGACTGGGTATGACAACCACATACTTTAATTGGTTTAGACAGATGTTGATTATAGGTAATTTATGGCTAGTTTGTGAAATGGCTCGAAATATGAAGTTGTAAAAGATGCACTAACAAATAATCACTGTGGACTGCCTGATGTTCCACTACAGTGTATTCATATATCTAAGATAATGCATTACAAAATGCCTAAAATCATTCTTTATAGTGAACACATTTAGTGAATTGAAGGTGATTAAGGAAAAAATAGACATAGAATTCAGAATGAACACATTTTATATCATGATGTTGGAACTTTCTCCTGTTTTTGATGGCTGTGTGTGACTCCTAAAAACGACCTTGCTAAGACCCCCTAAATGTATCATGATTAATTTCATTGTTCAATTGTTTAACTTGAGTTTATGATGAGGTTTAAAATACACTGAGATGTCTCCATTAACTCTTTAGTCTTTGCCTTGGCTTGGTTTTCATATGTTCATCACAGATAGATAGACCGCTGTTGGGTATACTGCCAACAAAACAAACATAGCCACACAGGTTGTGAATTGTCAGTAGCCAACAAATTGAGCAAAAACAGGGCATATTTGGCATTGGACAATTTCACATTGTAATTTACTGCTTTTATTTGATGAAAGCAAATAAGGCGATTTCCAGCAACTCAACAATAAGAATGAATGGATTTCACAACTTAAAGATAGCTTTATATTTTATAGCTCACATCAGCAGCATTATAAGATATAACTATTTAATTCTGCCACATTTCAGGCTTTCTTGAGTTCTGCGTTCTGGACATTTTTCAGCCTTTTTACGCTCAGCCCCTCTCAGAACTGTAAGTAAACTACTGGGTGACTTACCCGTGGTCTCTTTGTAGTTATGTCACTAATTGTTACTTACCGTATAACCGAGTATAAACCGACCCGAGTATAAACCGAGGTACCAATTTCAGCGCAAAATCCTAATAAAGTTATTGACCCGAGTATAAAACGAGGTAGAACTTGGCATTCAAGATGTTTGGAAACTACAACTCCCAGTAATAAGCATGCTGGGAGTTGTAGTTTCCAAACATCTTGAATGCCAAGCGAGGGTGGCATTCAAGATGTTTGGGAACTACAACTCCCAGCATGCTTTATTAGCTGGGAGTTGTAGTTTCCAAACATCTTGAATGCCACCCTCACTGGCATTCAAGATGTTTGGAAAACAAACTCCCAGCTAATAAAGCATGCTGGGAGTTGTAGTTCCCAAACATCTTGAATGCCCCCCTCCCCCTCAGTTCAGTTTGTACTGTGGGCTCTTCTCCCTGTGGACTCTTCTCCCGTGGACTCCTGTGGACTCTTCTCCCTGTGGACTCTTCTCCCTGTGCATCTCTCCTGGACTCTTCTCCTGTGGACTCTTCTCCCTGTGGACTGTTCTCCTGGACTCTCTCTGTGGACGACTCTTCTCCCTGTGGGCTCTTCCTCCATCCAAGGGCTTCCTGGCAGTACGGTATCGGCATTCGGCAGCCGCGCGCCCATTCCTGTACTGGCGCGCTGGCTGACGTCACTGCCTGCCCGGGCTTGGCACCGGGCAGTGACGTCAGGCCGGCGCGCCAGTGCGAAAAAGATCACGCGGCTGCCGGAATGCCCAGGTAAGAGGTTGACTCGAGTATAAACCGAGTCCGAGTTTTCAGGCTGATTTTTCAGCCTGAAAAACTCGGTTATACTCCGAGTATATACGGTACTAAGAAAGAGGGCGCAGGAATATAAAATGAGAGAAACCGACAGATTTACTGATGATTTCTAAAGATTTCAGGATGAAAATTAACAGCTACCGGATAATTTAGAATATAGAATCTATCAGATTTATTTGTATTTTAACTTTACTTCTCCTTGAAAAGTGAAACTGTCTGTATTTGATATTCAATGTGCTATATTAAATGTATTGTACTTTTAAATTTAGATATTTTATTTTAGATGCCGTTCTTGCAATTTTTTTTTTTAATCCAACATCCCCAACACATATTTTAATGACATGGATCCATTATAGAAAAGGGCAAGTTTAAATTAAAAAATAAAATAAAAGAGCTAGTACTTTGGGTACAAATTTTGGCACTGATCCATGCATGGGTGGGTTATGGGGGTTGCGGGGCAATTAGTTGAAATACATATTGTAACCAGAACAACTATCACAGTCATGTGATCACACTGTCATAGCTTGGGCTTTATGCTGTTGTATTAAACTATCAGGGTTATTCAATAAAAGTTCTTATCATTAAAATGGTGCTAACTTTGCCCCAACCAATGCCCTTACAAATGTTAAATAACATTGATTGGTTGGGGCAAAATGCACCATTTTAAACAATAAAACTTTATTGATCTCCTGTAAAATATACAAAGTAAACCATAAATGAATTGTAATATAAATCCAGCACCCTAGACCACTGAATTATAATTCAGTGTTATAATTTCAGAGACGCTTTGCTGAAATCCCCAAATGTGACACAGCTCTAGACTGGTCCATCAACAGGAAAGACATTATATGTGTCAATAGGTTAGTGATAGGGCTGGGTGACCAGAACATTCTATTCTGATCTGGATGTCTAAAATCTAAAACTTTAGGAAGAATAAGCAGCAACCCTTGTAACCAGGCTTTAGATCCCTGTTGCTTGCTTTTTGCATTCGACCATCATCTATAGTCCTGACTTACCACATTGATCCAGATTAGTGTAGGGCCCTCATTAGTGTTTCCCTGCATTTTGTATGTTAATCGATGTATAGGGCTTCAGGATTGAAACTTTTCCAATTTTATGTTCTGCAGCAACTTACCGACTTATTTATCATGTCTTAAAGCCTTTATTTAGGGATTGGAGACTTTAGAACAGAGAACTGAGAAGAGGGAATTCATAGATTTAAAAAGATACGGTAGAGATAGTAAAGAAAAGGAAGTAACGTAACATGGGAAGAGAGGGCATGGGAGAGTATAAAAAAAATCTACTTTGGAGTGATTAAAAAATTGTTCAACTTTAAAGGAAAAAAAAACACCTTACCCATAATCATTAAATTGGCAAAGAAAAGAACAGCATACAAGTACATTACATTTTCATATTAATATTCAGAGGAGAATGTGTTTGTTCATTCAGTGCAATTAGTACATATGGTCCAGCTGTGAAGCATTGGCCGTATTCTTCTGCCTTATTATTAATTGGTCTCATTAAATGCAAGTAAAGGAACACTGCAAGTAAACAATACCTTATGCCGTGAAGTCATTACTTGTCAGGAAATGACAACCCAAGTTGATGCTGATTTTGTTAGTAATATATTTTTTTTGGCTCTGTAGGTGCTGCCTACCATTTGACTGACATCAAGGACATAGATGAATAGCTGGAAGAGGCTATCTGAACAGCAAGCAATTGCTTTCATATCATTTCAAAATATGCCAGAGTAGGTCAAGGCTGACAAACAAATGACAAGGCATCTCCAATTGACGCAGTGTCACAGCGGGAACGAATCAAGTGAGTTCTGAAAAATCTGGGAAATTTTACAGTATATTTTTTAGTTAATACCTGTGTCATCTTGTACATGGTTTATTTAAAATATTTTTAGAGTAGCTTTAAATGACAAATTCCATTCGCACATCGACATAATAGAAATTGTGGATGCACATTATACTATTTGATAGAGATGGCCAAACCACTGCAATCCGGTTCCACTTGCAGATTCACTGATTTCGAAAAATATGAAAATTAGAAAAACCGCAAGCAGACTTTTTGAAGACACTGGGAGGGTAAAAAATTCCACTTAAATGAAGGTATAAATAGCAATGGTAACTCACTGTAAATGGCTCTGGGACCTTGGAAATGGTCTGGGAACACGTATTCAAAATTTACAAAATCGAAAATAATTTTCCGAAATTTTTGAAAACATTCCACCGCTTTAAAAATTTAAAAACAAGTCAGAAATCACATGAACACGGTACCAGCCAGAACTGCAGAAGGAATAAATGGTCACCAAATAGGTGAGTAGGCCTCCCTGTTAATGGAATTAAAGTTAACTTTGACCATACACTTAGTAGTTAGTCATTGAGTAGAATTCTCACTTTTTGAGAATGGAATGTGCTTTATGAAATATGTTTTGAAATAAATAACCAGCGAAACATTAATAGCGGTGGTGTGTAGACAATCCAATAACGATCGGTATTTTACGGCCGGTGTCGTTATCAACCAGTATAAACCTATGGATACACACCTGTCTTTAAACTTCCTCTCAATACCTGGGTGGCCTGCTAAAGAAATAAGGTGGATGGCCTGCTAAAGAAATAAGGCGGGTGGTAGAGATGTTCGAAACTGTTGAGTTTCGTTTCGGTTTCGAATTTTCAAAATTTTTGGAAATTTCAAAGTTTGAGTTTCGATTTTCGATAATCATCTTCTTTTGATTTCGATAATTATCGAATTTTCGATAAAAAACGAAAACTTTGGTTTTCGAAAATTTGGGTTTTGTAAATTCCAGGAGTTCCAAAGTTTGTTGGGACTTCGAAACCCTCGGATTCAATTCAAAACTAGTTTCTATAGAACCCACATTCATCTCTAGTGGGGGCTGCTAAAGAATAAGGTGGGTGGCCTGCTAAAGCAATAAGGTGGATGGCCTGCTAAAGAAATAAGGTGGGTGACCTGCTAAAGAATAAGGTTGGTGGCCTGCTAAAGAAAATTAAGGTGGTGGCCGCTAGAAATAAGGTGGGTGACCTGCTAAAGAAATAAGGTTGGTGGCCTGCTAAAGAAATAACGTGGGTGGCCTGCTAAAGAAATAAAGAAATAAGGTGGATGGCCTGCTAAAGAAATAAGGTGGGTGACCTGCTAAAAATAAGTGGGTGACTGCTAAAGAATAAGGTGATGGCCTGCTAAAGAATAAGGTGGGTGGCCTGCTAAAGAAATAAGGTGGGTGACCTGCTAAAGAAAAATATGGTGGATGGCCGCTAAAGAAATAAGGTGGGTGGCCTGCTAAAGAAATAAGGTGGGTGACCTGCTAAAGAAATAAGTGGTAGCTAAGAATGGTGGATGGCCTGCTAAGAAATAAGGTGGGTGGCCTGCTAAAGAAATAAGTGGGTGACCTGCTAAAGAAAAAGGTGGTGGCCTGCTAAGAAATAAGGTGGGTGGCCTGCTAAAAAATAAGGTGGGTGGTCTGCTAAAGAATAAGGTGGGTGGCCTGCTAAAGAAATAAGGTGGGTGCCTGCTAAAGAAATAGGTGGGTGGCCTGCTAAAGAAATAAGGTGGGTGGCCTGCTAAAGAATAAGGGGGTGGGCTAGATGAGGGGTGGCTGCTAAAGAAATAAGTATATTCAATTTTTTTACATAAAGAAGGCAAAACATTTTTATTTATTCAACTTAAGCTAAATGCTGCAAACATGACTTTTTAGTTGTGTTACATCGTGTTGTGTTTACATCATAGCAAAAACATGAATAAAATGATTGTAATATTTGTTAAGGGGAGGACAGAATGTATACGATTTGATATTGGAATAGTTTATACAATCTGTGTAAGATCTGTATTGTTATTGTAGGTCTACTGATTATTGTCTAACATATCGGTGCAAACTCCAAGAATGCATACCATGACCTCCCCCTCCCTTCCCATTACACATTGACCACCAGCTTAAATTACGTCTCCGCATCCACTCAGGAAACTCACGGCTAATTTCATTATATTGGGAGAGGAGAATGCAAATGAAGCCAGACAGCTGGTGTTTTCCTTGTGGCTAAGAGAGTTCAGGGGCCGGAGGCCTACCACATCAGAGGTTCTTAACCTATCGCTTGGACAGGCCCCAACGGAAAAGAGAAGAGAAGCAAAGAGAGCAGCTGGGAACAGATGGTAACAGATATAGAATAAAAAGGAAAAGAGAACAAGGTGGACTTGTGGAAAGTACTATGTCAGTTACCCGGGCTGACAAGCCTAATGTTATAAGACAAACACGATTTTTTCCTGAATAGGGTTTTCCCAAGATGTTGGACCATAGTTTCCTCTCTTTACACATACATGCCCTACATAAAAATGACACCATTGGATTGTCATTACAGGAACATGTCTTAGAAAAAACATTTTTTTAGTAATAACCAAAGACTATTAAGGATATGTCAATCCCTGTTGCCGATAGCAGCTCATTGCGGTTAGGGTTAATCTATTCGAATCTTTAATTCTAGCTATCGGCTTACATTAGAGATTCCATCTTAAAGAGCTGTTATTGGCTCAGTACATTGGTTGTGGCAGTTGTGCGACACAGTTTTGCGTACCGCCTCAATCTACAATAGTTGTGTCTTAAAGTCCATAACTCTTGGAACATCGGTTAACATAACTTTAAGACACAATAGCAATAATGGTTCTCGGGACATAGCCCTGTAAATGTCGGCTTGTGAGATCACACCACTAAAATCTTGTAGCATGGGGTTATAGCAAACCATACATGGAAGCAGGCGATACGGCAATTTAGACATGTGGTTTAACCTGCCAACATTCCAGTTTCCCGAATCTTGATTTGCAGTTTACATTACGACATTGCGCCCATAATGATGGTCAGAAAATAACTAGGTCAGGTGTTTTTTTAGCTAAATCTTTTTTAGGAACATTCGAAAGTAAGAGCATACTTTACAAATGTGCTTGAATAAGACTCACAATTTGGAATCAATTTTTTATTCGGTAAATGTGGAACCTTCCCGAGACTGCGTATTCTGTGTAAAATGAATTAGTCAACACACACCCTCATTCTGAATTTTCTGAAACCTTTTAAAAAATGAGAAGAATTTACACTGACATATATTTACAAGTATCTTCTAAAAGCTTGTAAACTTTGCTGTTGCTGTTTCGATGGCCAAAAAGCAATTTTAGAAAAACATCTGAGTTTCCAGGCTACGCAGTAATAAAAAAAAAAAATGAATTATAACCAAAATCTGTATTAGTAAAGAGGAAAAGCAGGAATAGGATTTTATTTAAAGCTAGTACCCCTAGCTTTTTTTATGAATTGGTTAATCTAATTAATCTTTTAATTAGAGTCGTTAACAGTTTAATTAAGAACAGTGCATAATTTACATTCACAATCAAAAAGAAAAGCAATTTAGTGCACCCTAAACTGAATGGGGAGTACAAATTCCCAATGTAACACACAAATATTAAAATCCACAGTAGGAGTGAAACTAATGAAGAGAGACAGCGATTCTTTATAACTTGATCTTCTGAAATCTCAAATCCAATTTAAACCAAATTGAAGCAGAATTTTTTAAAGCCACGATATCTGACTTTTCCTTTTTGATTTTTGCATGTTCGACCATGGTTTCTGAATTCCAGTATGATTTTTGTCTTTTAGATCTTGATTTTGGAAGTGAGTTGGATTTTCCGTCAGAGACCACAAGGCGGAGGCAACACTAAAAACAGAAGTGACATCACAGATTCCATTAAGCTGAAATATTCTACAAACAATTTCTGCAATAAAGAAATGAATTCAGAGGTGAGAGACAATTTGTTTCTGAGTAAAAATGATAGGCTCTGTGGAGCTGCCTTTGTATTTTTGGTTTTGTTCTACTTTAAAAATACACCAGCTAATGGATATCACTGGCAAGAAATTCTTAGTGTTTGCTAAACATTTTCAATATAAGATAAACCTATACTTAGAACACCATTAAATTCTTGCAAAGTTTTACAAAGTAAAAGATCCAATTCAAAACCAATAAAGCAATATTTTCCAGCCACGATTACTGACTTTTCCTTCTTGATTTTTGAATGTTCGACACATGGTTTACGAATTTCTGTGTGATTTTGTCTTTTCGATTTTGTTTTTGACAGTGATTTGGAATATTGCGTCAGAGACTACATGATACTAAAAAGCAGCGCGTGACCTTATTTCCAGTAACCAGAAATATTCTACAAATGATTTCTACAATCAAAGGAATAAATTCAGAGGTGAGAGACATTTATTTTTCTTAAAGGGCATGTCCAACCCCCAACTATAATCCCCCCAACTACTGGCCCCACCATGTAGTGTAGTTTAATTTACCTCACATCCCAACTCCATCTGGTTCTCCGTAGTCCCCCCCCAAGTTCCAAAAACTGCCCACCAGGAGGCTAGCAGGGTCCATAGGACACTGCCTGCTAGCTGGCCTCAGGTAGATTTTTGCCATGCGTACTGCAGCCCTTCTCCCCCCTCCCTCCCCCTCCCTCTCCCTCCCTCTCCCTCCCTCTCCCTCCGTTCTACTATCCCTCCCCCTCGCTCATATCCCCCTTAATATTGTGCTCCCCCATGTCCCCCAGCCCCAACCGCATGGTTTTTTTTTTTAAAAAAGCTCCCCAAACTCTTACTTACTTCCGCTTTCCTCCGCTGCTGAATGACCGGCAAGCCGCGTCCGTGATTGGCTTCGCTCAGCCAATCACAGACGCGCACTGCCGGTCCCGCCCCTCTGCTTGCATTCTCGCAAGCAGAGGGCGGCAGTGGGGAGGATGAGGGAGGTAAGTAAGAGTTTGGGGAGCTTTTAAAAAACAAACCATGCGGTTGGGGCTGGGGGACATGGGGGGCATAATATTAAAAGTCTAATTTAGGGTGGACATAGCCTTTAAAATGGTATGTCCACCCTAATGTACTTTTTAATATGTTGTTCCTCCATGTCTCCCAGCCCCAACCGCATATTGTATTTTTAAAAAAGCTCCCCAAACTACTTACTCCCTCTCCTCTTTCCTCCGCTGCGCTCCTGGCCCTCTGCTTGCGAGGAAATGCACAAGCAGAGGGGCGGGACCGGCAGTCGCGTTGTGATTGGCTGAGCAGCAGCCAATCACGGACGGGCCTGCGTAATTCAGTGCAGCGGAGGAAGAAGAGAGGTAAGTAAAGAGTTTTGGGAGCTTTTTGAAAATAAAAAATATGCGGTTGGGGCTGGTGGAGACATGGGGGAACACATATTAAAGGGGTTTTATGCTAGGGGGAGGGATAGTAGAACGGGAGGGAGAGGGAGGGGGAGGGAGGAGGGGGGAGAAGGGTGCAGTACGCTGGCAAATATCTACCGGAGGCAAGGTAGCAGGCAGAGCCACTATATGGACTCTGCTAGCCTCCTGGTGGGAAGTTTTTGGGAATGGGGGGGGGGGACTACAGGAGAACCCTATGGAGCTGGAGTGAGGTAAGGATTAAACTACACTACATGGTGGGCCAGTAGTTGGGGGATATAGTTTTGGGGGTGGACATGCCCTTTAAGAAAAAAGTATAGGCTCTGTGAGCTGCCTTTGTATTTTGGGTTTTGTTAAAACTACACCAGCTAAATGGATATCACTGGTAATTCTCAGTATTGGTAACCCTTTTCAATTAGATGGACCTGTACTTATTACACCATTGAATTCTTGCAAAGTTTACCAATTGAAAAGTGATAAATTTGGCTTCAAGTAGAAAACATAAGGGTGTATATTAAACAATCAGCGATAACGCAGGATTAAAGCATTTTCTAGCGAGGAGAGAATTATGTTAATTATTTTAGTATAGCTTTCTGCTGACTATTGAATGTTAGAACAAATTATTAACAGCTTCTAGATTATGAGTATTTACAGGTATAGCTTTATTGCTTCCAAAGATTCATAAGATTCTTTAGTTAGTTTAGATTTTGAGCAGTCTTCAAAATATCATGCATCTTTTAGGATTATTTAACATGGCCTTTTGAGCAAGAAACATTAAGAAAATGCTCCAATACTTTAATGCATATTATTATGAGTTAAGTTCACAAATGTTTACATTACTTATACTTTGTAGAAACAATTTTGTATAAAGAAATTCAATTAGATTTGCAAACAATAGCTTGAGCTGTTAATTAGCCTCAACCAATTAGATAATAACTGCTTTACAGTAAAGCTGGTTACACACAGTAATGATAAAGCCCCGATACCGTCAGATCGGGGCTTTATCGTTATGTCTGTAGTCGTTCCAAACGACGGCGCGGCCGCCGACGATCGAGCAGCCGAACGCTCGTTCGGGAAAGACCGAAAATTTATTGGCCGCGCTCTACCCTATAGAGGATGATAATAGATGATATCGCTTGAAATGTTGATCCCGTTATAGTAAGCTAGAATAAGTAAGTGTTTAATGGCTGTATTTATAAGGAAGGCCACCGACACGGAGGTACCTGGTGGCCGAAGGGGTACTTCTCGGGGTTGGTGGCCTCAGCGGAGCTGGTGTCACCGGATGGAAGAAATAAAACGCCGCCCAAGGGCTCTTTTAAGAGCCAACAGGGCCCAGTTCAAGCTGGGGGAACCCAAACAAAGGCACTTTTCAGTGCGCAAGGGCCCTTAGAAGGGCGGGGAGTGGGGTTCGGTACGGGCTGCAGGACCCCTAGCCCAAAGGGCCCTTTCAGGGCCGTAAGGGCACTTATATAGATACGCAAGGGCCCTGATAGGGCCGGGAGGGGGGTCCCCCTAAGCCCCTGCTGGAGGGTCCTCCACCCCCCCAGTGGGCCATTCCATTCCCCACAAAACGTATGGGGCGGGGGGCTGGGAGGGGCGCTGGGAAGGGGTCATGCGGCGGGTGGTCGCTGCGTGGGGTGAGGGCAGGATGGGCATACGCCCTGTCATGGGGGGTGAGGACGGGGTGGACGTACATCCTGCCTGCCCTGTGGCAGTGGATGTGGCCACCATGGCGCGATCCTTTTTCCAGCAGCCCTCCCAGCCCCTGATGTGTACATCGGGTTTGAGTCCTCTTCGCCGTGATACTGTACTTTGCGGTAATGCTTTTCGCGGCGATGTGCTTCGCCTTATTAAATATGGCGAAGACATTATTTTCACTGCGGCAAGTGCGGCGGTTACTTTTAAGCAGTATTTAATGGGTGTTTATAAATACGGCCCTTAGATTTATTTTGGCCAAATTACCAAGCTATAGTTTGATAAGCCGGGATCAAATGTGATTTCCAAAATTATTTTTAATCAAACTTTTTTGTGGTGAAATCAGTAGATCTGATCCATTGGTATATCCATGTAGGTGTTTACCAGGCTGAATGTTCTACACATTCTTACAGGTGTGTGTATTCCATACAGGTAAGTGTATTTCTATACAGGCATGTATATTTCTTACAGGTGTGGATATTTCTCTACAGGCGTGGGTATTTCTATACAGGTGTGTGAATTTTGTACAAGCATGTATATTTCTCTACAGGCATGTATTTCAATACAGGTGAGTGTATTTCTCTACAGGGGTGTGTATTTCTATACAGGTGCAAAACCCATAAAAATGCAAGTAGCAGTTTATTCTCTAACCCTCAAAAGTAGCTTCGTAATTCAGTAAACACTCAAAAGTTTCCTCTTATATTTAGTGACACTCGAAAGAGCCTTGTTTATTCTGTAACCCTCAAAAGCAGCCTTGTATATTCAGTAACACTCGAAGTAGCCTTGTATATTCAGACACTTGAAAGATACCTTGTATTTTCAGTAACACTCAAAGTAGCCTTGTATATTCAGTAACACTCGAAGTAGCCTTGTTTATTCAGTAACACTCAAAAGTAGTTGTTATTCTGTAACCCTCAAAGTAGCTTTTTCTGTAACCCTCAAAAGTAGCCTTGTAATTGAGTAACCCTCGAAAGTAGCTTCATATATTCATGTAACCCTCAAAGTAGCCTTATATGTTCAGTAGCACTTGAAAGCAGCCTGTTTATTCTGTAACACTCGAAAGTAACCTAGTTTAATCTCTAACCCCCAAAAGTAGCCTTGTATATTCAGTAACACTCGAAAGTTGCCTCGTATATCAGTAACACTCGAAAGTATCCTTGTTTATTGTAACCCTCAAAAGTAGCCTTGTATATTCAGTACACTCGAATGTAGCCTGTTTATTCAGTAACACTCGAATGTAGCCTTGTTATTCTGTAACCCTCAAAGTAGCTTGTATATTCAGTAACACTCGAAAGTAGCCTTGTATATTCAGTAACACTCGAATGTAGCCTTGTTTATTCTGTAACCTCAAAAGTAGCCTTGTATATTCAGTACACTCGAAGTAGCCTTGTATTACAGTAACACTCGAATGTAGCTTGTTTATTCTGTAACCCTCAAAAGTAGCCTTGTATATTCAGTAACACTCGAATGTAGCCTTGTTTATTTTGTAACCTCCAAAAGTAGCCTGTATATTCAGTAAACCTCAAAAGTAGTCTTGTATATTCAGTAACACTCAAAAGTGCCTTGTTTATTTTGTAGCCTTCAAAAGTAGCCTTGTATATTCAATACATACAAAAAATAGAAGCCTAGTGCACATCCAATTAATTTGCTTATATTTTACTTTACCATTGTATTGCGACTTAAAAAGCCTGCCCTTCTCTCTGGATAAATTAAAGAATTAGTTCAATAACTTGGCCAAATTATTTTAAGCCAGCAACCACTTCATAGTTTGCTTTATTCTGCGGGTCCTAACGTTTAACCTTTTTTTACTTCTTTTACCTTAACTTTTTACCTTCTTAGGAGATGCAATTCTAAACTTGTCTTTGTCACAAACTTACCTGCCACTCCGGTCCCGTCGTAGACGTCACGACGCCGACACACGGGCGGCGCGAGAATTCAAAAACCGGCGTCTCCTGGGCCCGGTGCCATTAGTAGCGTTAGCTACCCCTTGCTCCTTGTAACTCACCTGCCTTGGATCCTGCTCCTCTCCTGCTCCAACTACTACTTTCCCGCTCCAGAGACTACCTACCTTGCCTGCTCCTGTGACCACTCACCTAGCCTTTTCCTGTGCCTTATCTTGCTTGTTCCAGATTCAGCCTACAGTTCCCAGCGCACCTTGTTCCTGTTTCCAGCCTTCTGTTCCCACAGCCTATGTGTCCTTCATTTTCCAGACTATCGCCTCCTCCTAAAGCGTACTTGTAAGTACCCCGGCCGCCCGACCGTTTGTTACAGTACTATCGGGTCATGGAAATGCCTGAGGGGGCTATGGCAGAGTTGAGTAAAACTCTCCAAACTCTGTCCAAACGCATGGACATTTTTTGAACACCATCAGGGCCAGTTGTCTCAGTTCATGGATAACCTCGCTGTCCGGCTACCCCCAGCTGCCGCCTCCTTCAACGTCCGGATACGGTGATCCTCTTTCGGAGAGAGCCCCGCATACCTCCGCCCTCACGGTTTGATGGTGATGCCCAAGCCTGCCGTGGATTCATTAATCGTGCCGAATCCAATTTGAACTTCAACCATCTCATTTTGCATCGGATCATGCAAAGGTTGGTTACATCATCGCCTTGTTGAAGGGCATGCTCTGGCCTGGGCTTCTCCCTATGGGAAAAAGACGATCCTCTAGTCAATAATGTTACCGACTTCCTGAGTATGTTTCGCAAGGTCTTTGATGCTCCAGGAAGAACCTCTGCTGCCTCCTCTCGTTGATGCAGCTCCGCCAAGGGTCTCGTTCGTGGGTCAATATGCTATTGAATTTCGTACCCTTGCCACGGAGACTTCTTGGATCAATGAGGCACTTACAGCAGCCTTTTGGCAGGGCTCTCTGATCGCCTCAAGGATGAATTAGTATCTAGAGAGTTACCTGTCCATGGAAGACTTGATTACTCTGTGCATCAGTTGATACCCGCTTCCGTGAACGGCAGGCAGAAAGGGTCTGCAGCTCGTTCCAGCTTCCCTAAGACCTTCCTAGGCCTGCTCAGACCTTCGCAACCTATATCTTTGGTTGAAGGAGCCGATGCAAATTGGCGGCACTCACCTGTCTCCTGAGGAAAAAGTCACGCCGACGTACTAATGGACTGTTCTCATTGTGCGGGCAAGGATACTTTGTAAGAAATTGCCCCCAGAAGTCGGAAACTCCATGCCCTAGAAGTTAAGGAGGAGCTCTTCTAGGCAATGTTAAGTCTCCTGCCAAATTTGAACCCCTAAAACTCTTTCTACCAGCAACTATCACCTTTAATGGTAAAACTTTTTCCTCCCAGGCCTTTGTCGATTCCGGTGCAGCTGGAAACTTCATTGATTCTACATATAGCAGCACAATTGGGGCTTCCTCTCCTTCACTTGCAGCAACCTCTTCGAGTTTGGCTATTGACAATAACCCTTTGGCTTCTGAATTCATCCCCAAATCTACATACAAAGTCATTTCGCTTGGCATATTTCACCAAGAAGTTTGTCTTTTCTTGTCATCCAAAGTCCTTCCGCTCCCCTGATTCTCGGACTCCATGGTCAGATTACACAACCTGTTATAGATTGGTCTAACAATGAAACTAAGTCTTGGAGTCCTTTCTGTTTTGAAAATTGCTTTCCACTCATTGCACCACCATTACCTGTGAAAGAAATTTGAGAAAAGTCTCCCTGAATGTTATCTGATTTCTCTGATGTGTTTTGTAAAAAGCGAGCTGAGAAGCTACCACCGCACCGATCCTACGATTGCCCGATGATCTTCTCTCAGGTACTATGCCTCCTCGGGGACGCACATAACCATTGTCTCCCTCTGAAACTCTAGCCATGAAAGAATACATTACTGAACATTTGTCTAGGGGTTTCATACAAAATTTCCCTTCCCCTGCTGGAGCTGGGTTCTTTTTTGTTAAAAAAAAAGACGGAGGTTTACGACCCTGCATCGACTACCGTGGTTTAAATAAAATCACCAAAAAAATCGGTATCCTCTTCCTCTCATCTCTGTTTGACCAGATAAAAGGGCTAAAATATTTACCAAACTGGATCTTCGGGGGGCTACAATTGATCCGTATACGCAATGGTGACGAGTGGAAAACAGCCTTTAGCACTAGGGATGGTCAATCACGAATATCTCTTAATGCCCTTTGGCCTTATTGATGCTCCAGCGGTGGTTCCAAGAATTCGTGGATGACATTTTCCGGGATATGTTGGGAATCTCTGTAGTCGTATATCTCAATGACATTTTATCTTTCTCAAGTTCTACCCTTGCACCGTCTCCATGTTAAACAGGTGTTACTACGTCTGAGAGAGAATAGCCTATATGCCAAACTGGAAAAATGTCTGTTTGAGTGTTTGTAAGTACCCTTTCTGGGCTACATGTATCTGCGCAAGGTTTCCAGATGGATCCTGTGAAAGTTTCGGCCATCCAGATTGGTCTCTTATGGGAGCCAAAGCTATTCAAAGATTCATTGGCTTTGCCAATTATTACAGATAATTCATTCAAGGGTTCTCTTCTATAATGTCTCCGATATTAGCCCTCATCAGTAAAGGTGGTAAGCCTGATTCATGGACCCCTGCAGCCCTCGAAGCCTTCAAACGACTCAAGGAAGCCTTTGCTGATGCACCTGTTCTAGTACATCCAGATCCTAGTTCCTTTCTACATCGAAGTTGATGCCTCGGACTGGGTGCAGGAGCCATCCTTTCTCAAAGACAAGGCACTGAAAGGAAACTCCATCCCTGCGCTTATTTCTCTAAGAAGTTTCACCCAACGAGTGGAATTATGATGTTGGGAATAGGGAACTTCTTGCCATCAAGTTGGCCCTCAAGGAGTGGCGTCATCTATTGGAAGGCACCTCTGTACCTATCACCATCCTTACGACCATAAGAACCTCGAATGCATCCAGAATTTAAAAAGTTAAATCCCCGTCAGCACGGTGGTCCTTATTCTTTATTTGGTCCTTTTCCTATCCTGGAACAGTCGGTCCAGTGGCTGTTCGCCTCCAACTTCCTTCCATCATGCGGATTCCTAACGTGTTTCATATTTCCCTCACCAAGCCAGTATGCTCTAATCAGTATTCCACATCTTTACTACCTCCCGTTCCAATTTCGTTGATGATCAGCAGGAGTTTGAGTTGAGAAGATCTTGGACTCTAGATTCTTGAGGAGGTCTCTTCAGTATTTGGTCCACTGGAAAGGTTTTGGTCCGGAAGAAAGAGCTTGGATTAAACATTCAGATTTGCACGCTCTGTCTAGTCAGAGCTTTCCACAGGAGTTTTCAGGGAAACCTGGACCATTGGGTCCTGTGGCCCCCCGTAAGGGGGGGGGTACTGTCACGGACTTACCTGCCGCTCCGTTTCCTCGCTGCACTTCCGGGTGGGCGGCGTTGTAGAGTCATGACGTCACGACGCCGACACGCCGGGCGGGCGAGAATTCAAAAAACCGGCGTCCTCCTGGACCCGGTGCCTGGCTCCTTGTACTCACCTGCCTTGGATCGCTCCTCTCCTGCTCCAACTACTTACCTTTCTACTCCAGAGACTACCTACCTTGCCTGCTCTGTGACCACTTACCTAGCCTGTCCTGTGCCTTGCCTTGCTTGTTCCAGTATTCAGCCATTTCCCAGAGGCTTGGTCAAACCCCAATGCAACAAGCAAATATATATAGAAATGGGATAGTATACACCCACACAGAGTGTAACTAGAGACCAAATTAATTCAATACATACAAAAATACAAAAAATATTCAGTAACACTCGAAAGTAGCCTTGTATATTCAGTAAACCCTCAAAAGTAGGCCTGCTGTATTCAGTAACACTTGAAAGTAGCCTTGTATATTCAGTAACACTCAAAGTAGCCTTGTTTTTCTGTAACCCTCAAAAGTAGTCTTGTATATTCAGTAACACTTGAAAGTAGCCTTGTTTATTCAGTAACACTCGAAAGTAGCCTTGTATATTCTGTAACCCTCAAAAGTAGCCTCGTATATTCAGTAACCCTCAAAAGTAGTCTTGTATATTCAGTAACACTTGAAAGTAGCCTTGTTTATCAGTAACACTCAAAGTAGCCTGTATATCTGTAACCCTCAAAAGTAGCCTCGTATATTCAGTAATACTTGAAAGTAGTCTTGTATATTCAGTAAACTTGAAAGTGCCTTGTATATTCAGAACACTTGAAAGTAGCCTTGTATATTCAGTAACCCTCAAAAGTAGTCTTGTTAATTCAGTAACACTTGAAAGTAGCCTTGTTTATTCAGTAAACTGAAAGTAGCTGTTTTTTGTCCTTCTTATTCGTAACCCTCAAAAGTAGCCTCGTATATTCGTAACCACTTTAAAGAACCTTGTATATTCAGAAAACATTGAAAGTAAACCTTGTATCTTCAGTAACACTTGAAAGTTAGCCTTGTATTATTCAGTAACCCTCAAAAAGTAGTCTTGTATATTTCAGTAACACTTGAAAGTACGCCTTGTTTATTCTGTAACCCTCAAAAGTAGCCTCGTATATTCAGTAACACTTGACAGTAACACTTGAAGTAGCCTTGTATATTCAGTAACACATTGAAAAGTAACCTTGTAGTGTTACTGAATATACAAGACTACTTTTGAGGGTTACTGAATATACAAGGCTACTTTCAAGTGTTACTGAATATACAAGGATCCTCGCTCCACAGCCTCTCCACATCCGGATGATGTCACTAACCGGGCGCCGCAAAGTGAGAGGCGCCGGGTAGTGACATCATCCGGATGCGCAGAGGCTGTGGAGCGAGGATGCGGATCGCGCGGCCGCCGACAAGGTAGGAGAAACATTTACTTTATTTATACAGGAACACATTAAGTGGCAAATACATACAAATAGGAGTAAAACCTTCTTTATTTGTGCATACTGTATGCACAAATATAGGATGCTTTATTGGTGGGAGTTGCATGTTTTATTGGTGGGGTGTAGTTTTTCAAACATCTTAAGTGGCAAATACTTGCAAATAGGGGTAAATCCTCCTTTTGTGCATACAGTATCACAAATAAGAAAGGTTTTACTCTTATTTGTAAGTAATTCAACTTAAGATGTTTGAAAACTACAACTCCCAGCAATAAGCATGCTGGGATTTGTAGTTTCCAAACTCTTATGGCAAATACTACCCCCTCGGTTTATACTCGAGTCAGTGTGATTTTCCTCCTTTTTACCTAAAACTATGTATCTCGGTTTATACTCGGGACGGTTTATACTCGAGTATATACGGTATACCAATACGTGAGTAAATATCGAATAAACAAATACACAAGTAAAATGTCTATTATACCAATACGCTAGTAAATATCGAATAAACGAATACACAAGTAAAATGTCTATTATACCAATCTGCGAGTAAATATTGAATAAACGAATACACAAGTAAAATGTTTATTATACCAATACGTTAGTAAATATCGAATAAACGAATACACAAGTAAAATGTCTATTATACCAATACGCGAGTAAATATTGAATAAACGAAGACGCAAGTAAAATGTCTATTATACCAATACGCAAGTGAATATCGAAAGTAGTGCGTGTGAAAGTAAAAATGTTCCCCCGACTATTTCCCAGTCCCACAGCCATTTACTTAAGTTACCATTGATATTTTAATTGTATTCATTAGAATTTTTTAACTATTTGACTCCCAATGACTTTAATGGGTCCGTTTCCATATAGTTCGAACGTTCAAAAATGGACTGAACTTCCAAAGTTCGGCCATCTCTACTACAAGATTATATACCTGCACTTCTACGAGTTTTCTATTTGTTTGTAAATTTGAGTCATGTCCCCTTGTACTTACAAACTGAATGCTACTGCTCCTGTGCGTAACCCTAAACACCAATGAACAATTAGCTTAATTGGTACAATCACGAAACAATTATCTATTGGTTAATATGCCATGGCAGTTTTGCCTCAAGTAATAATCATCTCAGATTCACCTTTAATTACAATAATAATGTAATAATAATAGTAGTTCAAACATAGTTTGAATAGAACCGTTCGGGAACTTTTTGATCTCAGATTTTCAAAAATGAACAAAAATAGACAGCTACTTTTAAGGGTTAGCGAGGCTACTTTCAAGTGTACATGAATATACAAGGCTACTTTCAAGTGTTACTGAATATACCAAGGCTACTTTCAAGTGTTACTGATATACGAGCTACTTTGAGGGTTACAGAATAAACAGGCTACTTTCGAGTGTTACTGAATAACAAGGCTACTTTCAAGTGTTACTGAATATACAAGGTTACTTTCAAGTGTTACTGAATATACAAGGCTACTTTCAAGTGTTACTGAATATACGAGGCTACTTTTGAGGGTTACTGAATAAACAAGGCTACTTTCAAGTGTTACTGAATAAACAAGGCTACTTTCAAGTGTTACTGAATATACAAGGTTACTTTCAAGTGTTACTGAATATACAAGGCTACTTCAAGTGTTACTGAATATACGGGCTACTTTGAGGGTTACAGAATAAACAAGGCGACTTTCAAGTGTTACTGAATATACAGACTACTTTTGAGGGTTACTGAATATACAAGCTACTTTCAAGTGTTACTGAAATACAAGGTTACTTTCAATTTTTACTGAATATACAAGTTACTTTAGTGTTACTGAATATACGAGGCTACTTTTGAGGGTTACAGAATAAAAAAAAAGAAGACAAAAAAAAAAAAAAAAAAAACAAGCTACTTTCAGTGTTACAGAATAAACAAGGCTACTTTCAAGTGTTACTGAATATACAAGACTACTTTTGAGGGTTACTGAATATACAAGGCTACTTTCAAGTGTTACTGAATATACAAGGCTACTTTCAAGTGTTACTGAATATACAAGACTACTTTCAAGTATTACTGAATATACGAGGCTACTTTTGAGGGTTACAGAATATACAAGGCTGTCTTCACGTGTTTAGAAAGATGCAAATTTCTGTTTGTTTCATGTTTCGATGACAGATGGACGTAAAAGCCTATTCATCTTAATAAATGCACATAGTTAAATTAAACCGAAAGCATCTTTGTTCTATCATTTAACAATCAAGGGGGTTAAATGGATATAGAGAAAACAGGAAAAACGTTCGGCCTGTTTGAGCATCGTTTCAGTATAAATGGAATTATAATAAACTGATTCCACTGCAAAACTAGGTGGAAACATTGTGAAAGAGAATATCGAACTGAAAAGAAGTTCAGGCCAAAACTCTTAGGCTGGCTTGTGAAGGTTCTCATTATCCAGAGTCATGGTATATTTCTGTTTGATTCAATAAGATCACCGGACTTGAAGTTTAGTTCTTGGAAACTAAACTTCAAGTCCGGTTGGATCTAATTGAAGACAAACAGATATAATCTTAGGCTTGGTACAACATGAGGGTCAATAATTCCTGATGAAACAAAACTTCAATCATTAAGCCAATAGGTTAGTCTGTCAGTCCGGAATAGAATATATTATAAGGGACCTATCGCATGGCTTTTTAAAGACATCTGATTTTTGCGAAAATTGAGATGGTAAAATTAATTGTGGTGAAAATATTCACTGACATTTTACCTGTCAAACCGAAATATAGCACTATGGCGCCAGAATAGTTGACACAGTGGTGATGTTCTCAAAGGAAGGTGAGAAGTTCAACGAAAAAACATTAGTTTTTCCATTGTTCAAAAACGTGGCCAGTCTTATGATGAAATTTTATTTGGAAGTTTAAACAATACATCGCCGTGACAAAAAGTTGTTATTTCAAAGGAAAACCCAGTCAGGACAAAACTATATTTCCTATATAATCCCATTTTATATTTAAAAATATTTCAACTTCCAATGAAATAGACGTAGTCCGCTCAGGGTCCATTAATGTATTTAAAAGTCGTATGAACTGTGAAATACATCAGATTTTCTGTAATTCATTTATCCTTTTCAGTTGAATTCTGATGTCTTAACAAAAGCTTCGATACACTAGAAAGGGTTACCATATTCAGATCACCGATTCATTACCATAAGTGATTTGGGGGATCTTCTTGTAAAACTATTTGCACAAATAATAAAAAGCATTGGCGAGTAACAAAAAGATTTGCTCTTCGAAAAAACTGCTTATAGTGAATCAGCTTTGTAGCTTAATGAAGATTTGTAGACCCCAGCACTGGATCCATGTTTAAGGGGCAGGTTCAGTGGAAATGATCAATTTTGTTAAATTGTTAGTTTTGTGGTAATGCCTTCTTAGTTTATTCTTAATATTCCTTCCCATTTGAAAAATCAGTTGATTTTCATACCCATTTGGTGGTTTCTGCTGTTGGACATCAGTGAGCATGACATAGGTTCTAAACGGTCCTTCTTTTTCCCAGGATGCACCCACAAAATCCTTGGCAATGCTCCGAACATTATGTTCTTGCTTGGATGTGGATGGGTCAAACATGCTCAGATTCAATACGGAGCAACTGAATCAATCCAGGCACTGGGTCAAGAGCAGGAAAAAAAAAAAAACATAAAAAAAAAAAAAAAAAAAAAAACGGTCTCTACTAGGGGTCCAGCAAACAGGAAGTCAGTAATTTTGGTTGCATTTATTTATACACAGACACAAGGCGAATGGGTGAGATTAAGGTATGGGATGAAAAAAATACTGCTCGTTTTTCTGAAAAGCCAATGTATTTGCCTGAACTTACCTTTAACCACCAATTGTATATTATTTACTGTACTATGCAACGAGTAGTTTGATGACAAGGGACAAAACTAATGAAAACATTTAAATATAGTATGGAACTTCTGATGTAGGGAATACTGAGGTTTGAATGTGAGCAAAGGCAGCAGTGTGAATGAAACTATTTATTTCTGACAAGAATGAGGATGAATGTGTCAATAACAGTAGATGATATAACAAGATAATGCATACTACAGTTGTCAGCATATTACAAAGTTTTCGACAGAACTCTCGGATTCTGGATTTTCAAATTGTGGAAATTTTCCGGCTTTTCGAGTAATAAAGTATTTTGTGAAATTCGATGATTTGAAGAAATGAGAATATACAGTTTTTAAGAAAAAATCATTTGAATACGTGAATCCCGATTCTGAATATGGAGAAATAGGAACTAGCGAAAGCCCTCGAGTTAGAATATTGAAATGATTGAAAAGTGATGCAGAAACTCAAAATAGTGGTGGGTAAAGAAAGGTTTTTTTTTACTAGTGGGCCCGGTTTTTTTTGGAGTGGATGTTTTGGGATTTTTCCTCTAAACATACTCAGTATCACATCTATATTCATTAAGGTGTGCCCGAGAGAGTTCAGGTCAGAACTCCTGTTCCGTGTTTAAAGTGAAATTCCACTAACCTGGTTTTCAAAATTTCGTGTTTCAAACAGAACTTTGAAATTCGAAAACCGAATTATCAGTGAGTCCACAGACACACGAGCGGAATAAAATCTGGTGTGGACCATAGATCACTTTATATTGAAAACAAATGACCAGGAAGGAATAAAGTTATATATAATAAATGCTGTTATATACAAACGGAATATTATCCTACCATTTTTCTATCAATGTCGCCAGCATGATGTATATTAACTCTAGATGGGGAGGTGTACACGTACAAGGTCTTTGCTAAGGTTGCTTGACTTTGCCAAACTGGAATATAAATCAGGACTTCTCCTCATTCTTTTTACATGTATGTGCCACAAACAGTGCGAAGATCTGGCTGTGCTAACTCCAAGCATATTATGGAAAAAAGCTGCTACCTCCGCATCCATATCACGAAGGGTTAAACAGGATAGGTCAGGGGAGGTCTATCCATTGCAATCTCTAAAGTGCTGTAATACCATATAAAGAATTTGTTTTTAGTTCCTAGTATAGAGAGCTTGTACAAAGTAAAGCAAAACAAGCTTAAGCCTTCACCCTAAATAAATTTCAATCATTATTCTTCATAGGCAAGTGGTACTAGTTAGTAATGTAAAAATAGTATGTTTATATTTAAAGGGACAGCTATGTACTATGAAAGGTATTCAGATTCCCAGTTCTATATGGAGTTTGGAAGTGATTGTGATGGATGTTAGGTTTCTTACAGGTCAACAGACTGGGAAATGAGGTCATAGCATGTTCCTTTATATTACGGCGGAGTGAGAGGCATTAACTAAGTGTTTAAATGAAGTACTCACTGGAAATATAGGTACCTCCATCATGTCTTTAAGTGTGAACACCCACTTTACAGTCTCTGACAATATCCACATGGAAAACTACTTTAAAAATGGGAATGTCCTTGTTGTGGTGTTAACAATGCTAAATTAGACCCATCCCCACACTATTACTCCAGCTGAACACCACCTGCATCACCAACAGGTCTGCACTGAATTTGCAACAACCCACAAGACCATAGACCCAGACTCTAATACAAAGGAACAAATTTATTTAAAAAAGTATAACCGCGGCCACATAGGTACAAATCCAAGCAGTACTATAGCATTGCATAGGCGATCGTACAATTACCATGTTGTAAAATAAAGATAGTTGAAGCCCAGTATAGTAAAATAGCAATACCGTGCCTTTATAAATATGGCTCAAAGTGATGTGGGACCTTTCATAATCCATTACAATGCTTAGAAGGGGTGCAGGAAACTGTAAACCCGCAATCATACTGAAACCCAACATGAGTGCTCTATTGGGCATTTCAACCTAAAACTGGCAAATCGGTTACCAGCAGGCTGGAAGACTCACAATGTGGTTCATGTGGTTCTGTTTTTCCATCTCTATCATAATAGAACTGCTGCTAGTACATCGAAAAGTGAGACATAGCCGGACGTATACACCTTGGGGCTTATGTACAAGAGGTCCTTCTTAATCTGCAGCAACCAATCATGTTATCAAATGTTTTCTAAATGTAGTGGAATAGAGATGTAATGTGGGTGGAATAGAACCCGGTTTTAAATCGATATGAGGGTTTTGAAGTGAAAAAACTTCGAAACTCCCGGATTTCAGGAACCTGGAATTTCCGTATTTTGATATTTATGGAAATTTTGATAATTATCAAAAATAGATGATTATCGAAATCAAAAATGTAAACGTGAAAGTGAAAGTAATGATCGATTTCGGTAACCCTCAAAAGTAATGATCGATTTCGGTAACCCGAATTTGTAATATCGGTAACCCTCGAAAGTATGGCGGACGTATCGAAAAACAGCCCGGTCAGGAGGATAATTTAAAAATACGTTTTGGTTCTATTCCGGGATCCCCAGACCATCCCCAGGTCTGTGTCATTTGCAGAAACCTACTATTACTATTTGTCCCTAAAAATGGACAGAAAACTTTAAAAAAAAAATTCTCTAGACTTTTATCGGTTTCATTTTCGAATTGAAAAATTTTAGAAAATGTAAAAAAATTGAAAAGGACCAGGGACCAGTATAAAACGTAACATTCCTGATTGGTTACATCAAATTAATAGAACAGGCAAAGTTTGTACCTCTTGGTAGATAAGCCCCATTGAGTTCTATGATATCATGAGAGTCATGTGAAATGAAGAATAAATGTAGTTTGTAAATCTGACCACAACCTCACAGATATGAGCATTCAAGCAGGGCTGTGTTTTACCTCAGATTATTGACAGAATCTGCCATGTAGCATGTGACAATGTTGCATGTGGTACCTTACACTCTATTCAATGTGTCTTACAGACTGAATATTGCCAGAACTAGAGCTATTATTTGATGGGATTTAGAAATCTCTTGCCAAGAAGGGTTTGGACTAGAGGATGTAACTGATTCAGCAAAAAAGACCGTAGTTGATCTATAAAAAGCTGTTTGCATTCAGTACAGATGCCATCGTTTTAACCACTTTCAGGCTCTTTAAGAGCTAAATAATTTGCAAGCATCATTGAACATTCAGTTGCCTCTACAACAGATGGTTCCAAAGGTCCATTGCTCACAGCAATGTTTTCAACAAGACCCCTTCACCTTCATCAAAGTGCATTTTATGTTCTGCACAGGTTCTTTTTCTGTAAGCCCAGGAATGGTTCCAACACTCTAACATCGGACTGGACAAGGAAATTAAAGAGGTGATGGCTTTTGATGTTGTTTATAAAGTAATGAATAAAAAATGAGTAGTATTAAGTATAGCATGGTAAAGGTTTCAAAAGATAACCCAGACATTGTTTTTCACTTCTTAAAACATTTAATATGGCACTCCACCGCAAACAGTGGCAGGGCCAGCACCCCCTCCAAAATTACCACCCTGACACACACAATATGGCGGATGAAAGCTGCCGCCTTGGCCTGCTTCAAATCCACCCACGTGTATTTGTTACATTATTTTAACTGCAGGACCAATAACTGGGAGGGCTGTGGGTACTGATGCACAACTTTGACCTACTAGAGATGGGACAAGAACCGAGTTCGAAACTGAGTTTCAGGTGAACTTTACAGTTGAATGGACCAAACTACTCTGGATTTACTGTTCTCCAGTTCGAAAACGAACTAAAATTTATGAAGTTCGGACATCTCTATGACCTACAGGTCCATGACCTAAGACTCCCGGCTTTCCTCCCCCTGGAATTCGCAGTCACACGGGTCACCCATATCAAAGGCCGGCCATGCACAGTGGTGGTTATAGTTTAGCAGATGAATAAGCACAAATATAAAGGTCTATTTATTCCTTGACACAAGAGATTGAAGAGAGCAGAAGATAATAAGAGGTACAATATATGAAGCCTCAATAAATATTAAACTACTGGTCTCCGATTGAAACTTTGTCGCCATAACTAAGGACAAAATTGCATGAACTATTAAAATTCCGATCTCACAACCAAGTTTCTAGGAAACTTGGAAAACTTCCAGTGTTCTTTGATACATGAATTTGAAAATGTTTCTAGTGTTTTTTATCACCAATTAGAAATAACTGCATTGTATCCATATGGCCTAATTTAAACACAACCCTCTGCATTCTTAATTACACCTGATGATCTACTCATTGAATAAAATCTGGTCTACACCAAAATTACAAACATTGCATTATGCCCATTTCTGAACCTTCAAAATAATAATAAACCAAGTAATTGAAACTGCCGCCCCCCTCCTCCTTCAAAAGAAAAGAATCAAATGTGTGTATTGTCCCCAGATCTTGGAGGAGATCATCCGGGTCTTAGAGGTTCTATTTGTGTTTAAAGAATAATAATGCAATAAATTACTTTTGTTGTTTAGTAGTTGAGGGACCATTTACCTCCTTCCATGGAAATGTATACGTATGTACAGAAACTGAAAAACTTGCCAGAGTTGTTAAATAAGAAACAAAACCCCAAAATACCATTAGATTTCCCACCAAATAATATTATCATAGTTGCCTTCTCTAAACCTTTTTTGTTATGGCTTTTCAACATTTCTCCCATTGCACTGTATTGCTGGTAGAATCTCCATTCAATTGTATTACAGCAAAGTTCTACTTTGGAAATACACAGATACAGAAGCTATAATGTGGTTATATAATAATAAATATGGTCTAACAAGCAATTATCTGATTAAACGGCAGAAAACCAATGATTAAAAACATTTGCTTTTCAGTTATTTCTAACCAAAGTTACACATGTGTAAAATAAGTAAAATATTCATTACATCAAGTCAACCACAGCTCTTGGAAAATACAAAATAGCTATTGGACAGTTCCCACTTTCCCAGAAAGGAGCACACAGAGCATGCCTGTCCACTGGGTGAAGATAGGGTGGGGGTATCTTTGGTTTTAAATTTCTGAAAAAAGCAATTAGTATTGGAGTCAGTACTCTGGAGTAGAGATGGACTAGAACTCGAACGGAATTGACTCTTGAACTATCCCGGACCCGGATTTTCGAGTATTTTCGGACTTCGATAAATATTGAATGTTCGACCGTTCGAATGTGCGAGTAAAATTCCTATATAGCTTACGCGAGCATTGAATCTACTAGTAAAGTGTCCATTGAAGCCTATACGCGAACACGAATCCGCAAGTAAAATGTACATGGTACCTAGACACGAACGAGCCGAAAATAGCAAAGTGAGAGTAAAATAGATTTTCGAATGTCCTGGATATTCGAACAGTTCCCCAGACCATTTCCCAGGTCCCACAGCCATTTACATTAAGTTACCATTGATATTTAATTGTATTTCATTAGAAACTTTTCGAACCATTTGATGGGTCCGTTTTCTGAACTTTCGAACTTTCCATATAGTTTGAAAGTTGAAAAACGGACCGAATTTCTAAAGTTCGGCCATCTCTACTCTGGGAGAACTAAACTGCTAAAATAAGTTAAAATAAATGACTCCTTTCCTTCTTAGGTTGGTCATCAATAGACTTGAACAGTAATGATGTTAAAAGGGCATGTCCACCCCCAAAACTTAAATTGCCACACTGCTGGCCCCACTGTGTAGGTTCAAAAATCCTACCTTTCCTCTTAGCTCTTATGGTTCTCTACAGTGGCCGTTCAAAGTCCAGTATTGCTAATTCCTTGTTGGAAACTCTGGGAAATGCACAGGGGAGCTCCCCCCCCCTCCTCCCTCCGATCCCTGCCTTTATCTTTAAAAAAAAATAAATCTTTTTTGTAGTTGTTGGGCGCCTTGCACCAACCCTAACCACCAGGTCTATACATAAAGGGTATCTCTACTTCAGAACATCGAATTTCAATAATGTTACCTTTTGAAAGAGCAAAGCACACAAGTTTTTAAAACTTTTTCAATTTGGAATTGGAACTGTATATTCTGAGAAAACCTTAATTTGAATTGAATTGAACAGCGTGTACAGGGGAAAAAAATGATGTGGTGACCCATCCCCTGGACCTCTAAGGATTTCCCCCTAAGAATGCAAATAGACTGTGGCTGAAGCCCACTACCTTTGTATCAAGTAAATCACCTTCAGCCAGCAGAAGAGAGAAGGAAAAAACTAACACTGCAATTGTGGTGTTCAAGTAAATTACCGAAATAAACCTATATGGGTGATGCCACGTTACAACGCACATAAACGCACAGGCTTCCGGTATATAGTGCGTATCTTGTGCTCTGCACTACAATCCACAAAGAATTGGTCGCATGCACTTCCTTCAAGGAAACCACTTTTTATGAAGCAGGGAGAGGGGCCCCATTATGTTATTATGTGGGGGGCCAGTCATTCCTAGGAATCCTTAATATTTAAAGAAAATAGCAGCGAATGAGATTGCCCGGCCTGAAGTTTAATTGATTTTATTAATAAACCAACATTTGGGATTTAAATCTCCTGCAAGTTTCCAGTCATCTCTGATAGCTTTTCATTAATTATTTATTTAAAACCCCTCGGCATCCAATGAGGGTTAAGTCAGGCGAAAAAAACTTTTTCACGGCCAATTTCAAATTATTTTTAGTACATGAAAAATATAATAATGTCTGTTTCCCTTAACATTTGAACATTGCCCCCTATTCCTCCTGGAATTCGACGGTGGTGGGGAAGGTTTACTCCACGCGACCATTTCAAATAATGAAGTTTTTAAAGCAGAGAGACTGACAGTTAATTATCCTTTGTAAAATGGGACAATTGAACTGTGTCTTTCCATCACGTATTTTTTTTGATAGACCAAGTAGCTCCCAAGGAACCCCAGTTGCCATAAAAGAACTAACCATCGTTTTTCTCTATGACTCTTATTCCCCAACCACCCCCCACTGGGCCTTTCCGATATATTGCAATTGTTTAGGGTCTTTTTTTTGGTTTCCCATTCAACAGATTACACTTTGTAATAAATTCAGCAGATTTTGCCTCCATATGTTGGCTGACAGCTCTCTCAAAAAAACTGATGGTAAAATTTAAACTCTGAGAAAATTAACCCAAGTGTTAAATGCAAACAGGAGTCATTGGATGAGAATGAACAGCCAGGCAGATTGCCAAACAGTTAGAAAATGTTGTAAATTAATGGAGCCTCACAGGTGACAAGCTGTCAGATAGTTTGATGGCTCTTACTAGTGTTTTAGTCCCAATGAAGTTAGCCAGAGGGAGACGCACGACAAGTACCGCTTTTCAAAAAAGACCGCGGGATACTTGACAGTAACGTTAAGTAGGATCATGTAGAGTTCATGGTCAAATAAGAACAATTTGCAATGCTTTGCACTATCCCGAGATTTACACACACACAGTTATAGTAGAGGCCTAAATCTCAATTTAGTTGACTTAGGGTAAAAATAGGCTCCTGTAAGTATTAAAGGCAACAATATGTTAGTATTATGATATTATTGACCAAATATTAACCATGCATAATTAGTGTATTTTTGGTTTGTTCGAAGGAAGATAGTGTGCAAAAAAAGAGATAAAGAAAAACAATTGTGCAAACTGGTTTAACTACAATTTTTATTTGTGTTTTACATAATAAACATTGTATTCATTATATCCTATAAATGCTGCTTTAGGCTACAGTATGTTTTACATGACATTGGAATATAACATTAAAAAAGGGGGGTACACACAGTACCAATCTGCAAGAATCTGTCTGTCATCTATGACAGATGGGAGTACACACAGCCACGATCTCCTATATAAAGTGTACATAAAGTATGGGGAGAACCATTGTGACTGCCATACTGTCTACGATCGAGGCCGACTGTCCTTATGACGGGTTTCCGATGCTGGGTCAAAAGTTCAGTATTGAAGGATTGGTCCTATTCACTTATGTGTGTACCCAGCTATACATAGTACCATGGTACCCATCTTCACAGATTAGATAATGCTTCATTAATAGAGGTGCACCTGAAGTATGTAATGTACAAAACATGCAGTGCTGTTCAGTGGGCAAGCGCAGGATTTTCAAAGGGGGGGATTCCTAAATGGGTTACCACTGGAACAAGCCCAAGAAGGAGGTTCAAGGACCGAATACATTCATGTGTTCTATATATACGGATCATGTAATTAATATTATATAATTTCTATTTGCCATGATTATCATCACCAGTTGGCCCATACCATAATTCCCTTTACTTTGTTATACAGTATATACTTACTAAGGCTGGGTAGGGTACACACAAACGATATTTCCTAAAATATCTGAGGGTGATTTCGGCAGTGGCAGTGAACGCTGTGGTCCATAGGAGACATTGCTGGGCCGACCATATATAGTGTGAAAAAGGTCAGGGGGAGAAAATGTGTCCGTTTGTACCCAGCCTAACATTCTGTTTTACTGATAAATCCCCATTTATATTACCGTTACCATTAAAGCTGTGACACTGACGGTGGACTGACAAATTTGCAGCTGCAGGGTTAATGTTGATACAGATCTGTATGCGCTGTCAATCACAGGGCAGACTGGACACATTTTTGAAACATACAAATGCTGGATGCTCACTCACAGTTCAATTACCAATGTAACAATCATATAAACAGTCATGTAACAATCTAATCTAACAATCTATGAACAGTCTATGTAACAATCTATATAACAATTTGTAAACAATCTAGTAACAGTATATGTAACAATCTATATATAACAATCTATGTAACAAGTCTATGTAAACAATCGATGTAACAATGTAACAATCTATGTAACAGTCTATGTCTAACAATCTATATACCAATGTAACAATCTATGTAACAGTCTATGTAACAATCTATATAACAATGTAACAATCTATGTAACAATCTATTAACAATGTAACAGTCTATGTAACAGTGCTGTGAAGGTTCTCATTCACAGGTCATGGGTATATCTGTTGTATTCAATTAGATCAACTGGAGTGAAATGTAGTTCTTGAAGACGTTTCGCTAGTCATCCGACTGATGGATTTCTCAATTCAGAATGACTTGTACAAGAATCTGTGGCCATTATGTACCCTGGAAAATCACAATTAGCATATCACAGCCAGGTGTAAAGGGTGTGTTGTGATTGGATAGTAGCTAAGAGGTGTTATAGGAACGCCCAGAGTAAGTGTTAAAACAGCATTGTACATGGCAGACAGTTGGTGTCGAACCCCCCCACCTCTATTAGGCTTGGTTCTTTATTTTCACATAAATGGCCTCCTTAACACCTCTCTTGAACCAGTCACGTTCCTTCGCCAGGTATGTTAACATTACAATCTTCAAAGGTATGTCCTTTATCCTAAGATGCAGATACACGGCTGAGTCCTGACCCGAGGAATTGGCTTTCTGTGCTGGGCCATTACGTTGATGCAGTTGCAGTTTGGTCTCCCCCACATACAAATCAGAGCATGTCTTCAACTTCACTGCACTGCATTTCTTGTGTTTAGGTATTGGGTCTTTCGGACGGTACCAATTGCTGCCTCAGTGTGTTGTTCGGGTTAAAGCAGACAGGGATACGATGTTTGAAATTCTTCTTAATTTCTCGGAGACCCCTGCTACATATGGGATGACCAGGTTCTTTCCTCCTGTCTTGCTTTTCCCATTCACTGTTGGTATTTGTGTTCTTTTTTTATTCTACTTCTTTGGACAAAGCCCAGTCGGATATCCACAAGTTTTAAGGGCTCCTCTGAGATGTTTCATTTCTTTAGCCTTCGCCTCTGGTGCTAGTGGGGATGTTCTCGGCTCTGTGTTGCAGGGTTCTTTATGACACCCAGCTTGTGATCTAAAGGGTGGTGGGAGTCAAACATCAAATACTGATCTGGGTGTGTTGGTTTCTGTAAACCTCACTCCAGTTTACCATTTTTCTTAACTTCTACCAAGCAGTCAGAAAGCCAGTTGTTGTTTTGTAATCTTCCCTTGTGAATTGAATGTTTTTGGTCTACCACATTAATGTGTTCTGTGAAAGCTTGTACTTCCTTCTGGTGGGATTTTAACCCAGGTGTCATCAACTATCTGAACCAGGGGGGTGCTATGCCCTTAAAGGTATTAAGAGGCCTGTTTCTACCTCCTCCATGTAAAGGTTGGCACAGTAGGTGGAAACGGAGATCCCATAGCACATCCATGTTTTGCTATAGAAGTTATCCCTGTATTTGAAAAGGTGGTATTCAGGCACAAGTCCAACAAGGAAAACACTGTTCGGGTTGAGATCAGTTCTGCTGGTAAGGTTGCTGTCTTGGCCCAGCGTTTTCTCCACATGTCAACAGCCTCTTGGGTGTATACAAAGTTGAAGAGAGATGTCAATCATCATAGGACACATAGTTTCTTCTACACCAAGTACTATATCTTCAATCTTGTTGGTTGAAATCCTGAGAGTTCTGGATGTTGATGCTTAGAACTTCCCACAGGTCCTAAGAGTTAGCTAGATATTTTGCCACCTTGTATGTTACAGAGTTGATGCTGCTGACTATAGGTCTTAGTGGGGCCCCTTCCTTATGTATCTTTGGGAGTCCATATATGCATGGATGGTGCACACCAGGGTAGAGGCGATGATACATGCTCGGTCAAGGCTTTATCCTTTTGAAGCTGCTGTAGTAAGTCTATGACTCTTTTCTTGTAACGGCTGGTGGATCCTTGTTAACAGCCTATATGTGTTGTTATCGGCCAGAGCATGGTCACCTTATCATGGTAGTCTGAGGTGTGAGTACCACTTGCCTCTTCCTTACCTGCGGATAGAATGGTGATACTGGAATCTTTCTTGAGGGATGTGTAAGGCTCTTCTTTCCTGTGTAGTCAGGTTAGATGAAGGAGTTTAGCAATGGATAAGGCTGCAGATACCTTAGGTGAAAGTTGTTCTGCCTCACTCTGTGATACCTTATACTGTGGAAAGAGGCTCTGTGGCTGCTATAATATCCACCACAGGGATGTGTTAGGGGTGATGGCCAAATTCAAGCCCTTACCACGGACTCCATTTCTCGCTGGGTCAGGGTCCTGTAGACAAGTTTCTCACCCTTCCTCTTGTTTGATGAAGTGACACTTCCCTCCTTTGATCCAAGTAGTTGTTATCCTTTGGGGTGTTTCTGGGATGACAGAATAGAGAAGGTTTTTTAACACCTTACATCTGGGCGTTCCATAACACCTCTTAGCCACTATCCAATCAACCTAACACCTGGCTGTGATATGCTAATTGGGATTTCCAGGGTACATAATTGCCACAGATTCTTGTACAAGTCATCTGAATTGAGAAAGCCAGTAGGATGACTAGCGAAAGGTCTTCAAGAACTACATTTCAAGTCCAGGTGATCTATGAATACAACAGAGATCTATGTACAGTCTATGAACAATCTATATAACAAGGAACAAATCTATGAAAGTCTATGTAACATCTATTATGTAAACATTAACAGTCTATGGTATACATTATCTATGTAACAATCTATATAACAATGTAACAATCTAATGTAACAGTCTATTGTAACAATCTATATAACAATGTAAACAATCTATGTAACATTCTATGTAAACATCTATATAACAATTGTAACAATCTATGAACCAATCTATTAACAATGTAATATCTATGTAAACAGTCTATGTAACAGTCTATTAACAATGTAACAATCTATGTAACAGTTTATGTAACATCTATATAACATGTAACAATCTATATAACAGTCTAGTAACAATTCTCTTTAACATGTAACAATCTATGTAACAGTTTATGTAACAATCTATATAACAATGTAACAATCTATGTAACAGTTTATGTAACAATCTATATAATAATGTAACAATATATGTAACAGTCTATGTAACAATCTATTTGACCAATGTAACAATCTATGTAACAGTTATGTAAACAATTTTATAAAATCAGTGTAACAATCTATGTAACAGTCTATGAAACAATCTATTTAACAATGTAACAATCTATGTAACAGTTATGTAACAATCTATTAACAATGTAACAATCTATGTAACAGTCTATTTAACAATTGTAACAATTATGTAACAGCTTACGTAAAAATTTATATAATAACATAGCATTCTATGTAACAGTCTATGAACAATCTATATAAAAAGTAACATCTATGTAACAGTCTAGGTAACAATAATGTAACAGTCTATAACAATCAATGTAACAATCTATGTAAAAGTTCTATGATTGTAACAATCTAGTAACAGTCTATGTAAAATCTATATAACAAGTGTAACAATCTATGTAACAGTCTGTGTAACAATCTATATAAAATGTAACAATCTAGGAACAGTCTATGTAACAAATCTAATAACAATGTAAACAATCTAGTAACAGTCTATGTAATAATCTATATAACAAAGTAACAATCTATGTAAAATATATGTAACAGTCATGTAACAATATATGTAACAGTCTATGTAACAGTTTGGGTAGCAATCTATGTAACATCTTTGTAACAATCTATGTAAAAGTCTATGTAACAGTCTATGGACACCTTGAGAAGTAGAAAAGCAGGGGGCACCTTGAGAAGTAGAACAGCAGACTGCATGAGCAGACGAGAGAGGGGGGATTCCAGGCACCCAGTAATCCCCCTAAACATGCCCCAACCAGTAATTCCTCAACATGCCCCAGCTTGTTCTTCAATAAAGTTGTTTGACTTAATGTAAAAATGGACTACAATGCCTCTCTGCAAATTAGCCTATTTTAGCACATTTACTAAGTTGCATGCAGGGCAGTAGGCACAGTGGCACTGTTGGGTAGTGCAGATTTGTTCAATAACCTTCTATGCACACAACTATTGGGTGAGTAAAAGCAATTTAGAAATAACATCCTTATGTGTCTCCTTGGTATTTAGTGAGATGGCCATCGAATTTTCAGAAAAATCTGGAAATTTGAAAATTCAAGAATTTTCGAATATTCTTGAAAATTAAAATTTTTTGAAAATTTGGCCAAAAATGTACAGTACTGCGTGAAAGGGCCCTGGGAAATGGTCCTGGGAACTTCTAAAGAAATCTGATTGCAACCAATTCTGATTAGTTACAATCAGAATGTTCAGAAATGAGGACCAGACTATGTAGGCCCATCACATTATAGTGCACTTCTGGTGCTGTACATGCCTTTGCCATTGGAAGCTCTCAATCCAGGGGCAAGCACAGGACTGCGTAGGGGGGGATTTCTGATGAAGCACAGTAGGAAGTTCATGACTAGAGAGGGACTAGAACCCAAACTTAAACACAAGCTTTAAAGTTTAAACTATTCCGGTATTTGAACTTCCGAACTTTTAATGATGATGAATTTCGATAATTATGAACGTGTCAAATTCAGTTCCCAGAGGGTAGCGGTCACCTTCCCCCTCATTATCGGAGCTCCATGTCAGCGGCCTTTCAGCATGGTGCCGCAGTCCTTGAAAACATATACACTGCAATAATGGGCTTCAAGCTTTAGGTTTTAAAAACTTCACCTTTATTTGTAAGCAATTCTGATTGGATACATTAAAATTATTTCAGAAAGAAACTGATTGTATACTAACCAATAAGATTCTTTTTCAATCAGAATGTTACAATCAGATTGATCTTCCCCAAACCATTTCTGAGGTTCCCAGAGTCATTTACAGTAAGTTAACTTATAATTTTTTACAAAATTTTCGGAAAATTTCTTGAAAAACTCGAAAATTCCTTGGAAATTCTCGAATTTTCGAAAAAGTATTTAACGCGGCGTCGAAAATATAATGCGGAAGCATGAAAAAAAGGGCATCATGAGGAAAGTTTTTTTTTTTGTTATGGGATATGTAGGGTTCCCCAGGACCATTTCCCAGGTCCAGAGCCAGTGACAGTAAGTTACCATGGCTGTTTTACCTCTTTCTATTAGGCGGATCTGTCCACAGGTGGAACGGATTTTAGCAGTTTCAGCCATCTCTAGTATTTAGTTAAAGACATAAAAGATAACATGTTGCTGAACATCTAATTTATGCCATCCTCAGGTGATGTGGCCCCAAACATAGTAAACTATCCTACCACGCTCCTGTGATGTTATGATAAACACCTG
The DNA here is from genome assembly GCA_019447015.1 of Hymenochirus boettgeri. Classification (NCBI taxonomy): domain Eukaryota; kingdom Metazoa; phylum Chordata; class Amphibia; order Anura; family Pipidae; genus Hymenochirus; species Hymenochirus boettgeri. Next base: position 29,443,205 of record CM033473.1, on the reverse strand, counting down.
GACCAATCATTTGTGATTGATTCTTAGGAAGGTGAGGAGGTAATACTGCCTGTGTATGTATTGGTATTAGATAAGTGCAATGAACAGTATAGCTGGGACACACATAGAGAGAAAGAGCCAATCCCAACGGTACAAACGACATTGACCCGCTATGAAAAGCGTCGGCAATAAAAGTTCAGCATCAGCAGTGGAACCACATGTTACGAATCATACACAATCATTAGGTGTATGGCAGTCCTGAGCATTCTCCCTATAGTATATAGACTAACTTATAAGGGAGAACGCTTGTGAAGTGTTGCAGCTACATTTTCAAGACCACAAACAGAATCTTTAACATTCATCTGTCATCTTTAAAAGATCGGTACGTATGTACCAGCTTAAAGGAGAACTGTAGTGTATAAGTTTAAAAAAAAACAGTTAAAATGAAATGTACCTGGGGCAGGGAGGTAGATTGGTAGTTTCTTACTTTTCCAATATTATTTCTATATGGAGCGGTAGCATGAAGGAAAACTGCTTGCCAGGCTTCCGGAGTGCTTCAGCACTATCTTTAATACAGGAAGGGCCAGGGCACTAACCTGGCAGATGAAAACTGTATGTGCTGTAGCTCCTAATAAACCATATTGAGAGGTGAGAATGATCATCCAACCTCCCTGTCCCAGGTACTTTTTTTTTAATAGTTCATTTTTACAGTTAGTTGTCCTTTAAGGCCAGCATTTGCCTGCAATGACAAAAGCTATGTTAACAAGTTACCATTGGCATTTATAATAGGGATTTATTTTACTTAGATTGAGTTTTAAAAATGTGTTAGGAATGAACTGTACATTGAGACAATTAGACCACAATCAATATGAAGTTTTGCTTGTGGTTTCAAACCGACATGCAGTCATCGGTTATATTTACATAGATTAAAATGACTTTAAATCCAAAATAAAACCCACAGATCAGCGTGTATGGTTGATATACTTGCAAAGGGATGATGTTTTAATGTACAGTAGCTCCTGAGCTCCTGAAATCTTAACTCAAGCTTTGCTGCTCCAGCCAATACGTCGGGAAAGGCAAGCACTAGAGAGACGGTGACCTCCCCATCAGCCACTGTCTGCTCTTGTCGCCTTTTTATTATTCATACTTGCCTGAAGACTTCCAGCTCTTTCCCTCCACTTTACGGAATCCCTAACCCAATCCTTTACATATTTTAACAGTTCTATTTCGTCTTATCTTGGGTTAAAAATCAATGAGTCCACAAAAACATCCTTTATGAGGAAATTGAATTTTTGATTCAGCATTTTATTTGTTGGGTGTGTTAATTATGTAGACACTGCGGATATACAAGATAATTTAGTAAATTCTTTAGTTAATAAAGTACCTACAAAGTAGAGATGGACTAGAACTGAACTAGAACCGAGCCGAAATATTCGGGTTCGAACGGACCCGGACTTCTCAAACTATCTCGGACTCTTGATATTTTCCGGATTTCGATAATTATTGATGTTGACTGTTCAATGCTCGTGGATTCGAGAATTATCGAAATTTAAAAAAATTATGCCCACATCTGCAAATCAATGGCAGCTATTTTGAATATTGCCACCCCTGGGTATAAAAGGCAGTGTGACCAGCGCCCATTTTGTGTGTTGGAGGGTGTTTAGTGGAGACCTGACAGTGTTGGAGTTGGAGAGATTATTTGCACTTTTTGAGCTTTCGTGTGTGGATTTCAATGTGGTGGTTTAGGACTTGTGTTAACCACCCCATATTCACACATCTTGAGACCCAACAGTCCTTTTAAGGTACACCTTGTGAGACCAAAAGTTCTTTAAGGACTAACCCCCCGTTAAGTCCTATGGGCAATTTTTGTGTTAGACCTTTTAGAGGTCTAGGGTCTTGTTTTTTGTTTGTTTCTGTATCTGTGTGTCAGTGTCTGTGTGTTTGTGTAACTGACAGTGCGCCTTTAGCAGCAATCAGCGCTTTTGCTGTCAGATTGCTGTTGCTGTCAGTTGTGTCGTCTGTGTCATATGTGCTTTAAGTGTACATTTTTTTATCTTGTTTGTGTAAAAAAAAAAGCTTTTGTCTATTTGTTTGCTTCTCTGTGTGTTTCATGTGTTGTGTTTTGGCCTGTCTGTGTCGTTTTGTCACTTGGTGTTTTGTGTTAGTTTAGTGTGTGTGGTGTATATATATAATATATATATATATATATTACATAGTGTGACACTTGCTTGGAACTTGGGACTCCACACTAGGGTTAATTGTCTCTATGGTAATTGAAACATTAGGTCACTTCCTGTCTACTATACTATATAATGTTGAGAAGTAATGGATGTTATTGTATAGTCACATGTTACTTGAGAAAGGGCGCTGTGATGCCCGAAACGTCGACTGTTGTTGAACTCACCACGCGAGGGCACTCATGGGTCTTCACAAAGGTAAAATCATACCAAACAAGTGTCGGAACTTCAAGATCAATGCATTTCGGCTATCAAGGAAGTCGGCATCAGGAGCCCTTAGAGTGTGAGCACGAGCCTGAACCTAGAGGCAGGACTGGGGCCAGGGTAGGGGCAGAGGGGTGCATCTAGTGCTGCTCGTGGAGGTACAGCCCCAATGCCACCTGGCACCAGTGCCCCACAACAGCAAGTGACCTCTGTCCCGTGTATGCCAGTGGCTCTGCTGTGTGGGAATTCTTTTCATTGGCTCCCGGTGACCACAAGGTTGCAGTGTGCAGTCTGTGCTGCAACGTGTTTAGCCGTGGAAAGAATGCAGCAACTCTGGGCACCTCTTCTATGAGGAGGCATATGATGCTCCACCACTGCCTGGTGGGAGCAGTCAACCCCCAGGGAGACCCATTGTGTCTGGCTTAGAATCAGTGTAGAACCACTATCCAAGTATATTGACTCATACCTCCAACCATTAGCAGCACGGATTACCCACTGTCTAAAAGACACCACAGATCTACTTAATAGACATACGCACTGGGCCCATTGAACTCTGAAACATATCTATGTACCCTAGATTACAAGCACTCTACACCTCAATTCCAAGATGAGGGGTTAGCCACCACTGAAGAGTGCCTACTTGACACAAATTACCAACACCAAAAAATATTCTTGTTGGACTGCCTAGAGCTAGTACTTAAGAAAAAATACTTCAGATTCTTAAAACAATACTATTGGCAACTACAAGGCACCTCCATGGGCGCCACAGTAGATCCGTCCCTCGCAAACATAATGTCAATAAACTTGAGAAACAGATGTTCATCCATAACCCAGCATACCACCACCACATCAAGGATACTACAGATTTGTAGTGAATCCTGATCATTTGGGAAGGCCGTCCCTAAACTGTGAGAAATGGTTGAGGAAAGCAAAAAGGTACATCAGTCCATCAAGTTTACTTACAACACCTCACAAACGGTAATGCCATACCTTGATGTACTCTAACAATCCAAGGTACACAATTAACCAACTAACCTTATAGGAAACCTACTGACAGGAACAATTTTACTCCATGCCAGTAGCTTCCACCACCCCAAAGTCTTTAAAGGCAACCGTAAAGGCCAATACATGAGGGCAAAGAGAATCATTTCTACCGACACAGAATATATGGCCACCATGTGAATCTAACCCAGGTTTACACAACGAGAGTACGACAAAACTACATAAAAAAGCTGAAAACTACACAGCCACCCTCACTAGAGAACAATTATTAGTAACAAAACCAAAGAGACCACAGGAAAAACGCTGACATTAGTGTCCACGTATAACAACCACAGTCGGACCCATCGAGAATGTCCTGAAAAGACATTGGCCGATGCTTCAACAAGATCCCAAGTATGACACCTGTTCCAAACCCCAATAAGGTTTTGCTACAAGCATGGCAACAAGCATCAAGATAAACTGTGTCCTTCCGACTTACAGCGGGACCACCAGAACCCCATGACACGAAACGCAAGGGGACATTCCCCTGTATGAATTGCAAACTGCTGGAGCAGTATAATAAAGGGGAACCACATACCACCACCCAACCAGGGGGTACAAAATACCACTGAATAAGTATGCTACTTGTGAAACAAAAGCGGTTATCTACACGTTAAAGTGCCCATGTGCAAAGTGTACATTGGGCAGACGGGTAGACCAGCAAAATACGCATCCAAGAGCACAAAGGTAACATTAGAAATTATGTTGCCAATACCCATACTGACATTCTGTATCCAAACACTTGGAAATGAAATGAAATGAAAGAAACATAATTTGTCACAATACGATGGTGTGTACTAGATACTGTGAAACTAACTTTAAGGGCTGGGACTCCCCAAAATGTTATTACAGACTGAAGCAATATGGATCAAAAGGCTAAACAGCATGTACCCAGCAGGACTAAATGATTGTTGGTCGATAAAACCGTTTTTATGATATATCACTCACATTGTGTTGTTTATGTCCCCACCAGGAACCCTGGAATTCACCTGCAGTACCAACAAATAGATGGAAGTATAACAGTTACTGTTAGAGTTGGTAATACGTATATTGTACAGTATATATGTATATATTATAATCTCCTAGACGACACATGGTTCAGAATGTGTCCAAAAATTGTAACGATTGGGTTGTAGGTAAATATGTCACTTTCAGATTGTTTACATTCGCTCGGACATCTCGCACGCGGTGGTGATTGTGTTACCATGGATATTTATTGGACTTTTTATGGACATGGGCTTTCAGCCAATTAAAGGGGGGGTGGGTATTGTGGGAGTATTTAGGGAGGTCACTGAATGGTGTTTGCATACACTTGATAAAGCCCGGCTGTGGGTCGAAACATGTCGGTTTAATACACATCTGTGTTCGCAGTTTCCTCTGGTGGCGTCCAATTCCTTTTCATATGTGATATTTCCACACTGCGGGGTAGGAGCAGTAGGAAGGAGTGACCCAATAAAACAGTGTCTGGCAGCGAAGCATATACAGTTCATTATATTTCTGGTGGGAGCAGTGGTCAGGGAACGTGCAGGCACCCCGCGTTACATTCCTTTGCCCCTTCCCTGTTCCTCCCCCCAGCCCATCAGCTGCTTCCTGGTGGAAGTAAGGGAGGAGAGACAGCCTTTAGCCTCAGTACAACAGTGTAAGAGGCCTCTTGACACTGCTGCTGGGTTGTCAGATAAAAGGCAGGTCTCTCTTCCCCAGTTGTTGGAGTGGAGGCAGAAATTGTCCCCCAGTACCCCAAGTTCAGCAGTCTCACAGCCAGCTTAGCCAAACTCCTACGAGTGCAGCTGCTACCATTCAGCTGGTAGACAGTGCAGCGGTCAGAGCGTTGTGGGCATTGGCACACCACAGTGGCAGGTGCCTGGCCATAGGTACATTGCCCAGAAGGCAGTACCAGGCCTGCATGACCATTGTGCAGGGCATTATATCTGCTTCACTGGACCACATTACTATGGACACGTGGTCCAGCAAGTACGGCAGGGGTGGTATGTCTCAATCACCGCTTAGTGGGCCCATTCTGCTAGCTGGCGAGAGACGCGGACGGTGAGATGGTGGTACCACACATATATGGGGATACACCAGTCTCCACCCCCCCTCCTCCGGTAAGTCCTCTTCCCAGACAGCCCTGTGCCCCCCCCCAGAGATATGCTTCATGCCAGGTAAGATGGTTCCCCGCTGACCTCACACCACCTCTCAATAGGTAAGTAGTGGTGTGACAGGTCACCAACATCCTGTCTGCCCTTCGCTTGGGCAGAGTCACACATGTTCCTTTCCTGGCACATGTTTTCAACCTGGTTACCAGCGGTTCCTCACCAATTACCCTGGTCTGCAGTAGGTACTGAGGATGGCTAGGAGGGTGTCCAGTCACTTGGGTGGTCCTACACGGCCACAGCTCATTGGCCAAGTTTCAGCAGCAGAAACGGTCTGCCGCAGAGTCGCTGATTTGTGACACCCTCACCCGCTGGAAACTTAGTCTTATGATGCGCTGAGGCTGCTCCAGCAGAGGCTAGCCATCATGGACTACTGTATTAATATGAGACTAGATCAGCCTTTGGGGACTTGGGATTCTCTTAACCAGGCAGTGGCTAATGATTCGGGATGCCTGCCGTGTCCTCGCACCATTAAGGGGGGCCACCAGGATGGTAAGCCGTTGATGATGCCACCATAGCGCATACCATCCCACTTGTGTTCCCCTTGAACACACCCTGCGTGTGCATACTCGACAGGGCACTACGCCGGCAGCAGATACTGGAAGAGGAGGGCGCCAAAACCGTGGTGTTCTTGAGCCAGGGCATCACATTGCAGAGCAGCCGTCTGATGATGAGGAGGGGGATTTTAGGTGATCTAGACAGAGAAGAAATTAGGCATCCTCTAGGGGGACACTATCAACCCTCCCAAATACCACATGTCACCGTGGTTGGAAAGTGATTGAGCCCGACACTATTGTCCTCAGTGACGATAAGGACATGGGGTCCTCTGCATTCGGCACTTTGCGGCATATGGGTATGCATAGGCTGCAATGCCTGTGCAAGGACTCCATGATTAAGGCAATCAAAGAGAAGTACGGGTGGTCACCCTCATAGATCCCCGCTATAAGGGTTAAAGTGCCGGAGTTCATTCCCGCATCTCAGAGGGAAAGCTGAAGCAGCAGTACGAGGCTACAACTGCTACGTTGCCTCTGTTTGCTTTCCCAGGTGCTGGCAGGCCACAGAACCAGATGTTGGGAATGAGCAGGGCTCAAGTCCCCCTGTGCCTGAGAGAGGGAGCAGAAGTTTGGAGGCAGCCTTGCAGCTAACTCAGGCTGTTCTTCCAACAACAGTTGCCAGGCACATCTACTGGCAACTCTATCAGGGCATCCTGACACAATTCACAGACTACATCAGATCCAGGGCCGATGTAGTCACTCAGAGACTGAGGATCCACTGGACTACTGGTGGCGAGGTGGATATATGGCCCGAGTGCACCAGTATGCCATCGAGGTCCTTTCATGCCTGGCATCCAGTGTCCTTTAAGAGAGGGCCTTCAGTGCAGCGGGGGGTGCACTGAACTAAACTAAACACCATGGATCATGCACCTCTCAGGCGATTTAGTTTCCCACCATATCCACCTGCCTGGCGTGATGGTCCCGTGTGGTGCTGGAGGTGTGGAGGTGCTGGAGGCCTTGGTGGGGGTGTTGTAGGGGTGATCACCCTCCTCACTGCAGAAAACGATCCCTCATCTGCAAATTTATATATTAAAAAGTAAATAATAATAATAAAAAATATATAATAAATAAAAAAAGAATAATGTAAATATTTATGTGTACTGTCCTTTAACTAAAATCTACTTAACATTCAATAACAGTTACATACAATTTTACTAAGACAAGGGGCATATTTATAAAAGAGCGAAAAGTAGCGAAATGTTTTCGCATTCGCTTTTCGCATGGGTTTTTGCCAAAAAGACAGTTACGCTATTTATAAAGGTAGCGTTAATGAATGGCGAAACCGTTTCCGTGAGCTATCGCTAAACCCTTTTCGCCTAACTTCGCAATGGTAATTTTTAGCGAAAAAGCAAGGAGCAAAAAGGCATAACGCGATTATAAAAGAGCGAAAGGGTTTTTGCGTTAAAAGAGACGAAAGATTAGCGCGACCCTGAAGGTGGTGAAAAGTCATGTTTGAGCGAAAAGCATTCTAATGGGTAATATGCCTTGAAAAAGCGAACGCGCATTAGAGGGCGACACGCATTAGAGTATTATGCTGGAAAAGCGACATTAGAAAGGCGATCGCGCATTAGAATGTAATATGCCTTGGAAAAGCGACATTAGAAAGGCGATCGCGCATAGAATGTAATATGCTTGGAAAAGCGAACGCGCATTAGAAAGGAGAACGCGCATTAGAAAGGCGAACGCACATTAGAAAGGCGAACGCACTAGAAAGCGAACGACATTATAATGGAATATGCCTTGGAAAAGAGAACGCGCATTAGAAAGGCGAACGCACATTAGAAAGGCGAAACGCGCATTAGAAGGTGAATGTGCAGTGCAAAGAAAACTGTATTCCAATTGAGAAATTCTAAGAAGATTGACTAAATAAGACATGGCTGACTTCTGGTAAATGTGAGGTGGCCATTTTGAACTTGACATCATTTTCTAGTGGGCTTTTCTGGTTTCGAATGGTTTTCCAATGCAGTTTTTAGATGCGTTAGTTTTCGCTGCGATACTTTTCGCTCTTTATCGCTCCCGTCGCCTTTTTCAGCGCGAAGTGTGTTTTTTTCGCTTTTTATAAATAAGGCGAAACGAAGCCCCAAAGGCGCTATTTTCGCTGCGATGTGTCGCGCTAATTATTTGGCGAAAAAGACAATCCTTTATAAATATGCCCCTAACTAACACAACTAACACTATCATATGCACCTTGAGTCCTTTAGGAGAAAAGCACTAAAGGCCCGCAATCATTGTGGCGGTTTGCAAGGCGCTATCGCCAATCACAAGTGCTATAAAAGTAAACAAGAAAAGTGCAAGTAACTTCATATAGTGGTGATACATAGACAGAGCTTGTCAGAAAGATCTGCCGCAGAACCGCCTGTTAGAGTGGTGCAAAAGGTGGTTTATACAACATCAATCACAGTTCAAATTTTATATATTAATGTGACACTTCCTTGGACATTGGTCTGTACGTCCTGGAGTAGTTACGCCGCTGTCGCTTCAAGTCCGACCACCTCTTTTGGAGTTGTGAGGTGGTCAGCTGGATTTGAACTGCGTCAGCCCTTTCCACGCAAGTGGCGCATAATGGAGCCTTTTGCGTCTCCTTTATATTGGGGGTTCCAATTGGCATCCCTTTGTACCCCCGCCTGGGAATGTTTCCACTTTCACGGGCTGCCATTCATGCTGGCATGTTGTCGTATGCTAACTAATAGTGGAATACACACCACCCACTTTCGAGCTCAGTTTAGAGCCTGGAAGTCAATGGGAAGAGGGGATTATAATCGAATGCAGAAAATCGAATTGGAGTAAAATGTCTATTATACCAATACGCAAGTAAATATCGAATTATCGAATATGCGTAGTTAAATGTCTATTATACCAATACGCGAGTAAATATCTAATTATGGAAAATGTGAGTAAAATGTCATTATACCAATACGCGAGTAAATATCGTATTATCGAATATGCGAGTTAAAGTCTATTACCAATACGCGAGTAAATATCTAATTATCGAATATGTGAGTAAAATGTCTATTATACAATACGCGAGTAAATATCGTATTATCGAATATGCGAGTTAAAAGTCTATTATACCAATACGCGAGAATATCGTATTATCGAATATGCGAGTTAAATGTCTATTATACCAATACGCGAGTAAATATCTAATTATCGAATATGTGAGTAAAATGTCTATTATACCAATACGCGAGTAAATACTAATTATCGAATATGTGAGTAAATGTCTATATACCAATACGCGGTAATATCGAATTACGAATATGTGAGTAAAATGTTCTATTATACCAATACGCGAGTAAATATCGAATATGTGAGTAAAATATCTATTATACCAATACGCAAGTAAATATCGAATAAACGAATGTGCGAGTAAAGTATCTATTATACCAATACGCGAGTAAATATCGAATAAACGAATGTGCGAGTAAAATGTCTATATACCAATACGCGAGTAAATATCGAATAAACGAATGTGCGAGTAAAATGTCTATTATACCAATACGCGAGTAAATATCGAATAAACGAATGTGCGAGTAAAATGTCTATTATACCAATACGCGAGTAAATATCGAATTATCGAATCTGCAAGTAAATGTCATATACCAATACGTGAGTAAATATCGATTATCGAATCTGCAAGTAAAATGTCTATTATACCAATACGCGAGTAAATATCGAATAAACGAATGTGCGAGTAAAATGTCTATTATACCAATACGCGAGTAAATATCGAATTATCGAATCTGCAAGTAAAATGTCTATTATACCAATACGTGAGTAAATATCGAATTATCGAATCTGCAAGTAAAATGTCTATTATACCAATACGCGAGTAAATATCGAATAAACGAATATGCGAGTAAAATGTCTATTACCGTATATACTCGAGTATAAGCCGAGGTTTCAGGCTTTAAAAAAGACTGAAAATCTTACCCGGTTTATACTGAGTCAATGTTTCCCTTACCTTGCCCGGTGGCCGCGCGATCCGCATCCGCTCCACAGCCTCTGCACATCGGATGATGTCACTAACCGGCGCCGCAAAGTGAGAGGCGCCGGGTAGTGACATCATCGGATGCGCAGAGGTGTGGAGCGAGGATGCGGATCGCGCGGCGCCGGACAAGGTAGGAGAAACATTTACTTTATTTATACAGGAAAACACTTAAGTGGCAAATACATACAAATAGGAGTAAAACCTTCTTTATTTGTGCATACTGTATGCACAAATATAGGATGCTTTATTGGTGGGAGTTGCATGTTTTATTGGTGGGAGTTGTAGTTTTCAAACATCTTAAGTGGCAAATACTTGCAAATAGGGGAAATCCTCCTCTATTTGTGCATACAGTATGCACAAATAAAGAAGGTTTTACTCTTATTTGTAAGTAATTGCAAACTTAAGATGTTTGAAAACTACAACTCCCAGCAATAAAGCAGCTGGAGTTGTAGTTTCCAAACATCTTAGTGGCAAATACTACCCCTCGGTTTATACTCGAGTCAGTGTGATTTTCCTCCTTTTACCTAAAAACTATGTATCTCGGTTTATACTCGGGACGGTTTATTACTCGAGTATATACGGTATACCATACCGGAGTAAATATCGAATAAACAAATTCACAAGTAAAATGTCTATTATACCAATACGCTAGTAAATATCGAATAAACGAATACACAAGTAAAATTTCTATAACCAATCTGCGAGAAATATTGATAAACGAATACACAAGTAAAATGTTTATTATACCAATACGTTAGTAATATCGAATAAACGAATACACAAGTAAAATGTCTATTATACCAATACGCGAGTAAATATTGAAATAAACGAAGACGCAAGTAAAATGTCTATTATACCAATACGCAAGTGAATATCGAAAGTAGTGCGTGTGAAAGTAAAAAGTTTCCCCCGACTATTTCCCAGGTCCCACAGCCATTTACATTAAGTTACCATTGATATTAATTGTATTTCATTAGAATTTTTTAACTATTTGACTCCCAATGACTTTAATGGGTCCGTTTCCATATAGTTCGAACGTTCAAAAATGGACTGAACTTTCCAAAGTTCGGCCATCTCTACTACAAAGATTATATACCTGCACTTCTACGAGTTTTCTATATGTTTGTAAATTTTGAGTGCATGTCCCCTTGTACTTACAAACTGAATAGCTACTGCTCCTGTGCAGTAACCCTAAACAACCAATGAACAATTAGCTTAGATTGGTAACAATCACTGAAACAATTATCTATTGGTTAATATGCCATGGCAGTTTTGCCTCAAGTAAATAATCATCTCAGATCAACTTTTAATTACAATAATAATGTATAATAATAGTAGTTTCAAACATAGTTTGAATAGAACCGTTCGGGAACTTTTTGATCTCGATTTTCAAAAATGAACAAAAAAGACAGCTACTTTAAGGGTTAGCGAGGCTACTTTCACGAAGTGTTACTGAATATACAAGGCTACTTCAAGTGTTACTGAATATACAAGGACTACTTTCAATGTGTTACTGAATATACGAGGCTACTTTTGAGGGTTACAGAATAAACAAGGCTACTTTCGAGTGTTACTGAATAAACAAGGCTACTTTTCAAGTGTTACTGAATATACACAGGTTACTTTCAAGTGTTACTGAATATAAAGGCTACTTTCAGTGTACTGAATATACGAGGCTACTTTTGAGGGTTACTGAATAAACAAGGTACTTTTCAAGTTTACTGAATAAACAAGGCTACTTTCAAGTGTTACTGAATATACAAGGGTACTTTCAAGTGTTACTGAATATACAAGGCTACTTTCAAGTGTTACTGATATAAGAGGCTACTTTTGAGGGTTACAGAATAAAACAAGGCTACTTCAAGTGTTTAGAATATACAAGGCTACTTTTGAGGGTTACTGAATATACAAGGCCTTTCAAGTGGTACTGAATATACAAGGCTTATTCAAAGTGTTACTGATATACAAGTACTTTCAAGGGTTATGAATTACGAGGCACTTTGAGGGTTACAGAATAACAGGCTACTTTCGAGTGTTACTGAAATAAACAAGGCTACTTTCAAGTGTTACTGAATATACAAGACTATTTTTGAGGGTTACTGAAATATACAAGGCTAATCAGTGTTACTGATAAACAAGGTACTTCAAGTGTTACTGAATATACAAGACTACTTTCAAGTATTACTGAATATACGAGGCTACTTTTGAGGGTTACAGAATATACAAGGCTACTTTCGAGTGTTACTGAATAAACAAGGCTACTTTCAAGCTGTCTTCAGTGTTTAGAAAGATGCAAATTCTGTTGTTCATGTTTGATGACAGAGGAGTAAAAGCTTTCATCTAATAAATGCACTAGTTAAATTAAACCGAAAAGCACTTTGTCTATCATTTAACATCAAGGGGGTTATAATGGATATAGAGAAATACAGGAAAAAGTTCGGCCTGTTTTGAGGCATCGTTTCAGTAGAAATGGATTAAATAAACTGCATTCCACTGCAAACTAGGTGGAAACATTGTGAAAGAGATAAGCGAACTGAAAAGAAGTTCCAGGCCAAAACTCTTAGGCTGTGCTTGTGGAAGGTCTCATTATCAGAGTCATGGTAGTATCTGGTTTGATTCAATAAGATCAACCGGACTTGAAGTTTAGTTCTTGAAACTAAACTCAAGTCCGGTTGGATCTAATTGAAACAACAGATATATCTTTAGGCTTGGTGACAAATGAGGGTCAATATATTCCTGATGAAACAAAACTTCAATCATTAAGCCAATAGGTAGTCTGTCAGTCGGAATAGAATATATTTAATGGGACCTATCGCATGGCTTTTTTAAAGACATCGGATTTTTGCGAAAATTAGAGATGGTAAAAATTAATTGTGGTGAAAATATTCACTGACATTTTACCTGTCAAACCGAAATATAGCACTATGGCGCCAGAATATGAACAGTGTGATGTTTCAAAAGAAGGTGAGAAGTCAACGAAAAAATTAGTTTTTCCATTGTCAAAAACTTGTGGCAGTCTTATTGATGAAATTTTATTTGGAAGTTTAAACAATACATCGCCGTGACAAAAAGTGTTATTTCAAAGGGAAAACCCAAGCTCAGGACAAACTATATTTCCTATAATCCCATTTTATATTTAAAAATATTTCAACTCCAATGAAAAGACTGTAGTCCGCCAGGGGTCATTAATGTATTTAAAAGTCGTGAACTGTGAAATACATCAGATTTTCTGTATAATTCATTTATCCTTTTCAGTGAATCTGAGTCTTAACAAAAGCTTCGATCACACTAGAAAGGGTTACATATTCAGATCACCGATTCATACCATAAAGGAATTTGGGGGATCTTCTTGTAAAATATTTGCAAAATGGAATAAAAGATTGGCGAGTAATAAAAAGATTGCTCTTCGAAAAAACTGCTTATAGTGAATCAGCTTTGTAGCTTAATGAAGATTCTGTAGACCCCAGCACTGGATCCCATGTTTCAAAGGGGCACGTTCAGTGGAAATGATTCAATATTTGTTAAATGTTAGTTTTGTGGTAATGCCTTCTTAGTTATTTCTACATATTCCTATCCCATTTGAAAAATCAGTTGATTTTACATACCCTTGGTGTTCTGCTGTTGGACATCGTGAGCTGACATGCAGGTTCTAAACGGTCCTTCTTTTTCCCAGGATGCAACCACAAAATCCTTGGCATGCCCGAACAGTTATTCATATGATTGGATGTTGGATGGGTCAAACATGCTCAGATCACATACGAGCAAACTGAATCAATCCAGGCACTGGGTCAAGAGCAGGACAAAAAAAAAAAAAATAAAAAAAAAAAAAAAAAAACGTCTCTACTAGGGGTCCAGCAAACAGGAAGTCAGTAATTTTGGTTGCATTTATTTATACACAGACAACAAGGGCCTGAATGGGTGAGATTAAGGTCATGGGATGAAAAAATACTGCTCGTTTTTCTGAAAAGCAATGTATTTGCACTGAACTTACCTTTAACCCCAATTGTATATTATTTACTGTACTATGTCAACAGAGAGTTTGGATGACAAGGGACAAAAACTAATGAAAACTTTAAATATAGGTAATGGAACTTCTGATGTAGGGAATACTGAGGTTTGAATGTGAGCAAAGGCAAGCAGTTGAATGAAACATTTATTTCCTGACCAGAATGAGGATGAATGTTGTCAATAACAGTAGATGATTATAACAAGATAATGCACTACTACAGTGTAGCATTATTACAAGTTTTCGACAGAACTCTCGGATTCTGGATTTTCAAATTGTGGAACATTTTCCGGCTTTTCGATAATAAGTATGTTTGATGAAATCGATATTTAAGAAATGATGAATATACAGGTTTTTAAGAAAAAATCATTTGAATACGTGAATCCCGATTCTGAAATATGGAGAAATAGGAACTCAGCGAAAGCCCTCGAGTTAGATATATTGAAATGATTGAAAATGTGATGCAGGAAACTCAAAAAAAGCTGCGTGGGTAAAGAAAAGGTTTTTTTTTACTATGGGTCCCGTTTTTTTGGAGTGGGAGTTTTGGATTTTCCTAATCAAACATTCTTATCACATCTCATATCATTAGGTGTGCCCAAGAGAGTTAGGTCAGAAACTCCTGTTCCGTGTTTAAATGGAAATTCCAACCTAACCTGGTTTCAAAATTTCGTAGTTCAAAACAGAACTTTGAAATTCGAAAAAACCGAATTTATCAGTGAGTCCACTGACACACGAGCGGAAATAAAATCTGGTGTGGACCATAGATCACTCTTTAATTGAAAACAAATGACCAGGAAGGAATAAAGTTATATATAATAAATGGCTTTATATACAACGGAATATTATCCTACCATTTTTCTATCAAGTCGCCAGCTGATGTATTTAACTCTAGATGGGGAGTGTACAGTACAAGGTCTTTGCTAAGGTTTGCTTGACTTTGGCCAAACTGGAATATAAAGTCAGGACTTCGATCCTCTTCTGTTTACATGTATGTGCACAACAGTGCAGAGAATCTGGCTGTGGCTAACTCCAAGCATATTATGGAAAAAAGCTGCTACCTCCAGCATACATTCACGAAGGGTTAAACAGGATAGGTCAGGGGAGGTCTATCCATTGCAATCTCTAAAGTGCTGTAATACCATATAAAGAATTTGTTTTTAGTTCCTAGTATAGAGAGCTTGTACAAAGTAAAGCAAAACAAGCTTAAGCCTTCACCCTAAATAAATTTCAATCATTATTCTTCATAGGCAAGTGGTACTAGTTAGTAATGTAAAAATAGTATGTTTATATTTAAAGGGACAGCTATGTACTATGAAAGGTATTCAGATTCCCAGTTCTATATGGAGTTTGGAAGTGATTGTGATGGATGTTAGGTTTCTTACAGGTCAACAGACTGGGAGAATGAGGTCATAGCATGTTCCTTTATATTACGGCGGAGTGAGAGGCATTAACTAAGTGTTTAAATGAAGTACTCACTGGAAATATAGGTACCTCCATCATGTCTTTAAGTGTGAACACCCACTTTACAGTCTCTGACAATATCCACATGGAAAACTACTTTAAAAATGGGAATGTCCTTGTTGTGGTGTAACAATGCTAAATTAGACCCATCCCCACACTATTACTCCAGCTGAACACCACCTGCATCACCAACAGGTCTGCACTGAATTTGCAACAACCCACAAGACCATAGACCCAGACTCTAATACAAAGGAACAAATTTATTTAAAAAAGTATAACCGCGGCCACATAGGTACAAATCCAAGCAGTACTATAGCATTGCATAGGCGATCGTACAATTACCATGTTGTAAAATAAAGATAGTTGAAGCCCAGTATAGTAAAATAGCAATACCGTGCCTTTATAAATATGGCTCAAAGTGATGTGGGACCTTTCATAATCCATTACAATGCTTAGAAGGGGTGCAGGAAACTGTAAACCCGCAATCATACTGAAACCCAACATGAGTGCTCTATTGGGCATTTCAACCTAAAACTGGCAAATCGGTTACCAGCAGGCTGGAAGACTCACAATGTGGTTCATGTGGTTCTGTTTTTCCATCTCTATCATAATAGAACTGCTGCTAGTACATCGAAAAGTGAGACATAGCCGGACGTATACACCTTGGGGCTTATGTACAAGAGGTCCTTCTTAATCTGCAGCAACCAATCATGTTATCAAATGTTTTCTAAATGTAGTGGAATAGAGATGTAATGTGGGTGGAATAGAACCCGGTTTTAAATCGATATGAGGGTTTTGAAGTGAAAAAACTTCGAAACTCCCGGATTTCAGGAACCTGGAATTTCCGTATTTTGATATTTATGGAAATTTTGATAATTATCAAAAATAGATGATTATCGAAATCAAAAATGTAAACGTGAAAGTGAAAGTAATGATCGATTTCGGTAACCCTCAAAAGTAATGATCGATTTCGGTAACCCGAATTTGTAATATCGGTAACCCTCGAAAGTATGGCGGACGTATCGAAAAACAGCCCGGTCAGGAGGATAATTTAAAAATACGTTTTGGTTCTATTCCGGGATCCCCAGACCATCCCCAGGTCTGTGTCATTTGCAGAAACCTACTATTACTATTTGTCCCTAAAAATGGACAGAAAACTTTAAAAAAAAAATTCTCTAGACTTTTATCGGTTTCATTTTCGAATTGAAAAATTTTAGAAAATGTAAAAAAATTGAAAAGGACCAGGGACCAGTATAAAAGTAACATTCCTGATTGGTTACATCAAATTAATAGAACAGGCAAAGTTTGTACCTCTTGGTAGATAAGCCCCATTGAGTTCTATGATATCATGAGAGTCATGTGAAATGAAGAATAAATGTAGTTTGTAAATCTGACCACAACCTCACAGATATGAGCATTCAAGCAGGGCTGTGTTTTACCTCAGATTATTGACAGAATCTGCCATGTAGCATGTGACAATGTTGCATGTGGTACCTTACACTCTATTCAATGTGTCTTACAGACTGAATATTGCCAGAACTAGAGCTATTATTTGATGGGATTTAGAAATCTCTTGCCAAGAAGGGTTTGGACTAGAGGATGTAACTGATTCAGCAAAAAAGACCGTAGTTGATCTATAAAAAGCTGTTTGCATTCAGTACAGATGCCATCGTTTTAACCACTTTCAGGCTCTTTAAGAGCTAAATAATTTGCAAGCATCATTGAACATTCAGTTGCCTCTACAACAGATGGTTCCAAAGGTCCATTGCTCACAGCAATGTTTTCAACAAGCCCCCTTCACCTTCATCAAAGTGCATTTTATGTTCTGCACAGGTTCTTTTTCTGTAAGCCCAGGAATGGTTCCAACACTCTAACATCGGACTGGACAAGGAAATTAAAGAGGTGATGGCTTTTGATGTTGTTTATAAAGTAATGAATAAAAAATGAGTAGTATTAAGTATAGCATGGTAAAGGTTTCAAAAGATAACCCAGACATTGTTTTTCACTTCTTAAAACATTTAATATGGCACTCCACCGCAAACAGTGGCAGGGCCAGCACCCCCTCCAAAATTACCACCCTGACACACACAATATGGCGGATGAAAGCTGCCGCCTTGGCCTGCTTCAAATCCACCCACGTGTATTTGATACATTATTTTAACTGCAGGACCAATAACTGGGAGGGCTGTGGGTACTGATGCACAACTTTGACCTACTAGAGATGGGACAAGAACCGAGTTCGAAACTGAGTTTCAGGTGAACTTTACAGTTGAATGGACCAAACTACTCTGGATTTACTGTTCTCCAGTTCGAAAACGAACTAAAATTTATGAAGTTCGGACATCTCTATGACCTACAGGTCCATGACCTAAGACTCCCGGCTTTCCTCCCCCTGGAATTCGCAGTCACACGGGTCACCCATATCAAAGGCCGGCCATGCACAGTGGTGGTTATAGTTTAGCAGATGAATAAGCACAAATATAAAGGTCTATTTATTCCTTGACACAAGAGATTGAAGAGAGCAGAAGATAATAAGAGGTACAATATATGAAGCCTCAATAAATATTAAACTACTGGTCTCCGATTGAAACTTTGTCGCCATAACTAAGGACAAAATTGCATGAACTATTAAAATTCCGATCTCACAACCAAGTTTCTAGGAAACTTGGAAAACTTCCAGTGTTCTTTGATACATGAATTTGAAAATGTTTCTAGTGTTTTTTATCACCAATTAGAAATAACTGCATTGTATCCATATGGCCTAATTTAAACACAACCCTCTGCATTCTTAATTACACCTGATGATCTACTCATTGAATAAAATCTGGTCTACACCAAAATTACAAACATTGCATTATGCCCATTTCTGAACCTTCAAAATAATAATAAACCAAGTAATTGAAACTGCCGCCCCCCTCCTCCTTCAAAAGAAAAGAATCAAATGTGTGTATTGTCCCCAGATCTTGGAGGAGATCATCCGGGGTCTTAGAGGTTCTATTTGTGTTTAAAGAATAATAATGCAATAAATTACTTTTGTTGTTTAGTAGTTGAGGGACCATTTACCTCCTTCCATGGAAATGTATACGTATGTACAGAAACTGAAAAACTTGCCAGAGTTGTTAAATAAGAAACAAAACCCCAAAATACCATTAGATTTCCCACCAAATAATATTATCATAGTTGCCTTCTCTAAACCTTTTTTGTTATGGCTTTTCAACATTTCTCCCATTGCACTGTATTGCTGGTGGAATCTCCATTCAATTGTATTACAGCAAAGTTCTACTTTGGAAATACACAGATACAGAAGCTATAATGTGGTTATATAATAATAAATATGGTCTAACAAGCAATTATCTGATTAAACGGCAGAAAACCAATGATTAAAAACATTTGCTTTTCAGTTATTTCTAACCAAAGTTACACATGTGTAAAATAAGTAAAATATTCATTACATCAAGTCAACCACAGCCTTGGAAAATACAAAATAGCTATTGGACAGTTCCCACTTTCCCAGAAAGGAGCACACAGAGCATGCCTGTCCACTGGGTGAAGATAGGGTGGGGGTATCTTTGGTTTTAAATTTCTGAAAAAAGCAATTAGTATTGGAGTAAGTACTCTGGAGTAGAGATGGACTAGAACTCGAACGGAATTGACTCTTGAACTATCCCGGACCCGGATTTTCGAGTATTTTCGGACTTCGATAAATATTGAAGTTCGACCGTTCGAATGTGCGAGTAAAATTCCTAGTATAGCTTACGCGAGCATTGAATCTACTAGTAAAGTGTCCATTGAAGCCTATACGCGAACACGAATCCGCAAGTAAAATGTACATGGTACCTAGACACGAACGAGCCGAAAATAGCAAAGTGAGAGTAAAATAGATTTTCGAATGTCCTGGATATTCGAACAGTTCCCCAGACCATTTCCCAGGTCCCACAGCCATTTACATTAAGTTACCATTGATATTTAATTGTATTTCATTAGAAACTTTTCGAACCATTTGATGGGTCCGTTTTCTGAACTTTCGAACTTTCCATATAGTTTGAAAGTTGAAAAACGGACCGAATTTCTAAAGTTCGGCCATCTCTACTCTGGGAGAACTAAACTGCTAAAATAAGTTAAAATAAATGACTCCTTTCCTTCTTAGGTTGGTCATCAATAGACTTGAACAGTAATGATGTTAAAAGGGCATGTCCACCCCCAAAACTTAAATTGCCACACTGCTGGCCCCACTGTGTAGGTTCAAAAATCCTACCTTTCCTCTTAGCTCTTATGGTTCTCTACAGTGGCCGTTCAAAGTCCAGTATTGCTAATTCCTTGTTGGAAACTCTGGGAAATGCACAGGGGAGCTCCCCCCCCCTCCTCCCTCCGATCCCTGCCTTTATCTTTAAAAAAAAATAAATCTTTTTTGTAGTTGTTGGGCAGCCTTGCACCAACCCTAACCACCAGGTCTATACATAAAGGGTATCTCTACTTCAGAACATCGAATTTCAATAATGTTACCTTTTGAAAGAGCAAAGCACACAAGTTTTTAAAACTTTTTCAATTTGGAATTGGAACTGTATATTCTGAGAAAACCTTAATTTGAATTGAATTGAACAGCGTGTACAGGGGAAAAAAATGATGTGGTGACCCATCCCCTGGACCTCTAAGGATTTCCCCCTAAGAATGCAAATAGACTGTGGCTGAAGCCCACTACCTTTGTATCAAGTAAATCACCTTCAGCCAGCAGAAGAGAGAAGGAAAAAACTAACACTGCAATTGTGGTGTTCAAGTAAATTACCGAAATAAACCTATATGGGTGATGCCACGTTACAACGCACATAAACGCACAGGCTTCCGGTATATAGTGCGTATCTTGTGCTCTGCACTACAATCCACAAAGAATTGGTCGCATGCACTTCCTTCAAGGAAACCACTTTTTATGAAGCAGGGAGAGGGGCCCCATTATGTTATTATGTGGGGGGCCAGTCATTCCTAGGAATCCTTAATATTTAAAGAAAATAGCAGCGAATGAGATTGCCCGGCCTGAAGTTTAATTGATTTTATTAATAAACCAACATTTGCGGATTTAAATCTCCTGCAAGTTTCCAGTCATCTCTGATAGCTTTTCATTAATTATTTATTTAAAACCCCTCGGCATCCAATGAGGGTTCAAGTCAGGCGAAAAAAACTTTTTCACGGCCAATTTCAAATTATTTTTAGTACATGAAAAATATAATAATGTCTGTTTCCCTTAACATTTGAACATTGCCCCCTATTCCTCCTGGAATTCGACGGTGGTGGGGAAGGTTTACTCCACGCGACCATTTCAAATAATGAAGTTTTTAAAGCAGAGAGACTGACAGTTAATTATCCTTTGTAAAATGGGACAATTGAACTGTGTCTTTCCATCACTATTTTTTTTGATAGACCAAGTAGCTCCCAAGGAACCCCAGTTGCCATAAAAGAACTAACCATCGTTTTTCTCTATGACTCTTATTCCCCAACCACCCCCCACTGGGCCTTTCCGATATATTGCAATTGTTTAGGGTCTTTTTTTTGGTTTCCCATTCAACAGATTACACTTTGTAATAAATTCAGCAGATTTTGCCTCCATATGTTGGCTGACAGCTCTCTCAAAAAAACTGATGGCTAAAATTTAAACTCTGAGAAAATTAACCCAAGTGTTAAATGCAAACAGGAGTCATTGGATGAGAATGAACAGCCAGGCAGATTGCCAAACAGTTAGAAAATGTTGTAAATTAATGGAGCCTCACAGGTGACAAGCTGTCAGATAGTTTGATGGCTCTTACTAGTGTTTTAGTCCCAATGAAGTTAGCCAGAGGGAGACGCACGACAAGTACCGCTTTTCAAAAAAGACCGCGGGATACTTGACAGTAACGTTAAGTAGGATCATGTAGAGTTCATGGTCAAATAAGAACAATTTGCAATGCTTTGCACTATCCCGAGATTTACACACACACAGTTATAGTAGAGGCCTAAATCTCAATTTAGTTGACTTAGGGTAAAAATAGGCTCCTGTAAGTATTAAAGGCAACAATATGTTAGTATTATGATATTATTGACCAAATATTAACCATGCATAATTAGTGTATTTTTGGTTTGTTCGAAGGAAGATAGTGTGCAAAAAAAGAGATAAAGAAAAACAATTGTGCAAACTGGTTTAACTACATTTTTATTTGTGTTTTACATAATAAACATTGTATTCATTATATCCTATAAATGCTGCTTTAGGCTACAGTATGTTTTACATGACATTGGAATATAACATTAAAAAAGGGGGGTACACACAGTACCAATCTGCAAGAATCTGTCTGTCATCTATGACAGATGGGAGTACACACAGCCACGATCTCCTATATAAAGTGTACATAAAGTATCGGGAGACCATTGTGACTGCCATACTGTCTACGATCGAGGCCGACTGTCCTTATGACGGGTTTCCGTTGCTGGGTCAAAAGTTCAGTATTGAAGGATTGGTCCTATTCACTTATGTGTGTACCCAGCTATACATAGTACCATGGTACCCATCTTCACAGATTAGATAATGCTTCATTAATAGAGGTGCACCTGAAGTATGTAATGTACAAAACATGCAGTGCTGTTCAGTGGGCAAGCGCAGGATTTTCAAAGGGGGGGATTCCTAAATGGGTTACCACTGGAACAAGCCCAAGAAGGAGGTTCAAGGACCGAATACATTCATGTGTTCTATATATACGGATCATGTAATTAATATTATATAATTTCTATTTGCCATGATTATCATCACCAGTTGGCCCATACCAAATTCCCTTTACTTTGTTATACAGTATATACTTACTAAGGCTGGGTAGGGTACACACAAACGATATTTCCTAAAATATCTGAGGGTGATTTCGGCAGTGGCAGTGAACGCTGTGGTCCATAGGAGACATTGCTGGGCCGACCATATATAGTGTGAAAAAGGTCAGGGGGAGAAAATGTGTCCGTTTGTACCCAGCCTAACATTCTGTTTTACTGATAAATCCCCATTTATATTACCGTTACCATTAAAGCTGTGACACTGACGGTGGACTGACAAATTTGCAGCTGCAGGGTTAATGTTGATACAGATCTGTATGCGGCTGTCAATCACAGGGCAGACTGGACACATTTTTGAAACATACAAATGCTGGATGCTCACTCACAGTTCAATTACCAATGTAACAATCATATAAACAGTCATGTAACAATCTAATCTAACAATCTATGAACAGTCTATGTAACAATCTATATAACAATTTGTAAACAATCTAGTAACAGTATATGTAACAATCTATATATAACAATCTATGTAACGAGTCTATGTAAACAATCGATGTAACAATGTAACAATCTATGTAACAGTCTATGTCTAACAATCTATATACCAATGTAACAATCTATGTAACAGTCTATGTAACAATCTATATAACAATGTAACAATCTATGTAACAATCTATTAACAATGTAACAGTCTATGTAACAGTGCTGTGAAGGTTCTCATTCACAGGTCATGGGTATATCTGTTGTATTCAATTAGATCAACTGGACGTGAAATGTAGTTCTTGAAGACGTTTCGCTAGTCATCCGACTGATGGATTTCTCAATTCAGAATGACTTGTACAAGAATCTGTGGCCATTATGTACCCTGGAAAATCACAATTAGCATATCACAGCCAGGTGTAAAGGGTGTGTTGTGATTGGATAGTAGCTAAGAGGTGTTATAGGAACGCCCAGAGTAAGTGTTAAAACAGCATTGTACATGGCAGACAGTTGGTGTCGAACCCCCCCACCTCTATTAGGCTTGGTTCTTTATTTTCACATAAATGGCCTCCTTAACACCTCTCTTGAACCAGTCACGTTCCTTCGCCAGGTATGTTAACATTACAATCTTCAAAGGTATGTCCTTTATCCTAAGATGCAGATACACGGCTGAGTCCTGACCCGAGGAATTGGCTTTCTGTGCTGGGCCATTACGTTGATGCAGTTGCAGTTTGGTCTCCCCCACATACAAATCAGAGCATGTCTTCAACTTCACTGCACTGCATTTCTTGTGTTTAGGTATTGGGTCTTTCGGAGGTACCAATTGCTGCCTCAGTGTGTTGTTCGGGTTAAAGCAGACAGGGATACGATGTTTGAAATTCTTCTTAATTTCTCGGAGACCCCTGCTACATATGGGATGACCATGTTCTTTCCTCCTGTCTTGCTTTTCCCATTCACTGTTGGTATTTGTGTTCTTTTTTTATTCTACTTCTTTGGACAAAGCCCAGTCGGATATCCACAAGTTTTAAGGGCTCCTCTGAGATGTTTCATTTCTTTAGCCTTCGCCTCTGGTGCTAGTGGGGATGTTCTCGGCTCTGTGTTGCAGGGTTCTTTATGACACCCAGCTTGTGATCTAAAGGGTGGTGGGAGTCAAACATCAAATACTGATCTGGGTGTGTTGGTTTCTGTAAACCTCACTCCAGTTTACCATTTTTCTTAACTTCTACCAAGCAGTCAGAAAGCCAGTTGTTGTTTTGTAATCTTCCCTTGTGAATTGAATGTTTTTGGTCTACCACATTAATGTGTTCTGTGAAAGCTTGTACTTCCTTCTGGTGGGATTTTAACCCAGGTGTCATCAACTATCTGAACCAGGGGGGTGCTATGCCCTTAAAGGTATTAAGAGGCCTGTTTCTACCTCCTCCATGTAAAGGTTGGCACAGTAGGTGGAAACGGAGATCCCATAGCACATCCATGTTTTGCTATAGAATTATCCCTGTATTTGAAAAGGTGGTATTCAGGCACAAGTCCAACAAGGAAAACACTGTTCGGGTTGAGATCAGTTCTGCTGGTAAGGTTGCTGTCTTGGCCCAGCGTTTTCTCCACATGTCAACAGCCTCTTGGGTGTATACAAAGTTGAAGAGAGATGTCAATCATCATAGGACACATAGTTTCTTCTACACCAAGTACTATATCTTCAATCTTGTTGGTTGAAATCCTGAGAGTTCTGGATGTTGATGCTTAGAACTTCCCACAGGTCCTAAGAGTTAGCTAGATATTTTGCCACCTTGTATGTTACAGAGTTGATGCTGCTGACTATAGGTCTTAGTGGGGCCCCTTCCTTATGTATCTTTGGGAGTCCATATATGCATGGATGGTGCACACCAGGGTAGAGGCGATGATACATGCTCGGTCAAGGCTTTATCCTTTTGAAGCTGCTGTAGTAAGTCTATGACTCTTTTCTTGTAACGGCTGGTGGATCCTTGTTAACAGCCTATATGTGTTGTTATCGGCCAGAGCATGGTCACCTTATCATGGTAGTCTGAGGTGTGAGTACCACTTGCCTCTTCCTTACCTGCGGTATAGAATGGTGATACTGGAATCTTTCTTGAGGGATGTGTAAGGCTCTTCTTTCCTGTGTAGTCAGGTTAGATGAAGGAGTTTAGCAATGGATAAGGCTGCAGATACCTTAGGTGAAAGTTGTTCTGCCTCACTCTGTGATACCTTATACTGTGGAAAGAGGCTCTGTGGCTGCTATAATATCCACCACAGGGATGTGTTAGGGGTGATGGCCAAATTCAAGCCCTTACCACGGACTCCATTTCTCGCTGGGTCAGGGTCCTGTAGACAAGTTTCTCACCCTTCCTCTTGTTTGATGAAGTGACACTTCCCTCCTTTGATCCAAGTAGTTGTTATCCTTTGGGGTGTTTCTGGGATGACAGAATAGAGAAGGTTTTTTAACACCTTACATCTGGGCGTTCCATAACACCTCTTAGCCACTATCCAATCAACCTAACACCTGGCTGTGATATGCTAATTGGGATTTCCAGGGTACATAATTGCCACAGATTCTTGTACAAGTCATCTGAATTGAGAAAGCCAGTAGGATGACTAGCGAAAGGTCTTCAAGAACTACATTTCAAGTCCAGGTGATCTATGAATACAACAGAGATCTATGTACAGTCTATGAACAATCTATATAACAAGGAACAATCTATGTAAAGTCTATGTAACATCTATTATGTAAACATTAACAGTCTATGGTATACATTATCTATGTAACAATCTATATAACAATGTAACAATCTAATGTAACAGTCTATTGTAACAATCTATATAACAATGTAAACAATCTATGTAACATTCTATGTAAACATCTATATAACAATTGTAACAATCTATGAACCAATCTATCTAACAATGTAACATCTATGTAAACAGTCTATGTAACAGTCTATTAACAATGTAACAATCTATGTAACAGTTTATGTAACATCTATATAACATGTAACAATCTATATAACAGTCTAGTAACAATTCTCTTTAACATGTAACAATCTATGTAACAGTTTATGTAACAATCTATATAACAATGTAACAATCTATGTAACAGTTTATGTAACAATCTATATAATAATGTAACAATATATGTAACAGTCTATGTAACAATCTATTTGACCAATGTAACAATCTATGTAACAGTTATGTAAACAATTTTATAAAATCAGTGTAACAATCTATGTAACAGTCTATGAAACAATCTATTTAACAATGTAACAATCTATGTAACAGTTATGTAACAATCTATTAACAATGTAACAATCTATGTAACAGTCTATTTAACAATTGTAACAATTATGTAACAGCTTACGTAAAAATTTATATAATAACATAGCATTCTATGTAACAGTCTATGAACAATCTATATAAAAACGTAACATCTATGTAACAGTCTAGGTAACAATAATGTAACAGTCTAGTAACAATCAATGTAACAATCTATGTAAAAGTTCTATGATTGTAACAATCTAGTAACAGTCTATGTAAAATCTATATAACAAGTGTAACAATCTATGTAACAGTCTGTGTAACAAGCTATATAAAATGTAACAATCTAGGAACAGTCTATGTAACAAATCTAATAACAATGTAAACAATCTAGTAACAGTCTATGTAATAATCTATATAACAAAGTAACAATCTATGTAAAATATATGTAACAGTCATGTAACAATATATGTAACAGTCTATGTAACAGTTTGGGTAGCAATCTATGTAACATCTTTGTAACAATCTATGTAAAAGTCTATGTAACAGTCTATGGACACCTTGAGAAGTAGAAAAGCAGGGGGCACCTTGAGAAGTAGAACAGCAGACTGCATGAGCAGACAGAGAGGGGGGATTCCAGGCACCAGTAATCCCCCTAAACATGCCCCAACCAGTATTCCTCAACATGCCCCAGCTTGTTCTTCATAAAGTTGTTGACTTATGTAAAATGGACTACAATGCCTCTCTGCAAATTAGCCTATTTAGCACATTTTAAGTTGCATGCAGGGCAGTAGGCACAGTGGCACTGTTGGTAGTGCAGATTTGTTCAATAACCTTCTATGCACACAACTTTGGGGAGGTAAAAGCAATTTAGAAATAAATCCTTATGTGTCTCCTTGGTATTAAGTGAGATGCCATCGAATTTTCAGAAAAATCTGGAAATTTGAAAATTCAAGAATTTTCGAATATTCTTGAAAATTAAAATTTTTTGAAAATTTGGCCAAAAATGTACAGTACTGCGTAAAGGGCCCTGGGAAATGGTCCTGGGAACTTTCTAAAGAAATCTGTGATTGCAACCAATTCTGATTAGTTACAATCAGAATGTTCAGAAATGAGGACCAGACTATGTAGGCCCATCACATTATAGTGCACTTCTGGTGCTGTACATGCCTTTTGCCCATTGGAATGCTCTCAATCCAGGGGCAAGCACAGGACTGCGTAGGGGGGGATTTCTGATGAAGCACAGTAGGAAGTTCATGACTAGAGATGGGATAGACCCAAACTTAAACACAAGCTTTAAAGTTTAAACTATTCCGGTATTTGAACTTCCGAACTTTTAATGATGATTGAATTTTCGATAATTATGAACGTTCAAATTCATGTTCCCAGAGGGTAGCGGTCACCTTCCCCCTCATTATCGGAGCTCCATGTCAGCGGCCTTTCAGCATGGTGCCGCAGTCCTTGAAAACAATACACTGCAAACTAATGGGCTTCAAGCTTTAGGTTTTAAAACTTCACCTTTATTTGTAAGCAATTCTGATTGGATACATTAAAATTATTTCAGAAAGAAACTGATTGTATACTAACCAATAAGATTCTTTTTCAATCAGAATGTTACAATCAGATTGATCTGTCCCCAAACCATTTCTGAGGTTCCCAGAGTCATTTACAGTAAGTTAACTTATAATTTTTTACAAAATTTTCGGAAAATTTCTTGAAAACTCGAAAATTCCTGGAAATTCTCGAATTTTCGAAAAGTATTAACGCGGCGTCGAAAATATAATGCGGAAGCATGAAAAAAAGGGCATCATGAGGAAAGTTTTTTTTTTTCGTATGGGGATATGTAGGGTTCCCGACCATTTCCCAGGTCCAGAGCCAGTGACAGTAAGTTACCAGCTGTTTTACTCATTCTATTAGGCGGATCTGTCCACAGGTGGAACGGATTTTAGCAGTTTCAGCCATCTCTAGTATTTTAGTTAAAGACATAAAAGATAACATGTTGCTGAAATCTAATTTATGCCCATCCTCAGGTTGATGTGGCCCAAACATAGTAAACTATCCTACCACGCTCCTGTGATGTTATGATAAACACCTGGACCAATCATTTGTGATTGATTCTTAGGAAGGTGAGGAGGTAATACTGCCTGTGTATGTATTGGTATTAGATAAGTGCAATGAACAGTATAGCTGGGACACACATAGAGAGAAAGAGCCAATCCCAACGGTACAAACGACATTGACCCGCTATGAAAAGCGTCGGCAATAAAAGTTCAGCATCAGCAGTGGAACCACATGTTACGAATCATACACAATCATTAGGTGTATGGCAGTCCTGAGCATTCTCCCTATAGTATATAGACTAACTTATAAGGGAGAACGCTTGTGAAGTGTTGCAGCTACATTTTCAAGACCACAAACAGAATCTTTAACATTCATCTGTCATCTTTAAAAGATCGGTACGTATGTACCAGCTTAAAGGAGAACTGTAGTGTATAAGTTTAAAAAAAAACAGTTAAAATGAAATGTACCTGGGGCAGGGAGGTAGATTGGTAGTTTCTTACTTTTCCAATATTATTTCTATATGGAGCGGTAGCATGAAGGAAAACTGCTTGCCAGGCTTCCGGAGTGCTTCAGCACTATCTTTAATACAGGAAGGGCCAGGGCACTAACCTGGCAGATGAAAACTGTATGTGCTGTAGCTCCTAATAAACCATATTGAGAGGTGAGAATGATCATCCAACCTCCCTGTCCCAGGTACTTTTTTTTTAATAGTTCATTTTTACAGTTAGTTGTCCTTTAAGGCCAGCATTTGCCTGCAATGACAAAAGCTATGTTAACAAGTTACCATTGGCATTTATAATAGGGATTTATTTTACTTAGATTGAGTTTTAAAAATGTGTTAGGAATGAACTGTACATTGAGACAATTAGACCACAATCAATATGAAGTTTTGCTTGTGGTTTCAAACCGACATGCAGTCATCGGTTATATTTACATAGATTAAAATGACTTTAAATCCAAAATAAAACCCACAGATCAGCGTGTATGGTTGATATACTTGCAAAGGGATGATGTTTTAATGTACAGTAGCTCCTGAGCTCCTGAAATCTTAACTCAAGCTTTGCTGCTCCAGCCAATACGTCGGGAAAGGCAAGCACTAGAGAGACGGTGACCTCCCCATCAGCCACTGTCTGCTCTTGTCGCCTTTTTATTATTCATACTTGCCTGAAGACTTCCAGCTCTTTCCCTCCACTTTACGGAATCCCTAACCCAATCCTTTACATATTTTAACAGTTCTATTTCGTCTTATCTTGGGTTAAAAATCAATGAGTCCACAAAAACATCCTTTATGAGGAAATTGAATTTTTGATTCAGCATTTTATTTGTTGGGTGTGTTAATATGTAGACACTGCGGAATACAGATAATTTAGTAAATTCTTTAGTTAATAAAGTACCTACAAAGTAGAGATGGACTAGAACTGAACTAGAACCGAGCCGAAATATTCGGGTTCGAACGGACCCGGACTTCTCAAACTATCTCGGACTCTTGATATTTTCCGGACTTTCGATAATTATTGATGTTGACTGTTCAATGCTCGTGGATTCGAGAATTATCGAAATTTAAAAAAATTATGCCCACATCTGCAAATCAATGGCAGCTATTTTGAATATTGCCACCCCCTGGGTATAAAAGGCGTGTGACCAGCGCCCATTTTGTGTGTTGGAGGTGTTTAGTGGAGACCTGACAGTGTTGGAGTTGGGAGATTATTTGCACTTTTTGAGCTTTCGTGTGTGGATTTCAATGTGGTGGTTAGGACTTGTGTTAACCACCCCATATTCACACATCTTGAGACCCAACAGTCCTTTTAAGGTACACCTTGTGAGACCAAAAGTTCTTTAAGGACTAACCCCCCGTTAAGTCCTATGGGCAATTTTTGTGTTAGACCTTTTAGAGGTCTAGGGTCTTGTTTTTTGTTTGTTTCTGTATCTGTGTGTCAGTGTCTGTGTGTTGTGTAACTGACAGTGCGCCTTTAGCAGCAATCAGCGCTTTTGCTGTCAGATTGCTGTTGCTGTCAGTTGTGTGTCTGTGTCATATGTGCTTTAAGTGTACATTTTTTTATCTGTTTGTGTGTAAAAAAAAAAGCTTTTGTCTATTTGTTTGCTTCTCTGTGTGTTCATGTGTTGTGTTTTGCCTGTCTGTGTCGTTTTGTCACTTGGTGTTTTGTGTTAGTTTAGTGTGTGTGGTGTATATATATAATATATATATATATATATTACATAGTGTGGACACTTGCTTGGAACTTGGGACTCCACACTAGGGTTAATTGTCTCTATGGTAATGAAACATTAGGTCACTTCCTGTCTCTATTACTATATAATGTTGAGAAGTAATGGATGTTATTGTATAGTCACATGTTACTTGAGAAAGGGCGCTGTGATGCCCGGAAACGTCGACCTGTTGTTGAACTCACCACGCGAGGGCACTCATGGGTCTTCACAAAGGTAAAATCATACCAAACAAGTGTCGGAACTTCAAAGATCAATGCATTTCGGCTATCAAGGAAGTCGGCATCAGGAGCCCTTAGAGTGTGAGCACGAGCCTGAACCTAGAGGCAGGACTGGGGCCAGGGTAGGGGCAGAGGGGTGCATCTAGTGCTGCTCGTGGAGGTACAGCCCCAATGCCACCTGGCACCAGTGCCCCACAACAGCAAGTGACCTCTGTCCCGTGTATGCCAGTGGCTCTGCTGTGTGGGAATTCTTTTCATTGGCTCCCGGTGACACACAAGGTTGCAGTGTGCAGTCTGTGCTGCAACGTGTTAGCCGTGGAAAGAATGCAGCAACTCTGGGCACCTCTTCTATGAGGAGGCATATGATGCTCCACCACTTGCCTGGTGGGAGCAGTCAACCCCCAGGGAGACCCATTGTGTCTGGCTTAGAATCAGTGGTAGAACCACTATCCAAGTATATTGACTCATACCTCCAACCATTAGCAGCACGGATTACCCACTGTCTAAAAGACACCACAGATCTACTTAATAGACATACGATAACTGGGCCCATTGAACTCTGAAACATATCTATGTACCTAGATTACAAGCACTCTACACCTCAATTCCACCAGATGAGGGGTAGCCACCACTGAAGAGTGCCTACTTGACACAAATTACCAACACCAAAAAATATTCTTGTTGGACTGCCTAGAGCTAGTACTTAAGAAAAAATACTTCAGATTCTTAAAACAATACTATTGGCAACTACAAGGCACCTCCATGGGCGCCACAGTAGATCCGTCCCTCGCAAACATAATTGTCAATAAACTTGAGAAACAGATGTTCATCCATAACCCGCATACCACCACCACATCCAAGGATACTACAGATTGAGTAGTGAATCCTGATCATTTGGGAAGGCCGTCCCTAAACTGTGAGAAATGGTTGAGGAAAGCAAACAAGGTACATCAGTCCATCAAGTTTACTTACAACACTCACAAACGGTAATGCCATACCTTGATGTACTCCTAACAATCCAAGGTACACAATTACCAACTAACCTGTATAGGAAACCTACTGACAGGAACAATTTACTCCATGCCAGTAGCTTCCACCACCCCAAAGTCTTTAAAGGCAACCGAAAGGCCATACATGAGGGCAAAGAGAATCATTTCTACCGACACAGAATATATGGCCACCATGTTGAATCTAACCCAGGTTTACACAACGAGAGTACGACAAAACTACATAAAAAAGCTGAAAACTACACAGCCACCCTCACTAGAGAACAATTATTAGTAACAAAACCAAGAGACCACAGGAAAAACGCTGACATTAGTGTCCACGTATAACAACCACAGTCGGACCCATCGAGAATGTCCTGAAAAGACATTGGCCGAGCTTCAACAAGATCCCAAGTATTGACACCTGTTCCAAACCCCAATAAGGTTTTGCTACAAGCATGGCAACAAGCATCAAGATAAACTGTGTCCTTCCGACTTACAGCGGGACCACCAGAACCCCATGACACGAAACGCAAGGGGACATTCCCCTGTATGAATTGCAAACTGCTGGAGCAGTATAATAAAGGGGAACCACATACACCACCCAACCAGGGGGTACAAAATACCACTGAATAAGTATGCTACTTGTGAAACAAAAGCGGTTATCTACACGTTAAAGTGCCCATGTGGCAAAGTGTACATTGGGCAGACGGGTAGACCAGCAAAAATACGCATCCAAGAGCACAAAGGTAACATTAGAAATTATGTTGCCAATACCATACTGACACTTCTGTATCCAACACTTGGAAATGAAATGAAATGAAAAAACATAATTTGTCACAATTACGATGGGTTGTGTACTAGATACTGTGAAACTAACTTTAAGGGCTGGGGACCTCCCCAAAATGTTATTACAGACTGAAGCAATATGGATCAAAAGGCTAAACAGCATGTACCCAGCAGGACTAAATGATTGTTGGTCGATAAAACCGTTTTTTATGATATATCACTCCACATTGTGTTGTTTATGTCCCACCAGGAACCCTGGAATTCACCTGCAGTACCACACAAATAGATGGAAGTATAACAGTTACTGTTGAGTTGGTGATACGTATATTGTACATTATATATGTATATATTATAATCTCCTAGACGACACATGGTTCAGAATGTGTCCAAAATTGTAACGATTGGGTTGTAGGTAAATATGTCACTTTCAGATTGTTTACATTCGCTCGGACATCTCGCACGCGGTGGGATTGTGTTACCATGGATATTTATTGGACTTTTTATGGACATGGGCTTTCAGCCAATTAAAGGGGGGGTGGGTATTGTGGGAGTATTTAGGGAGGTCACTGAATGGTGTTTGCATACACTTGATAAAGCCGGCTGTGGGTCGAAACATGTCGGTTTAATACACTCTGTGTTCGCAGTTTCCTCTGCGTGGCGTCCATTCCTTTTCATATGTGATATTTCCACACTGCGGGGTACAGGAGCAGTAGGAAGGAGTGACCCAATAAAACAGTGTCTGGCAGCGAAGCATATACAGTTCATTATATTTCTGGTGGGAGCAGTGGTCAGGGAACGTGCAGGCACCCACGCGTTACATTCCTTTGCCCCTTCCCTGTTCCTCCCCCTCAGCCCATCAGCTGCTTCCTGGTGGAAGTAAGGGAGGAGAGACAGCCTTTAGCCTCAGTACACAGTGTTAAGAGGCCTCTTGACACTGCTGCTGGGTTGTCAGATAAAAGGCAGGTCTCTCTTCCCCAGTTGTTGGAGTGGAGGCAGAAATTGTCCCCCAGTACCCCAAGTTCAGAGTCTCACAGCCAGCTTAGCCAAACTCCTACGAGTGCAGCTGCTACCATTCAGCTGGTAGACAGTGCAGCGGTCAGAGCGTTGTGGGCATTGGCACACCACAGTGGCAGGTGCCTGGCCATAGGTACATTGCCCAGAAGGCAGTTACCAGGCCTGCATGACCATTGTGCAGGGCATTATATCTGCTTCACTGGACCACATTACTATGGACACGTGGTCCAGCAAGTACGGCACAGGGTGGTATGTCTCAATCACCGCTTAGTGGGCCATTCTGCTAGCTGGCAGAGACGCGGCACGGTGAGATGGTGGTACCACACACATATGGGGATACACCAGTCTCCACCCCCCCTCCTCCGGTAAGTCCTCTTCCAGACAGCCCTGTGCCCCCCCCCAGAGATATGCTTCATGCCAGGTAAGATGGTTCCCCGCTGACCTCACACCACCTCTCAATAGGTAAGGTAGTGGTGTGACAAGGTCACCAACATCCTGTCTGCCCTTCGCTTGGGCAGAGTCACACATGTTCCTTTCCTGGCACATGTTTTCAACCTGGTTACCAGCGGTTCCTCACCAATTACCCTGGTCTGCAGTAGGTACTGAGGATGGCTAGGAGGGTGTCCAGTCACTTTGGGTGGTCCTACACGGCCACAGCTCATTGGCCAAGTTTCAGCAGCAGAAACGGTCTGCCGCAGAGTCGCTGATTTGTGACACCCTCACCCGCTGGAAACTTAGTCTTATGATGCGCTGAGGCTGCTCCAGCAGAGGCTAGCCATCATGGACTACTTGTATTAATATGAGACTAGATCAGCCTTTGGGACTTGGGATTTCTCTTAACCAGGCAGTGGCTAATGATTCGGGATGCCTGCCGTGTCCTCGCACCATTAAGGGGGGCCACCAGGATGGTAAGCCGTTGATGATGCCACCATAGCGCATACCATCCCACTTGTGTTCCTCCTTGAACACACCCTGCGTGTGCATACTCGACAGGGCACTATCGCCGGCAGCAGATACTGGAAGAGGAGGGCGCCAAAACCGTGGTGTTCTTGAGCCAGGGCATCACATTGCAGAGCAGCCGTCTGATGATGAGGAGGGGGATTTAGGTGATCTAGACAGAGAAGAAAATTAGGCATCCTCTAGGGGGACATATCAACCCTCCCAAATACCACATGTCACCCGTGGTTGGAAAGTGATTGAGCCGACACTATTGTCCTCAGTGACGATAAGGACATGGGGTCCTCTGCATTCGGCACTTTGCGGCATATGGGTATGCATAGGCTGCAATGCCTGTGCAAGGACTCCATGATTAAGGCAATCAAAGAGAAGTTACGGGTGGTCACCCTCATAGATCCCCGCTATAAGGGTTAAAGTGCCGGAGTTCATTCCCGCATCTCAGAGGGAAAGCTGAATGCAGCAGTACGAGGCTACAACTGCTACGTTGCCTCTGTTTGCTTTCCCAGGTGCTGGCAGGCCTACAGAACCAGATGTTGGGAATGAGCAGGGCTCAAGTCCCCCTGTGCCTGGAGAGAGGGAGCAGAAGTTTGGAGGCAGCCTTGCAGCTAACTCAGGCTGTTCTTCCAACAACAGTTGCCAGGCACATCTACTGGCAACTCTATCAGGCATCCTGACACAATTCACAGACTACATCAGATCCAGGGCATGTAGTCACTCAGAGACTGAGGATCCACTGGACTACTGGTGGCGAGGTTGGATTATAGGCCCGAGTGCACCAGTATGCCATCGAGGTCCTTTCATGCCTGGCATCCAGTGTCCTTTAGAGAGGGCCTTCAGTGCAGCGGGGGGTGCACTGAACTAAACTAAACACCATGGATCATGCACCTCTCAGGCGATTTAGTTTCCCACCATATCCACCTGCCTGGCGTGATGGTCCCGTGTGGTGCTGGAGGTGGGAGGTGCTGGAGGCCTTGGTGGGGGTGTTGTAGGGGTGATCCACCCTCCTCACTGCAGAAAACAGATCCCTCATCTGCAAATTTATATATTAAAAAGTAAATAATAATAATAAAAAATATATAATAAATAAAAAAAGAATAATGTAAATATTTATGTGTACTGTCCTTTAACAAAATCTACTATAACATTCAATAACAGTTACATACAATTTACTAAGACTAAGGGGCATATTTATAAAAGAGCGAAAAGTAGCGAAATGTTTTCGCATTCGCTTTTCGCATGGGTTTTTGCCAAAAAGACAGTTAACGCTATTTATAAAGGTAGCGTTAATGAATGGCGAAACCGTTTCCGTGAGCTATCGCTAACCCTTTTCGCCTAACTTCGCAATGGTAATTTTTAGCGAAAAGGAGCAAGACAAAAAGGCATAACGCGATTATAAAAGAGCGAAAGGTGTTTTTGCGTTAAAAGAGACGAGAAGATTAGCGCGACCCTGAAGGTGGTGAAAAGTCATGTTTGAGCGAAAAGGCATTCTAATGGGTAATATGCCTTGAAAAAGCGAACGCGCATTAGAGGGCGACACGCATTAGAGTTAATATGCTTGGAAAAGCGACATTAGAAAGGCGATCGCGCATTAGAATGTAATATGCCTTGGAAAAGCGACATTAGAAAGGCGATCGCGCATTAGAATGTAATATGCTTGGAAAAGCGAACGCGCATTAGAAAGGGAACGCGCATTAGAAAGGCGAACGCACATTAGAAAGGCGAACGCACATAGAAAGCGAACGACATTATAATGGAATATGCCTTGGAAAAGAGAACGCGCATTAGAAAGGCGAACGCACATTAGAAAGGCGAAACGCGCATTAGAAAGGTGAATGTGCAGTGCAAAGAAAACTGTATTCCAATTGAGAAATTCTAAGAAGATTGACTAAATAAGACATGGCTGACTTCTGGTAAATGTGAGGTGGCCATTTTGAACTTGACATCATTTTCTAGTGGGCTTTTCTGGTTTCGAATGGTTTTCACAATGCAGTCTTTTAGGTGCGTTAGTTTTCGCTGCGATACTTTTCGCTCTTTATCGCTCCCGTTCGCCTTTTTCAGCGCGAAGTGTGTTTTTTTCGCTTTTTATAAATAAGGCGAAACGAAGCCCCAAAGGCGCTATTTTCGCTGCGATGTGTGCGCTAATTATTTGGCGAAAAAGACAATCCTTTATAAATATGCCCCTAACTAACACTAACTAAACCATCATATGCACCTTGAGTCCTTTAGGAGAAAAGCACTAAAGGCCCGCAATCATTGTGGCGGTTTGCAAGGCGCTATCGCCAATCACAAGTGCTATAAAAGTAAACAAGAAAAGTGCAAGTAACTTCATATAGTGGTGATACATAGACAGAGCTTGTCAGAAAGATCTGCCGCAGAACCGCCTGGTTAGAGTGGTGCAAAAGGTGGTTTTATACAACTCAATCACAGTTCAAATTTTATATATAAATGTGACACTTGCCTTGGACATTGGTCTGTACGTCCTGGACGTAGTTACGCCGCTGTCGCTTCAAGTCCGACCACCTCTTTTGGAGTTGTGAGGTGGTCAGCTGGATTTGAAACTGCGTCAGCCCTTTCCACTGCAAGTGGCGCATAATGAGCCTTTTGCGCTCCTTTATATTGGGGGTTCCAATTGGCATCCCTTTGTACCCCCGCCTGGTAATGTATTCCACTTTCACGGGCTGCCATTCCATGCTGGCCATGTTGTCTGTATGCTAACTAATAGTGGAATAACACACACCCACTTTCGAGGCTCAGTTTAGAGCCTGGAAGTCAATGGGAAGAGGGGATTATAATCGAATGCAGAAAAATCGAATATGCGAGTAAAATGTCTATTATACCAATACGCAAGTAAATATCGAATTATCGAATATGCGAGTTAAATGTCTATTATACCAATACGCGAGTAAATATCTAATTATGGAATATGTGAGTAAAATGTCATTATACCAATACGCGAGTAAATATCGTATTATCGAATATGCGAGTTAAAGTCTATTTACCAATACGCGAGTAAATATCTAATTATCGAATATGTGAGTAAAATGTCTATTATACAATACGCGAGTAAATATCGTATTATCGAATATGCGAGTTAAAAGTCTATTATACCAATACGCGAGTAAATATCGTATTATCGAATATGCGAGTTAAATGTCTATTATACCAATACGCGAGTAAATATCTAATTATCGAATATGTGAGTAAAATGTCTATTATACCAATACGCGAGTAAATATCTAATTATCGAATATGTGAGTAAAATGTCTATTATACCAATACGCGAGTAAATATCGAATTACGAATATGTGAGTAAAATGTTCTATTATACCAATACGCGGAGTAATATCGAATATGTGAGTTAAAATATCTATTATACCAATACGCAAGTAAATAATCGAATAAAACGAATGTGCGAGTAAAGTATCTATTATACCAATACGGAGTAAATATCGAATAAACGAATGTGCGAGTAAAATGTCTATTATACCAATACGCGAGTAGAAATATCAATAAACGAATGTGCGAGTATAAATGTCTATTATACCAATAGCGATAAATATCGAATAAACGAATGTGCAGAGTAAAATGTCTATTATACCAATACGCGAGTAGTAAATATCGAATTATCGAATCTGCAAGTAAATGTCATATACCAATACGTGAGTAAATATCGATTATCGAATCTGCAAGTAAAATGTCTATTATACCAATACGCGAGTAAATATCGAATAAACGAATGTGCGAGTAAATGTCTATTATACCACATACGCGAGTAAATATCGAATTATCGAATCTGCAAGTAAAATGTCTATTATACCAATACGTGAGTAAATATCGAATTATCGAATCTGCAAGTAAAATGTCTATTATACCAATACGCGAGGTAAATATCGAAAAAAGAATATGCGAGTAAAATGTCTATTACCTTATATACTCGAGTATAAGCCGAGGTTTCAGGCTTTAAAAAAGCACTGAAAATCTTACCCGGTTTATACTCGAGTCAATGTTTCCCTTACCTTGCCGGTGGCCGCGCGATCCGCATCCGCTCCACAGCCTCTGCACATCGGATGATGTCACTAACCGGCGCCGCAAAGTGAGAGGCGCCGGGTAGTGACATCATCGGATGCGCAGAGGTGTGGAGCGAGGATGCGGATCGCGCGGCGCCGGACAAGGTAGGAGAAACATTTACTTTATTTATACAGGAAAACACTTAAGTGGCAAATACATACAAATAGGAGTAAAACCTTCTTTATTTGTGCATACTGTATGCACAAATATAGGATGCTTTATTGGTGGGAGTTGCATGTTTTATTGGTGGGAGTTGTAGTTTTCAAACATCTTAAGTGGCAAATACTTGCAAATAGGGGAAATCCTCCTCTATTTGTGCATACAGTATGCACAAATAAAGAAGGTTTTACTCTTATTTGTAAGTAATTGCAAATTAAGATGTTTGAAAACTACAACTCCCAGCAATAAAGCATGCTGGGAGTTGTAGTTTCCAAACATCTTAGTGGCAAATACTACCCCCTCGGTTTTATACTCGAGTCAGTGTGATTTTCCTCCTTTACCTAAAAACTATGTATCTCGGTTTATACTCGGGACGGTTATTACTCGAGTATATACGGTATACCAATACGGGAGTAAATATCGAATAAACAAATCACAAGTAAAATGTCTATTATACCAATACGCTAGTAAATATCGAATAAACGAATACACAAGTAAAATTGTCTATACCAATCTGCGAGAAATATTGAATAAACGAATACACAAGTAAAATGTTTATTATACCAATACGTTAGTAATATCGAATAAACGAATACACAAGTAAAATGTCTATTATACCAATACGCGAGTAAAATATTGAAATAACGAAGACGCAAGTAAAATGTCTATTATACCAATACGCAAGTGAATATCGAAAGTAGTGCGTGTGAAAGTAAAAATGTTCCCCCGACTATTTCCCAGGTCCCACAGCCTTTACATTAAGTTACCATTGATATTTTATTGTATTTCATTAGAATTTTTTAACTATTTGACTCCCAATGACTTTAATGGGTCCGTTTCCATATAGTCGAACGTTCAAAAATGGACTGAACTTTCCAAAGTTCGGCCATCCTACTACAAAGTTATATACCTGCACTTCTACGAGTTTTCTATATGTTTGTAAATTTTGAGGGCATGCCCTTGTACTTACAAACTGAATAGCTACTGCTCCTGTGCAGTAACCCTAAAACCCAATGAACAATTGCTTAGATTGGTAACAATCACTGAAACAATTACTTATTGGTTAATATGCCATGGCAGTTTTGCCTCAAGTATAATAATCATCTCAGATTCACACTTTTAATTACAATAATAATGTATAATAATAGTAGTTTCAAACATAGTTTGAATAGAACCGTTCGGGAACTTTTTGATCTCGATTTTCAAAAATGAACAAAAATAGACAGCTACTTTTAAGGGTTAGCGAGGCTACTTTCAGTGTTACTGAATATACAAGGCTACTTCAAGTGTTACTGAATATACAAGGTACTTTCAATGGTTACTGAATATACGAGGCACTTTTGAGGGTTACAGAATAAACAAGGCTACTTTCGAGTGTTACGAATAAACAAGGTACTTTCAAGTGTTACTGAATATACACAGGTTACTTTCAAGTGTTACTGAATATAAAGGCTACTTTCAGTGTACTGAATATACGAGGCTACTTTTGAGGGTACTGAATAAACAAGGTACTTTCAAGTGTTACTGAATAAACAAGGCTACTTCAAGTGTTACTGAATATACAAGGTTTTCAAGTGTTACTGAATATACAAGGCTACTTCAAGTGTTACTGATATATAGAGGCTACTTTTGAGGGTTACAGAATAAAACAAGGCTACTTCAAGTGTTTAGAATATACAAGACTACTTTTGAGGGTTACTGAATATACAAGGCTACTTTCAAGTGGTACTGAATATACAAGGTTATTTCAAGTGTTACTGATAAAAGGTACTTTCAGGTTACTGAATACGAGGCACTTTGAGGGTTACAGAATAAACAGGCTACTTTCGAGTGTTACTGAAAAAAACAAGGCTACTTTCAAGTGTTACTGAATATACAAGACTATTTGAGGGTTACTGAATATACAAGGCTATCAAGTGTTACTGAAAACAAGGCTACTTTCAAGTGTACTGAATATACAAGACTACTTTCAAGTATTACTGAATATACGAGGCTACTTTTGAGGGTTACAGAATATACAAGGCTACTTTCGAGTGTTACTGAATAAACAAGGCTACTTTCAAGTGTTACTGAATATACAAGACTACTTTTGAGGGTTACTGAAATAGAGCTTTTTGAGGGTACAGAATATACAAGGCTACTTTCAAGTGTTACTGAATATACAAGACTACTTTTGAGGGTTACAGAATAAACAAGGCTACTTTTGAGTGTTACTGAATATACAAGGCTACTTTCAAGTGTTACTGAATATACAAGGCTACTTTTGAGGGTTACTGAATATACAAGGCTACTTTCGAGTGTTACTGAATATTTTTTGTATTTTTTGTATGTATTGAATTAATTTGGTCTCTAGTTACACTCTGTGTGGGTGTATACTATCCCATTTCTATATATATATTGCTTGTTGCATTGGGGGTTTGACCAAGCCTCTGGGAAATGGCTGAATACTGGAACAAGCAAGGCAAGGCACAGGAACAGGCTAGGTAAGTGGTCACAGGAGCAGGCAAGGTAGGTAGTCTCTGGAGTAGGAAAGGTAAGTAGTTGGAGCAGGAGAGGAGCAGGATCCAAGGCAGGTGAGTACAAGGAGCCAGGGCACCGGGTCCAGGAGGACGCCGGTTTTTGAATTCTCGCGCCGCCCGGCGTGTCGGCGTCGTGACGTCATGACATCTACAACGCCGCCCACCCGGAAGTGCAGCGAGGAAACGGAGCGGCAGGTAAGTCCGTGACAGTACCCCCCCCCTTACGGGGGGCCACAGGACCCAATGGTCCAGGTTTCCCTGGAAAACTCCTGTGGAAAGCTCTGACTAGACAAGGAGCGTGCAAATCTGAATGTTTAATCCAAGCTCTTTCTTCCGGACCAAAACCTTTCCAGTGGACCAAATACTGAAGAGACCTCCTCAAGAATCTAGAGTCCAAGATCTTCTCAACCTCAAACTCCTGCTGATCATCAACGGAAATTGGAACGGGAGGTAGTAAAGATGTGGAATACTGATTAGAGCATACTGGCTTGGTGAGGGAAATATGAAACACGTTAGGAATCCGCATGATGGAAGGAAGTTGGAGGCGAACAGCCACTGGACCGACTGATTCCAGGATAGGAAAAGGACCAATAAAAGAATAAGGACCACCGTGCTTGACGGGGATTTAACTTTTTAAGATTCTGGATGCATTCGAGGTTCTTATGGTCGGTAAGGATGGTGATAGGTACAGAGGTGCCTTCCAATAGATGACGCCACTCCTTGAGGGCCAACTTGATGGCAAGAAGTTCCCTATTCCCAACATCATAATTCCACTCGTTGGGTAGAAACTTCTTAGAGAAATAAGCGCAGGGATGGAGTTTCCTTTCAGTGCCTTGTCTTTGAGAAAGGATGGCTCCTGCACCCAAGTCCGAGGCATCAACTTCGATGTAGAAAGGAAGACTAGGATCTGGATGTACTAGAACAGGTGCATCAGCAAAGGCTTCCTTGAGTCGTTTGAAGGCTTCGAGGGCTGCAGGGGTCCATGAATCAGGCTTACCACCTTTACTGATGAGGGCTAATATCGGAGACATTATAGAAGAGAACCCTTGAATGAATTATCTGTAATAATTGGCAAAGCCAATGAATCTTTGAATAGCTTTGGCTCCCATAAGAAGAGACCAATCTTGGATGGCCGAAACTTTCACAGGATCCATCTGGAAACCTTGCGCAGATACGATGTAGCCCAGAAAGGGTACTTACAAACACTCAAACAGACATTTTTCCAGTTTGGCATATAGGCTATTCTCTCTCAGACGTAGTAACACCTGTTTAACATGGAGACGGTGCAAGGGTAGAACTTGAGAAAAGAATAAAATGTCATTGAGATATACGACTACAGAGATTCCCAACATATCCCGGAAAATGTCATTCACGAATTCTTGGAACACCGCTGGAGCATCATAAAGGCCAAAGGGCATTAAGAGATATTCGTAGTGACCATCCCTAGTGCTAAAGGCTGTTTTCCACTCGTCACCATTGCGTATACGGATCAGATTGTATGCCCCCCGAAGATCCAGTTTGGTAAATATTTTAGCCCCTTTTATCTGGTCAAACAGAGATGAGAGGAAGAGGATACCGATTTTTTATTGTGATTTTATTTAAACCACGGTAGTCGATGCAGGGTCGTAAACCTCCGTCTTTTTTTTTAACAAAAAAGAACCCAGCTCCAGCAGGGGAAGAGGAAAGTTGTATGAAACCCCTAGACAAATGTTCAGTAATGTATTCTTTCATGGCTAGAGTTTCAGAGGGAGACAATGGGTATGTGCGTCCCCGAGGAGGCATAGTACCTGAGAGAAGATCAATGGGGCAACCGTAGGATCGGTGCGGTGGTAGCTTCTCAGCTCGCTTTTTTATCAGAGAAATCATGATAACATTCAGGGAGACTTTTCTCAGATTTCTTTTCACAGGTAATGGTGGTGCAATGAGTGGAAAAGCAATTTTCAAAACAGAAAGGACTCCAAGACTTGAGTTCATTGTTAGACCAATCTATAACAGGGTTGTGTAATCTGAGCCATGGAAGTCCGAGAATCAGGGGAGCGGAAGGACTTTGGATGACAAGAAAAGACAAACGTTCTTGGTGAAATATGCCAATGCGAAATAGGACTTTGTATGTAGATTTGGAGATGAATTCAGAAGCCAAAGGGTTATTGTCAATAGCCAGAACTCGAAGAGGTTGCTGCAAGTGAAGGAGAGGAAGCCCCAATTGTGCTGCATATGTAGAATCAATGAAGTTTCCAGCTGCACCGGAATCGACAAAGGCCTGGGAGGAAAAAGTTTTACCATTAAAGGTGATAGTTGCTGGTAGAAAGAGTTTTAGGGGTTCAAATTTGGCAGGAGACTTAACATTGCCTAGAAGGAGCTCCTCCTTAACTTCTAGGGCATGGAGTTTCCCGACTTCTGGGGGCAATTTCTTACAAAGTATCCTTGCCCAGCACAATAGAGACAAAGTCCATTAGTACGTCGGCGTGACTTTTCCTCAGGAGACAGGTGAGTGCCGCCAATTTGCATCGGCTCTTCAACCAAAGATATAGGTTGCGGAAAGGTCTGAGCAGGCCTAGGAAAGGTCTTAGGGAAGCTGGAACGAGCTGCAGACCTTTCTGCCTGCCGTTCACGGAAGCGGGTATCAATCTGGATGCACAGAGTAATCAAGTCTTCCAATGGGACAGGTAACTCTCTAGATACTAATTCATCCTTGAGGCGATCAGAGAGTCCCTGCCAAAAGGCTGCTGTAAGTGCCTCATTGATCCAAGAAGTCTCCGTGGCAAGGGTACGAAATTCAATAGCATATTGACCCACGGAACGAGACCCTTGGCGGAGCTGCATCAAACGAGAGGAGGCAGCAGAGGTTCTTCCTGGAGCATCAAAGACCTTGCGAAACATACTCAGGAAGTCGGTAACATTATTGACTAGAGGATCGTCTTTTTCCCATAGAGGAGAAGCCCAGGCCAGAGCATTGCCCTTCAACAAGGCGATGATGTAACCAACCTTTGCATGATCCGATGCAAAATGAGATGGTTGAAGTTCAAATTGGATTCGGCACTGATTAATGAATCCACGGCAGGCTTGGGCATCACCATCAAACCGTGAGGGCGGAGGTATGCGGGGCTCTCTCCGAAGAGAAGGATCACCGTATCCGGACGTTGAAGGAGGCGGCAGCTGGGGGTAGCCGGACAGCGAGGGTATCCATGAACTGAGACAACTGGCCCTGATGGTGTTCAAAAAATGTCCATGCGTTTGGACAGAGTTTGGAGAGTTTTACTCAACTCTGCCATAGCCCCCTCAGGCATTTCCATGACCCGATAGTACTGTAACAAACGGTCGGGCGGCCGGGGTACTTACAAGTACGCTTTAGGAGGAGGCGGATAGTCTGGAAAATGAAGGACACATAGGCTGTGGGGAACAGAAGGCTGGAAACAGGAACAAGGTGCTGCTGGGAACTGTAGGCTGAATACTGGAACAAGCAAGATAAGGCACAGGAACAGGCTAGGTGAGTGGTCACAGGAGCAGGCAAGGTAGGTAGTCTCTGGAGCGGGAAAGGTAAGTAGTTGGAGCAGGAGAGGAGCAGGATCCAAGGCAGGTG
Organism: Hymenochirus boettgeri; assembly: GCA_019447015.1. NCBI lineage: Eukaryota > Metazoa > Chordata > Amphibia > Anura > Pipidae > Hymenochirus > Hymenochirus boettgeri. The sequence continues at coordinate 29,398,472 of CM033473.1, read as the reverse complement.
AGTACAAGGAGCAAGGGGTAGCTAACGCTACTAATGGGCACCGGGCCCAGGAGGACGCCGGTTTTTGAATTCTCGCGCCGCCCAGTGTGTCGGCGTCGTGACGTCTACGACGGGACCGGAGTGGCAGGTAAGTTTGTGACAAAGACAAAGTTTGAGAATTGCATCTCCTAAGAAGGTAAAAAGTTTAAGGTAAAAAAGAAGTAAAAAAGGTTAAACGTTAGGACCCAGCAGAATAAAGCAAACTATGAAGTGGTTGCTGGGCTTAAAATAATTTGGCCAAGTTATTGAACTAATTGCTTTAATTTATCCAGAGAGAAGGGCAGGCTTTTTAAGTCGCAATACAATGGTAAAGTAAAATATAAGCAAATTAATTGGATGTGCACTAGGCTTCTATTTTTTGTATGTATTGAATATACAAGGCTACTTTTGAAGGCACAAATAAACAAGGCTACTTTGAGTGTTACTGAATATACAAGACTACTTTTGAGGGTTACTGAATATACAAGGCTACTTTTGAGGGTTACAAAATAAACAAGGCTACATTCGAGTGTTACTGAATATACAAGGCTACTTTTGAGGGTTACAGAATAAACAAGGCTACATTCGAGTGTTACTGAATATACAAGGCTACTTTCGAGTGTTACTGAATATACAAGGCTACTTTTGAGGTTACAGAAAAACAGGTACATTCGAGTGTTACTGAATATACAAGGCTACTTTCGAGTGTTACTGAATATACAAGGCTACTTTTGAGGGTTACAGAATAAACAAGGCTACATTCGAGTGTTACTGAATAAACAAGGCTACATTCGAGTGTTACTGAATATACAAGGCTACTTTTGAGGGTTACAAAATAAACAAGGATACTTTCGAGTGTTACTGAATATACGAGGCAACTTTCGAGTGTTACTGAATATACAAGGCTACTTTTGGGGGTTAGAGATTAAACTAGGTTACTTTCGAGTGTTACAGAATAAACAAGGCTGCTTTCAAGTGCTACTGAACATATAAGGCTACTTTTGAGGGTTACTGAATATATGAAGCTACTTTCGAGTGTTACTCAATTTACAAGGCTACTTTTGAGGGTTACAGAATAAACAAGGCTACTTTTGAGGGTTACAGAATAAACAAGGCTACTTTTGAGTGTTACTGAATAAACAAGGCTACATTCGAGTGTTACTGAATATACAAGGCTACTTTTGAGTGTTACTGAAAATACAAGGTTACTTTCAAGTGTTACTGAATATACAAGGCTACTTTCGAGTGTTACTGAATATACAAGGCTGCTTTTGAGGGTTACAGAATAAACAAGGCTACTTTCGAGTGTCACTAAATATAAGAGGAAACTTTTGAGTGTTACTGAATATACGAAGCTACTTTTGAGGGTTAGAGAATAAACTAGGCTACTTGCATTTTTATGGGTTTATGCACCTGTATAGAAATACACACACCTGTAGAGAAATACACTCACCTGTATTGAAATACATGCCTGTAGAGAAATATACATGCTTGTACAGAAATTCACACACCTGTATAGAAATACACACGCCTGTAGAGAAATATACACACCTGTAGAGAAATATACATGCCTGTATAGAAATACACTTACCTGTATGGAAATACACACACCTGTAAGAATGTGTAGAACATTCAGCCTGGTAAACACCTACATGGATATACCAATGGATCAGATCTACTGATTTCACCACAAAAAAAAGTTTGATTAAAAATAATTTTTGGAAATCACATTTGATCCCCGGCTTATCAAACTATAGCTTGGTAATTTGGCCAAAATAAAATCTAAGGGCCGTATTTATAAACACCCATTAATACTGCTTAAAAGTAACCGCCGCACATTGCCGCAGTGAAAATAATGTCTTCGCCATATTTATAAAGGCGAAGCACATCGCCGCGAAAAGCATTACCGCAAAGTACAGTATCACGGCGAAGAGGACTCAAACCCGATGTACACATCAGGGGGCTGGGAGGGGCTGCTGGAAAAAGGATCGCGCCATGGGTGGCCACATCCACTGCCACAGGGGGCAGGCAGGATGTACGTCCACCCCGTCCTCACCCCCCATGACAAGGGCGTATGCCCATCCTGCCCTCACCCCACGCAGCGACCACCCGCCGCATGACCCCTTCCCAGCAGCCCCTCCCAGCCCCCCGCCCCATACGTTTGTGGGGAATGGAATGGCCCACTGGGGGGGTGGAGGGACCCTCCAGCAGGGGCTTAGGGGGACCCCCCTCCCGGCCCTATCAGGGCCCTTGCGGTACTTATAAGTGCCCTTACGGCCCTGAGAAGGGCCCTTTGGGGCTTAGGGGGTCCTGCAGCCCGTACCGAACCCCACTCCCCGGCCCTTCTAAGGGCCCTTGCGGCACTGAAAAGTGCCTTTGTTTGGGTTCCCCCAGCTTGAACTGGGCCCCTGTTGGCTCTTAAAAGAGCCCTTGGGCGGCGTTTTATTTCTTCCATCCGGTGACACCAGCTCCGCTGAGGCCACCAACCCCGAGAAGTACCCCTTCGGCCACCAGGGGTACCTCCGGTGTCGGTGGCCTTCCTTTATAAATACAGCCATTAAACACTTACTTATTCTAGCTTACTATAAACGGGATCAACATTTCAAGCGATATCATCTATATCATCCTCTATAGGGAGTATAGCGCGGCCAATGAAAATTTTCGGTCTTTCCCGAACGAGCGTTCGGCTGACTCGATCGTTCGGCGGCCGCGCGCTCGTTTGGGAAACGAACATACAGACATAACGATAAAGCCCCGATCTGACGGTATCGGGGCTTTATCATTACTGTGTGTAACCAGCTTTACTGTAGAAGCAGTTATTATCTAATTGGTTGAGGCTAATTAACAGCTCAAGCTATTGTTTGCAAATCTAATTGAATTTCGTTTATACAAAATTGTTTCTACAAAGTATAAGTAATGTAAACATTTGTGAACTTAACTCATAATAATATTGCATTAAGTATTGGAGCATTTTCTTAATGTTTCTTGCTCAAAAGGCCATGGTAAATAATCCTAAAAGATGCATGATATTTTGAAGACTGCTCAAAATCTAATAACTAATAAAGAAATCTTATGAATCTTTAAGGAAGCAATAAAGCTATACCTGTAAATACTCATAATCTAGAAGCTGTTAAATAATTTGTTCTAACATTCAATAGTCAGCAGAAAGCTATTATAAAATAATTAACATAATTCTCTCCTCGCTAGAAAATGCTTTAATCCTGCGTTATCGCTGATTGTTTAATATACACCCTTATGTTTTCTACTTGAAGCCAAATTTATCACTTTTCAATTTGTAAAACTTTGCAAGGAATTCAATGGTGTAATAAGTACAGGTCCATCTATATTGATAAGGGTTACCAATACTGAGAATTACCAGTGATATCCATTTAGCTGGTGTAGTTTTAACAAAACCCAAAATACAAAGGCAGCTCCACAGAGCCTATACTTTTTTCTTAAAGGGCATGTCCACCCCCAAAACTATAATCCCCCCAACTACTGGCCCCACCATGTAGTAGTTTAATCCTTACCTCACACCCAGCTCCATAGGGTTCTCCTGTAGTCCCCCCCCCCCCCAGTCCCAAAAACTTCCCACCAGGGGCTAGCAGAGTCCATATAGGGCTCTGCCTGCTACTTGCCTCCGGTAGAATTGCCATGCGTACTGCAGCCCTTCTCCCCCCTCCCTCCCTCCCCTCCCTCTCCCTCCCGTTCTACTATCCCTCCCCCTAGCATAAAACCCCTTTAATATGTTGTTCCCCCATGTCTCCCAGCCCCAACCGCATATTTTTTATTTTCAAAAAGCCCAAACTCTTACTTACCTCTCTTCTTTCCTCCGCTGCACTGAATGACCGGCAGCCACGTCCGTGATTGGCTGCTGCTCAGCCAATCACAGACGCGACTGCCGGTCCCGCCCCTCTGCTTGCATTTCCTCGCAAGCAGAGGGCCAGGAGCGCAGCGGAGGAAAGAGGAGAGGTAAGTAAGAGTTTGGGGAGCTTTTTAAAAATACAAAATATGCGGTTGGGGCTGGGAGACATGGAGGAACAACATATTAAAAAGTACATAAGGGTGGACATACCATTTAAAGGCTATGTCCACCCCTAAATTAGACTTTTAATATTATGCTCCCCCATGTCCCCCAGCCCCAACCGCATGGTTTGTTTTTTAAAAAGCTCCCCAAACTCTTACTACCTCCCCTCGATCTCCGCCGCACTGCCGGCCCTCTGCTTGCGAGAATGCAAGCAGGGGGCGGGACCGGCAGTCGCGTCTGTGATTGGCTGAGCGGCAGCCAATCACGGACGCGGCTGCCGGTATTCAATGCAGCGGAGGAAACGGAAGGTAAGTAAGAGTTTGGGGAGCTTTTTTAAAAAAAAAAACCATGCGGTTGGGGCTGGGGGACATGGGGGAGCAAATATTAAGGGGGATATGAGCTAGGGGGAGGGATAGTAGAAGGGAGGGAGGGGAGGGAGAGGGAGAGGGAGGGAGGGGAGGGGGAGGGAGGGGGGAGAAGGGCTGCAGTACGCATGGCAAAAATCTACCTGAGGCCAGCTAGCAGGCAGTGTCCTATATGGACCTGCTAGCCTCCTGGTGGGCAGTTTTTGGAACTTTGGGGGGGGACTACAGGAGAACCAGATGGAGTTGGGATGTGAGGTAAGGATTAAACTACACTACATGGTGGGGCCAGTAGTTGGGGGGATTATAGTTTTGGGGGTGGACATGCCCTTTAAGAAAAATAAATTGTCTCTCACCTCTGAATTTATTCCTTTATTGTAGAAATCATTTGTAGAATATTTCTGGTTACTGGAAATAAGGTCACTGCTGCTTTTTAGTATCATGTAGTCTCTGACGCAATATTCCAAATCACTGTCAAAAACCAAAATCGAAAAGACAAAAATCACACCGAAATTCGTAAACCATGGTCGAACATTCAAAAATCAAGAAGGAAAAGTCAGTAATCGTGGCTGGAAAATATTGCTTTTATTGGGTTTGAATTGGATCTTTTACTTTGTAAAACTTTGCAAGGAATTTAATGGTGTTCTAAGTATAGGTTTATCTATATTGATAAATGTTTAGCAAACACTAAGAATTTCTTGCCAGTGATATCCATTTAGCTGGTGTAGTTTTAAAGTAGAACAAAACCAAAAAATACAAAGGCAGCTCCACAGAGCCTATCATTTTTACTCAGTAAAGCAAATTGTCTCTCACCTCTGAATTCATTTCTTTATTGCAGAAATTGTTTGTAGAATATTTCAGCTTAATGGAAATCTGTGATGTCACTTCTGTTTTTTAGTGTTGCCTCCGCCTTGTGGTCTCTGACGGAAAATTCCAAATCACTTCCAAAAATCAAGATCTAAAAGACAAAAATCATACTGGAATTCAGAAACCATGGTCGAACATGCAAAAATCAAAAAGGAAAAGTCAGATATCGTGGCTTTAAAAATTCTGCTTCAATTTGGTTTAAATTGGATTTTTGAGATTTCAGAAGATCAAGTTATAAAGAATCGCTGTCTCTCTTCATTAGTTGCACTCCTACTGTGGATTTTATATATTGTGTGTTACATTGGGAATTTGTACTCCCCATTCAGTTTAGGGTGCACTAAAATTGCTTTTCTTTTTGATTGTGAATGTAAATTATGCACTGTTCTTAATTAAACTGTTAACGACTCTAATTAAAAAGATTAATTAGATTTAACCAATTCAATAAAAAAAAGCTAGGGGTACTAGCTTTAAAATAAAATCCTATTCCTGCGTTTCCTCTTTACTAATACAGATTTTGGTTATAATTCATTTTTTTTTTATTACTGCGTAGCCTGGAAACTCAAGATGTTTTTCTAAAATTGCTTTTTGGCCATCGAAACAGCAACAGCAAAGTTTACAAGCTTTTAGAAGATTACTTGTAAATATATGTCAGTGTAAATTCTTCTCATTTTTTAAAAAGGTTTCAGAAAATTCAGAATGAGGGGTGGTGTTGACTAATGTCATTTTACACAGAATACGCGAGTCTCCGGGGAAGGTTTACACATTTACCGAATAAAAAAATTGATTCCAAATTGTGAGTCTTATTCAAGCACATTTGTAAAGTAATGCTCTTACTTTCGAATGTTCCTAAAAAAGATTTAGCTAAAAAAACACCTGACCTAGTTATTTTCTGACCATCATTATGGGCGCAATGTCGTAATGTAAACTGCAAATCAAGATTCGGGAAACTGGAATGTTGGCAGGTTAAACCACATGTCAAATTGCCGTATCGCCTGCTTCCATGTATGGTTTGCATAAGAACCCAATGCTACAAGATTTTAGTGGTGTGATCTCACAAGCCAGACATTTACAGGGCTATGTCCCGAGAACCATTATTGGCTATTTGTGTCTTAAAGTTATGTTAACCGATGTTCCAAGAGTTAATGGGACTTTAAGACACAACTATTGTAGATTGAGGCGGTACGCAAAACTGTGTCGCACAACTGCCACAACCAATGTACTGAGCCAATAACAGCTCTTTAAGATGGAATCTCTAATGTCAGCCGATAGCTAGAATTAAAGATTCGGAATAGATTAACCCTAACCGCAATGAGCTGCTATCGGCAACAGGGAGTGACATATCCTTAATAGTCTTTGGTTATTACTAAAAAAATGTTTTTCTAAGACATGTTCCTGTAATGACAATCCAATGGTGTCATTTTTATGTAGGGCATGTATGTGTAAAGAGAGGAAACTATGGTCCAAACATCTTGGGAAAACCCTTATTCAGGAAAAAATCGTGTTTGTCTTATAACATTAAGCTTGTCAGCCCGGGTAACTGACATAGTACTTTCCACTAAAGTCCACCTTGTTCTCTGTTTCCTTTTTATTCTATATCTGTTACCATCTGTTCCAGCTGCTCTCTTTGCTTCTCTTCTCTTTTCCCGTTGGGGCCTGTCCAAGCGATAGGGTATAAGAACCTCTGATGTGGTAGGCCTCCGGCCCCTGTAACTCTCTTAGCCACAAGGAAAACACCAGCTGTCTGGCTTCATTTGCATTCTCTCTCTCCAATATAATGAAATTAGCCGTGAGTTTCCTGAGGTGATGCGGAGACGTAAATTTAAGCTGGATGTGTCAATGTGTAATGGGAAGGGAGGGGGAAGGTCATGTATGCATTCTTGGAGTTTGCACCGATATGTTAGACAATAATCAGTAGACCTACAATAAAACAATACAGATCTTACACAGATTGTATAAACTATTCCAATATCAAATCGTATACATTCTGTCCTCCCCTTAACAAATATTACAATCATTTTATTCATGTTTTGCTATGATGTAAACACAACACGATGTAAACACAACTAAAAGAGTCATGTTATGCAGCATTTAGGCTTTAAGTTGAATAAATAAAAATGTTTTGCCTTTCTTATGTAAAAGAAATGAATATACTTATTTCTTTAGCAGGCCACCCACCTTATTTCTTTAGCAGACCACCCACCTTATTTCTTTAGCAGGCCACCCACTTTTTTTCTTTTAGCAGGCCACCCACCTTATTTCTTTAGCAGGCCACCCACCTTATTTCTTTAGCAGGTCACCCACCTTATTTCTTTAGCAGGCCACCCACCTTATTTCTTTAGCAGACCACCCACCTTATTTCTTTAGCAGGCCACCCACCTTATTTCTTTAGCAGGCCACCCACCTTATTTCTTTAGCAGGCCACCCACCTTATTTCTTTAGCAGGCCACCCACCTTATTTCTTTAGCAGGTCACCCACCTTATTTCTTTAGCAGGCCACCCACCTTATTTCTTTAGCAGGCCATCCACCTTATTTCTTTAGCAGGTCACCCACCTTATTTCTTTAGCAGGTCACCCACCTTATTTCTTTAGCAGGCCATCCACCTTATTTCTTTTATTTCTTTAGCAGGCCACCCACGTTATTTCTTTAGCAGGCCACCAACCTTATTTCTTTAGCAGGTCACCCACCTTATTTCTTTAGCAGGCCATCCACCTTATTGCTTTAGCAGGCCACCCACCTTATTTCTTTAGCAGCCCACCCACTAGAGATGTAATGTGGGTTCTAATAGAAACTAGTTTTGAATTGAATCCGAGGGTTTCGAAGTCCCAACAAAACTTTGGAACTCCTGGAATTTACAAAACCCAAATTTTCGAAAACCAAAGTTTTCGTTTTTTATCGAAAATTCGATAATTATCGAAATCAAAAGAAGATGATTATCGAAAATCGAAACTCAAACTTTTGAAATTTCCAAAAATTTTGAAAATTCGAAACCGAAACGAAACTCAACAGTTTCGAACATCTCTACCACCCGCCTTATTTCTTTAGCAGGCCATCCACCTTATTTCTTTAGCAGGCCACCCAGGTATTGAGAGGAAGTTTAAAGACAGGTGTGTATCCATAGGTTTATACTGGTTGATAACGACACGGCCGTAAAATACCGATCGTTATTGGATTGTCTACACACCACCGCTATTAATGTTTCGCTTGGTTATTTATTTACAAAACATATTTCATTAAAGACACTTCCATTCTCAAAAAGTGAGAATTCTACTCAATGACTAACTACTAAGTGTATGGTCAAAGTTAACTTTAATTCCATTAACAGGGAGGCCTTACTCACCTATTTTGGTGACGCATTTATTCCTTCTGCAGTTCGGCTGGTACCTGTTCAATAGTGATTTCTGACTTGTTTTTAAATTTTTAAGAGCGGTGGAAATGTTTTCAAAAATTTCGGAAAATTATTTTCGATTTTGTAAATTTTGATACGTGTTCCCCAGACCATTTCCAAGGTCCCAGAGCCATTTACAGTGAGTTACCATTGCTATTTATACCTTCATTTTAAGTGGAATTTTTTACCTCCCAGTGTCTTCAAAAAGTCTGCTTGCGGTTTTTCTAATTTTCATATTTTTTCGAAAATCAGTGAATCTGCAAGTGGAACGGATTGCAGTGGGTTTGGCCATCTCTATCAAATAGTATAATGTGCATACACAATTTCTATTATGTCGATGTGCGAATGGAATTTGTCATTTAAGCTACTCTAATAGAATATTTAAATATACCTGTGACAAAGATGACACTGGTATTAACTAAAAAATATACTGTAAAATTTCCCAGATTTTTCAGAACTATCACTTGATTCGTTCCCGCTGTGACACTGCGTCAATTGGAGATGCCTTGTCATTTGTTTGTCAGCCTTTGACCTACTCTTGGCATATTTTGAAATGATATGAAAGCAATTGCTTTGCTGTTCAGATAGCCTCTTCCAGCTATTCATCTATGTCCTTGATGTCAGTCAAATGGTAGGCAGCACCTACAGAGCCAAAAAAAAATATATTACTAACAAAATCAGCATCAACTTGGGTTAGTCATTTCCTGACAAGTAATGACTTGCACGGCATAAGGTATTGTTTACTTAGCAGTGTTCCTTTACTTGCATTTTAATGAGACCAATTAATAATAAGGCAGAAGAATACGGCCAATGCTTCACAGCTGGACCATATGTACTAATTGCACTGAATGAACAAACAATTCTCCTCTGAAATATTAAGATATGAAAATGTTAATGTACTTGTATGCTGTTCTTTTCTTTGCCAATTTAATTAATTATGGGTAAGGTGTTTTTTTTCCTTTAAAGTTGAACAATATTTTTAATACTCCAAAGTAGATTTTTTTTATACTCTCCCATGCCCATCTCTTCCCATGTTACGTTTACTTCCTTTTCTTTACTATCTCTACCGTAACTTTTTAAATCTATGAATTCCCTCTTCTCAGTTCTCTGTTCTAAAAGTCTCCAATCCCTAAATAAAGGCTTTAAGACATGATAAATAAGTCGGTAAGTTTGCTGCAGAACATAAAATTGGAAAAGTTATACAATACCTGAAGGCCCTATACATCGATTAACATACAAAATGCAGGGAAACACTAATGAGGGCCCTACACTAATCTGGATCAATGTGGTAAGTCAGGACTATAGATGATGGATCGGGAATGCAAAGAAGCAACAGGGAAGTCTAAAGCCTGGTGACAAAGGGTTGCTGCTTTATTCTTCCTAAAGTTTTAGATTTTAGACATCCAGATCAGAAATTAGAATGTTCTGGTCACCCAGCCCTATCAGCTAAACCTATTGACACATATAATGCTTTTCCTGTTGATGGACCAGTCATAGAGCTGATGTCACATTTGGGGATTTCAGCAAAGCGTCTCTGAAATTATAACACTGAGATTAATAATTCAGTGGTCTAGGGTGCTGGATTTATATTTACAATATCATTTATGGTTTTACTTTGTATATTTACAGGGAGATTCAATAAAAGTTCTTATTGTTTAAAATGGTGCTAATTTTGCCCCAACCAATCAGATGTTATTTAACATTTGTAAGGGGCATTGGTTGGGGCAAAGTTAGCACCATTTTAAATGATAAGAACTTTTATTGAATAACCCTGATAGTTTAATACAACAGCATAAAGCCCCAGCTATGACAGTGATCATCCATGACTGTATAGTTGTGTTCTGGTTACAATATGTATAATTCAACTAATTGCCCCGCAACCCCCATAACCACACCCATGCATGGATTCAGTGCCAAAATTTGTACCCAAAGTAACTAGCCTTTTATTTTATTTTTTTAATTTAAACTTGCCCTTTTCTATAATGGATCCATTGTCATTAAAATGATGTGTTGGGGATGTTGGATTAAAAAAAAAAATTGCAAGAACGGCATCTAAAAATAAAATGATCTAAATTTAAAAAGTAACAATACATTTAATATAGCACATTGAAATATCAAAATACAGACAGTTTCACTTATTTCAAGGAGAAGTAAAGTTAAAATACAAATAAATCTGAATAGATTCTATAATTCTAAATTATCCGGTAGCGTTAATTTTCATCTCTGAAATCTTTAGAAATCATCAGTAAATCTGTCGGTTTCTCTCATTTTATAATTCCTGCAGCCCCTCTTTCTTAGTACCGTATATACTCGAGTATAAACCGAGTTTTTCAGGCTGAAAAATCAGCCTGAAAACTCGGACTCGGTTTATACTCGAGTCAACCTCTTACCTGGGCATTCCGGCAGCCGCGTGATCTTTTTCTGCACTGGCGCGCCGGCCTGACGTCACTGCCCGGTGCCAAGCCCGGCGCAGGGCAGTGACGTCAGCCAGCGCGCCAGTACAGGAATGGGCGCGCGGCTGCCGGAATGCCGATACCGTACCTGCCAGGAAGCCCTTGGAGGAGGAAGAGCCCACAGGGAGAAGAGTCGTCACAGGAGAAGAGTCAGGAGAACAGTCCACAGGAGAGAGTCCACAGGGAGAAGAGTCCAGGAGAAGAGTCCACAGGGAGGGGAGAAGAGTCCACAGGGAGAAGAGTCCACAGGAGTCCACAGGGAGAAGAGTCCACAGGGAGAAGAGCCACAGGTACAAACTGAACTGAGGGGGAGGGGGGCATTCAAGAGTTTGGGAACTACAACTCCCAGCATGCTTTATTAGCTGGGAGTTGTAGTTTCCAAACATCTTGAATGCCAAGTGAGGGTGGCATTCAAGATGTTTGAAACTACAACTCCCAGCTAATAAAGCATGCTGGGAGTTGTAGTTCCCAAACATCTTGAATGCCACCCTCGCTTGGCATTCAAGATGTTTGGAAACTACAACTCCCAGCATGCTTTATTAGCTGGGAGTTGTAGTTTCCAAACATCTTGAATGCCAAGTTTCTACCCTCGGTTTATACTCGGGTCAATAACTTTATTAGGATTTTTAGCTGAAATTGGGTACCTCGGTTTATACTCGGGTCGGTTTATACTCGAGTATATACGGTAAGTAACAATTAGTGACATAACTACAAAGAGACCACGGGTAAGTCACCCAGTAGTTACTTTACAGTTCTGGAAGGGGCTGAGCGTAAAAAGGCTGAAAAATGTCCAGAACGCAGAACTCAAGAAAAGCCTGAAATGTGCAGAATTAAATAGTTAATATCTTTATAATGCTGCTGATGTGAGCTATAAAATATAAAGCTATCTTTAAGTTGTGAAATCCATTCATTCTTATTGTTGAGTTGCTGGAAATCGCCTTATTTGCTTTCATTCAAATAAAAGCAGTAAATTACAATGTGAAATTGTCCAATGCCAAATATGCCCTGTTGTTGCATCAATTTGTTGGCTACTGACAAGTTCACAGACCTGTGTGGCTATGTTTGTTTTGTTGGCAGTATACCCAACAGCTGTCTATCTATCTGTGATGAACATATGAAAACCAAGCCAAAGGCAAAGGCTAAAGAGTAATGGAGACATCTCAGTGTATTTTAAACCTCATCATAAACTCAAGTTAAACAATTTGAACAATGAAATTAATTCATGATAGCATTTAGGGGAGTCTTAGCAAGGTCGTTTTTAGGAGTCACACACACAGCCAATCAGAAAACAGGAGAAAGTTCCAAAACATCATGATATAAAATGTGTTCATTCTGAATTCTATGTCTATTTTTTCCTTAATCACCTTCAATTCACTAAATGTGTTTCACTATAAAGAATGATTTAGGCATTTTGTAATGCATTATCTTAGATATATGAATACACTGTAGTGGAACATCAGGCAGTCACACAGTGATTTATTTGTTATGTGCATCTTTACAACTTCATATTTCGAGCCATTTCACAAAACTAGCCATAAATTACCTATATCAACATCTGGTCTAAACCAATTAAAGTATGTGGTTGTCATACCCAGTCTGGATTGGAGCCAGGGGCCTACAATTTATTGTATTGTCTTCTTTAGCCCGTAAGTAGACAGCTCACATGGGCTCTGGTCCACACTGTGTTATATCTGTCTTTTCAGACATAAGCATTCCAGCCTCAGCTGTTCTCAGGTTTGCCACAGCTGGTCTACTTTTCCCACAGTCTCTTCTAAAATGTCTCAGTTCTAAGCTCAATGGTTATTTAGATAATGTTGCCATTTTGGTTGTGAATGTCAACCTGCTTCAGTCCATCAGATTCATCACCTACTCCAACCATCAAGCCAGGGATTGATCCAAACATGGTATAAGAGGTACTGTCTGGTTGAACTTACTGAAAACAGCCTGGCCCTAACTTTGAAAATCTACAATGTTGTGTCTTCTGCTTCCTCTTGTGTTTATGCTTTCTGGTCTCATTTATAATTTTAGATTATGGTTAAGAGTTACATAGAGAAAAAGCAAGGGGATCCATCCCAGGAAACCAACCCGCCAGCCATGTCACCAGTCTCAGTTTTTCCAAAAATAATACCAGTATCAGTTTTCAAGCTTGCAAACAAATTCACCATTGTGGGTTTGAAAAAAAAATCAACAATCACATTTTTCCAAATCAAATCAAGAATTTATGTGAATCAATCAAGCTGCATAGAAGAAAGAACAAGAAGAGCTGAGTGGAATAATGGTGTAGCAATGGGATATTAAAATGGAAAGAAAAAGAATTGAAGTATAAGGGGAAATAGGCAGTTGGAAAGTCAAATATGTAAGAGTAGGCAAATGATGAAAGATAGAAAATAGACTGGTTGAAATTGACAGAAACGTAAATAGAATAAAGGGAGGAAAGGTGCAGAAAAGAAAAAAAGGACAACTGAAAAAAACACAGGAAGAGTGGGCTTTCTTCATAATGATGGTATTTGTTGGAAAGTGTGTGTTTGTGTGCTTGTTGGCCAAAGGTCCTACAATGTTGTAATCCATTCCTGCTTCCAGCTCAATATCTTCTCCCACCTTCTAGTACATGTACCTTCTTAAGACCTTATTGGCCTTCTCTGCCTATTAAATAGCTCTCCTTAAATCTTTAGATTTTTATACTGATTGAATTCCTAAGAGTAAGTAGTGAGGAACACAGGGCTTGCCCAGAAACATAAGGAGCCAAGAGAGAAGATAAGTAGGGAGGTGCAGTAGAGTGAAAGGATGTAATCTTAAAAAGAAGGGTATTGAATACAATGCTTTGTTTTATGGGAAGCCATCCTATAGACTGCAGTATCAGGGTTGTGGGTTTTATCTTGAGGAGAGTTAAATGATCTTAACTGTTAAGACTGGAGAGGGGATACAGTCTGGGAGACCAAGTAGCAGAATATTACAATAGTCAAGAAGGGAGAGTATAAGGGCATGAGTGAGCATTTTAGTAGCAAAATCAATATAAGTGGGATACAAGACAATTACAGCTGGCAACACATTTTGTCCATAAAGCACTCATGATGCTGTATTGGTGCATGTAGATGGAGACAGAAATTAATTTTCCTAGAAAGCAGCAACACAAACATTTAACCCCCCAACAAAATTTTATAAATACCCTTTTCCAAACTTTACAAAGCTTACTTATCTTCCTGGCATTCCTAAACTGAGATTCTCATGCATCAATCTGCCTCTCTCTTCACTAGTCTTCTGGTTCCCTCCTGGCTTCTCTCCAGTGCAGCAGTCAATCATGTCTGTGAAGATAAAGTCACAGCCAATGAGAAAAGGACGGCGGGTGAGTATCTCAGTGCAGGAACACTGGGTAAGTTTGTGATGTTGGGGTTATGAAGGGTTTGAAAAAGTAAAGTTTGTGATGTTGGGGTTATGAAGGGGTTGGAAAAGTAAGCATAACATTTTGTCAAAGGGGTGGAGTTGCCCTTTTATATCAAGTTTACTGTATTCCAAATATCCATAGACTGGATTAAATGGTTAAATGGCCTGCACAGTCCTTCTGGTTTGTTACATTACATTCACTTTTAACCACTGCCAAGCAAACTTCCATCTAAATGTGAATCCACACAGAAGAACAATATTCTAAGGCAGATGGCAAACGGTAAACCTTCTGGCTTCCTCTGGAACAATTTTCTCAATAAGTGAGTTTGAAGAGCCATATGCAGCAATGTTGTTTTTACACCTGGCTATTAGATAGATAATGCTTAGTCTCTGCTCTGGGGCAAGGTTCCTTCATATGAGCTTTTAGATTTCGACAATGGGAAGAAATGGCAATGTACCTTCATTATTCTCCGTTAATGCACACTTGTTTCTTTCATTTTGCCTGTTAGGAAAACAGAAAAAAATAAATCCCAGGAACGAGTTAAGGCGCAACCTTACAAATACATTTTTTTCCCTTTTTGCAAGCGACTGTAATGGGATAAGACAAGCACTGAAACCCTAAAGAATTAAATATTTAAACTGATGAAATATTAATGCAACATTCTGAAATAGAAACCAATGATTTTCGCCTTTATATTTGCGTATTGCTAATAGTGAAAATTAATATCACAGAGGCACTCGCTGTCAGCTGTTTTTTAAGCTGCAATGTGCCATATTCCGAATTTTCATCTGCAGAGACCCAGTAGGATCTGCTTAGTAGGTAATTCTCCCAGATATCGATTGCAAAATAAAAATATTTACATGCTGTGAAAGGACAACTGAAGCTAAAATCAAAATGAACCTGAATGGATTCTTTAACAAAGATTTTCACCTGCTTTGGTCTGTAGGGTGAATATACATAGCTATGATTTCTGGCATCCTGGCCCTTGTCTTAACTTTGTAACCAACCCTTCTCTCAGGGGGATTTTTATCGAGACCTACAGAACTCCAGAATCCCTTCTTAAAGTCACATTAACCCTTTGAATACATTACAAAGTGAATTGCAGCAGCTGCAAAAGTCACCCACTCAGCTGCTACAATAGATTAAATATTGCATATAGATAGCATTAAAGCCATGAAGGGGGGTGAACCCAGAGCCACAGGCTTGATATAAAATGGCCGGAAGCTGGGTGCTGGCGACTCTTGGTGAATCTCCATGTTTGGGTCTTATAGTAGTGCCACATTGCTCGTTCTTTAACCCTTTGCAGGTCTAACTGTACCGTATTTCTTTAAGAGATGTTATCAGTTCCTTTGGCTTTAAATATTATTTATTAACAGGTGAATTGCTTGTCTACTTCTTCATTAACTCTTTCTCTAATGACAAATCTGAGGCGCTCACCATGCCATCTTCTTACGGATTGAAAATTGCTGCCTTTAACTGTATTTAATAAAAGAATGAAATCATTTCCCCTACTAAACCGAAATACACCCATTAACACAGTCAGCATAATGCCTAGAGGGTAACACTTGACTTTTCTCTTTCCTTCACTAACCACATCAACAAGCTGCTAAAAAACCTGCTGTTCCTTGTTAATATTGCTAAAATATGTGGCTTCCTCTTACAACTATAATCCATGATGGGTAATCTCTCATCCTATCACATCCGAACAACTGCAACTTTGCACTAATTGGATTGTCTTCTTCCCATCTTTCTCCTGTTCAGTTTCTAGTCACATGTTACAGTCCATGTATTATAATAAGAGAGGTGCCAGGATTCCACCCAAACCTGGTTTCAGGTAGAAACTACCAGTTTCATAGTCACAATGCCAACAGTTGAATATACTGGCAGAATTTTGCAGCAAGACTTTCCTAATTTTGACTGTCAAAATCAGGTTTTGACAATAACATTTCAGAGTTTCATAGCAGAATTTTGTTCACAGATTTTATCTTATGTAAATTGCATTTAAAGTAAATACTTAAATCTGATGGTGGAGGATGGCCTCTTCTTTTCCAAGGTCCTGTCTACTGAAGTCACTCACATAGATTTCGATAAGATTTTGACTTGAACATGTAATATTGGTTAGAAGAGGAAAATCCACGGATCTGACAGATTTTTCAAAGTGTTCAAAACACAGAACTTTTCATTGAGAAAAAGAAAATGTTAAAATTCCATTTAAAAATCTAAAATTTCATTTGAAAATTCAAAATGCTATAGAATATTTGAAATTTATAAATAAAAATTCTTGATTCAATTGGGTTTGAAAGTGATTTTCAGTACTTCAAAAAGCTCCACGGAACCAATGTGGGAACTAAACTCACCAGTTTCGTTCATCTCTAGATGAAAGTGAAGCTAATTTTCCTGGATGGATTAGAATCTATGCAAAAGTAACTTCTCAGTTACAAAAAGCTTTACTTTTTGTTCAGTATTTCTCTGTTTAATAGTTAAACCTCATAAATTTAAAAGCCAATTATATATGAGAAGAAAAAAAAATTAAAACCAGATAATTTAAATGTTTTATTCTACAAATCCAGCCCATTCTGCATGAAAGTGTGTGAGTCTTTGGAAATCTTAACTTGTGCGTTTTTGTTTTAGTATGTGGTAATTTTGTTAAAAGGTTACTTGCAAAGTAGATTCATCAGATCCCCGAAGGCAGAGGAATTTAACATCTGTTAATGTCTAATCCTGCTTAATGTCATTTTTATATAGACATAAAGCAAAGGATATTACCTAATTCTTCATGCATTAACATTCTGGCTGCAGGAAAACTAGAAAATAAAATAAGAAGCATTTTCCCATGTGGACAGAACAGAAGAAGCATAGGTAAAAAAAGGAAAAAGGAAAAAAAGAAAAGGGTTTATTAGGACTAGAGATTCAAGATTAGAAAAAAATAAGATTTATGGTTTTTACTTTTTTTCCTCAAAGAAAGTACATTAAATATGTGATGATACTGGACTGTAATCATCTCAAAAGAAAAAAAATAATCAAACTTCCCCTTAGAAAACCCTATTAACCACGTTTTAAGTTGTGCCAATTTTATTAATTCATTGATTGGCCTAAAAATTTAACATTTTTCGATTGGTAAAATGGTAATGATACGATTAAATGTAAATGTAATGTAGACGACATTAGACATTAATCACAAAACAAATTGAATGTCGGACAATATGTATGGTACATCTACATACAATTAACATTGTACATCTATGAAAGCGTCGGTCGGTTTAAGATCACAATTACGATTGTAATAACCTTATATAGTGTATGGCCAGCTATAGTGTGAATGGAGGCTGGGCCCCTGACCCCTTCCTCCTTTCAAGATGCCACCCACGATCAGACCGGACCCAAACTTCCAGGTTCAGTTCTGGAAGTTCTGTTTCATTCATACATGTGATCAACTGTTTAAAATGGCTGATCGCAGGAGGCATCTTGGGCTTGTGGCGGGCCCTACTACCGCTCGGGCCCCCCCGGTCTCGGGGATGGTGGGAGCGGTAGTTACGCCACTGTCTCAAAGTGCAGAGATTATTAGGCTGACAATATATATTATATAACCTACCTCTCCCATGGATTCTAATGGGACATAACTGAACTGTCCCGCATGTTGAAAAATATTTTACCACCAGAATTTTTCTTGTGCGTGTGTGTGTCTATGTGTATAGAGTATTGGATATTTTTCATTAACAATCCTTCGAAAACATTATGGTGAAATAGTTTAGAGCATGTGAGCCAAGTAACCTGTTTAAAGGAACAGTAAACTGTTAAAACAATTTTCAAAAAGATAAAGAATATTTTAGAACGAGGTAGGAAATACATGTTCTACCTCTCGTTCTTACTTTAAGGCAGAGCTGTTTTTTTTTTGCCCAATAATTTTATTGAATATTTTTACATAATAAAATACAATATCCCAAAACAACGCCAAGGAGACAGACCTCCTTGGCAATAGAGCCCCTTATAAGCACTCACACACTTGTACCACACAATAGAACGACGATTCTCTTGTCATGCAAAAAGGTGATTTATTGCAACACAAAATAACTCTACCACCAATTCCCACCAATACCACATATAATAAAATGCATAAAACATGTATCAATAATTGCAGTTACCTCTTTGCTCATAATAGTACCTATGGGTATTGCATACTATTTGATGAAACAAAGATACCATTAACTATTACACAGACTCTATTTGTAGCATTTAAGTTGCTTTCTCAACAGAATCAAAGTAACAGTTCCTGCCACACAAACTTACGTTTCATGTACTAAATATGTGGCAGGAACTGTTACTTTGCAATACCCATAGGTACTATTATGAGCAAAGAGGTGCAATTATTGATACATGTTTTATGCATTTTATTATATGTGGTATTGGTGGGAATTGGTGGTAGAGTTATTTTGTGTTGCAATAAATCACCTTTTTGCATGACCAGAGGATCGCTGTTCTATTGTGTGGTACAAGTGTGTGAGTGCTTATAAGGGGCTCTATTGCCAAGGAGGTCTGTCTCCTTGGCGTTGTTTTGGGATATTGTATATAATTAGTTATCCCTAGCACCATCCTCAGTAGAGAGTATAACACAACCACAGTTGCAGATTCCAACCACAGTGCACTTACATACTGTTATTAATATATAATAAAATACAGTATTATTCTCAATACAACAGAAACATTCAAGACTTGAGTCTTAATTTCACAATATTTTGAGAGATATTCTTGTTTTGTTTTTTTCATATATTATATATTATTAATGATTAAATGAATCAGATTATATTAAATCTAACATGAAACTAAACAAAACAGAACAAAACAAATTATATTAAACATTTACTCATATAAATTCTAAGAGAGACTACTTATACATATCTTATTTTCGCAGTGTAATCTTGAGTTATTTATGGAATGAAATTCTAATTTTGGTTAGGAAGTACGACTACTATCCATATTCCTTAATATAATTCCTATTTGTGGAAATAGCGTAAATCCGTGGGCCCCAAATTGAGTGATATTGTTTAAAGGATCCGCTCAGTCTACTTAGTACTCAGTCATTTTCACACATCCACCAGACTTTGTTTATAAGATGTATGATCGGGGGTGAAGGTTGTTTCCAGGTTAGGGCTACTAAAGTTCTTGCTGCAGCACAGATTCTGTGTATTAGTTTATTTGCTGGTGAGGAGATCAAAGCTATTGGTCTATCAAATAAAGCCTCCATGCCTTTGAAGTAAGTATGACCATACCTTTTTTACTTCAGAGCAGTCCCACTAACAATTTGTAAGGTCTGCCTGTAGTCTCCTGATTGCATATTGATGGGGAGAGAGCGGAATAAGTATAATATGTGTGGTAATGTGTTCATTTTAACACTTGTTATGTGGCCAAAAAGTGATATATCATATGTGGTCCATTGTTATAATTACTGTTAAAAAAATACTGTTTTAAAGATGGAGACATGCGACTGTCAGCACTGCCGATCCCCTTGTCCCCCACCCATCCCTGACATAAAATGCATGTGGGGCCACATCAGAGATAGCAGGTATGTCATTATATCGGGTGCAGGCAGATATCTTTAAAAAGGATAGAACTGTTATAAGGTAAGAAAGGGAGGTAGAAAACACCTTATAGTTATTGGAACTACCAATTTAGAAAATCCATTTATTAGGCAGAATTTTAGAAAGCCATAACTTATCAAAATTAGAATAAATTCTGCTGAACCTCTGGCGGAGCGAGACTTGCCAGTTTCATTAATCTCACCCACTGACCAGGCCACTCCTTCTGCATATCTGCAAGCTCGTAACTACCACATACAGCTTTAAGAGGAGGCAGCAGCAGCCAGCAGGCTGAATATCTTCAGGCAGGTAAGTCACTATTGTGAGGTTAGGGTTTTTAGAGGTGGGGAAGGCAAGTAAGAAAGTTTGTGGGAGGGGAAGACAAGCCTTTTAAACAGGTAAAATAAAATGCCCACATTAGCTTTAAGTTGCAGTAATGAAAACAAATGACATGCTGTAACTATGTTGAGTTAATTTTTTTTGTACATTTATGTTATATTGTAATATTGCAGTCTTTTGTCCTTTCATTTTAACAATACCTTATCATGCACCCATAGTTCATAAACTACCTTAAAGAATCCAGCCTGCCCCTTGATATTTCCTCTTCCTGCTCCAAAAACCCGTTTTGCCTGACTACATCTGTCCAGGCTTCTTTTGTCTGCTTATACTTTTTGCTCTTGTATTTGATCTGCCCTGGTAGGAAGCTGTCCCAACTCAATGAAAGTTTACTGAAGCAATGAGATACCTAATCATGCACCCATAGTCCATATGCTAATTTAAAGTATCTAGCCTGCTCCATGTATCTAGCCTGCTCTATGTTATTTACTCTTCTTGCTCCAGAAACTCATTTTTCCTGACTACATCGGTCCAGACTTCATTTGTCTGTTTGTAACTTTTGCTCTTATATTTGACCTTCAAGGATTGGAATCTGCCCTGACTCACTAAAGCTTTACTGAAGCAATCAGAGGAAGGAAATACAAAAGATGGTGGCCCACAGGGAACAACGAATCCTTATAGCTGTAGATTTGCTGTGACTTTGAGAAGATACATTAAGTACTGTGCACCAGACACTACATTCCTATCCTCATTACCTTTTTGATATTAGTTCCCCTTTAAACCTTTAAGGAACAAATATTTCCCAGCTACAGCAAAATTGCTTTTTGGTGTTAAATATATACATCTATATGTTGAGGACTACTGTGCATTAGTCCACATTCCAAGGAGTAACCAGTAAACAGGAGTCTTGATTTAATGCAATCATTTTATATTATTAAAACTCCACCCCCATCCAGAAGAACCAAGATTGTTTTCTTAGTAAGACAATGTGGATTTTAACTAAATGGAGTTAGGTTTTTGCCTTGATATTATGATCTTGTTTGCGGTGCTCAGTTTGAAAACACATAAAACAACTGCACGGAATCCAAGTTTTTTTTCCCTTCTATTGCAGGCATGTTAAAAATAATAAAACCAGGAATAATCTGATAAAGCTATTGCCATTTCTAATCGGACTGATGGAAAACTGTAACGCAATAGGTAAAAAGAGGCACGGAGTGAATTATTGTAAAGCAATGCACTACTCTGGAGCTACAGCAATCAAATAGACAGCTCTCACATCTTAAAATTATAGAGGCCTCTTAATACATCAACAGATTTGTGTATTAAACTCCTTTGCAACCCTCGGTGCATTGAGGAAAAGCACTCACATTTATTTAGCGAAATTAAATCTTCGTCCAAAGGAGGCTGCATTTCTCACTTACCAGAATTAGATTAAATGAATTTTCTCCTGCAAGATGGAAAGACAAACTTTTCAAAACGTTACATTCGTAAAATCAAAGCAATAACAAAAGGACAACAGACTTTACTTTTAAAGATTTAATGGAAATTTCATGTTCGTACTTTTTCTCTGTATTATTTTATTTTTTTGAAATGCCATGTTCATTTCTCATTTTTATAGCGTAAGGACTGACTTCAAGTTTCAATAAAGTTAGATTTTATCTTCTAAATGAAGTTGGTCAGAGTGACCTCTGTTCTCATTAAAATAAAGTCTCGCTGGAAAGAGAATGAATGAATCAGGCTACATGATACATGTTTTTTTTTTTTACTTTTGTGGTATTCCTTTTATTAAATAAAAATCTGATTAAAATACGAGCATTTACATGGGTTTAAAAGAGTAATTTTTACAGGTTGCAGATGGAAACAAACTTGAATGATCCTTGTTGGGTATCACATCAACAGATGGGTACACGCAGTACCAATTTCTGAAAGATTTGATCTTTTGTCAGTCAAAGATGTGGCTATACACAGTCCTGAATGGTCTCGCTATATTAAAGTCTAGGGAGATCATTTGGGACTGCTACACAACCTAGCGATCACAAGCAAATCCCTACAAACTGTACAAGGAGCTGACCAAGGCAGAGGGAAATGTAAGGTGCAAATGATAACTTTATAGCGACAGACATTAGCGAGAAAGTATCAATCCCATCAGTACTGATAGGATTGGCCCTTTATTGTTAATGTGTGTACCAAGCACAGGTACAATTTTTTTGATATGATATTTTTCAAAGAAATGTGAGGACACCTGACAAAAGTACATTTTGTAGGTTACCATGCATTAGGATTACTTAAAAGACACTTGCTGTATAAACTCTCCCCTGAAAAGGGAAAATTTAAACTGCTCTCTTGTCACCACTGGGATTTACCCTGAAGCTCCCTAACAGTAACCTAAGAATGAGCTCTTTCTTCCGGTAAGGGGGCACCCCCTTCCTGCATTTAAGGATCAATCAGTTAGGATAATGACTGTATTGCTACTTTGGTATAATTGTATAATTTAGGATAAGTAAATTAATCAGTGAATAATATATAAAGAAGGAACTTAAAAGACATGTTTGCCCCTCAATTAAATAATTCTTTATATGTTAATCACCTCCAAAACCATAAAAAGCTCATAGATTTAGGACTTGCAGGGGATTTAGGACTCATCTGCTTTGTGTGTTATTTCTGTAACTGAAACTTGAACTTCTCCCTCTCAGTACTGACTCATAGTGATTACTAAGCATGCTTGACTTCTCAGAAAGTCATGTAAGATGGTTAAATGTCAGAGGGGAATACTTAGGCTGGGGCTACATACATTTATTTATATATTAAGATGAAAAAGTCATTTTTACAGTATAGTTGCCCTTTAATATGTTCAAATTTGACAAAATGGTAAATTTCAGTAGACTTAGGTTCATTTGTCTTCATAGCTATAAAATGTATATTAATTTATATATTTTCCGATCATGGCAGTTTCTCCATTAATATTGTGGCATTTCACAACCTCATTGTATAATTGTTGCACATATAAACTTTTTATATATAAACATATAAAAAACATTGCACAAGGGGGTAGGTGAAAGTTGGTGAAGAGTTTTATTTCACATCTGCAACAAGTTGGAGGTAAAACTCTGGTGCAACTAATCAAGATTATACAGTAACATGATTTTTTATTAAAATAGCTATCATTACACAGAACATGGATCTATACAGCACATGGATCTATTACTTGGCACTAACAGTTTACTACAGGAATAAGGTGCTGTTAATTCAATGTTCCTATAATCCTTACACAACGCTTTACTGCTAGAAACCACTATTAAACAGTATTAACTACTTTAAACAAGATATAACAATTCAGGGGTGGACTGGTCCGGTGGGCAGAGGTGCAAATGCTCATCGGGCCTATCTGTGCAGTAAAGCCCGGGCCTGGCAGTGTCAAGTTTAAATAAGGTTTAAAATAAAAGTTCAGTTTAAAAAAACTTTTTTATTCTACAAAAAAAAAATAGTTACGCAGCCGCCATCTCCTGTTTTCCTCCTGCACGCCGCACTGTGCTCCCATTCAGTTTCAGATATGCGCACATGAGCAGGGAATGTTTGTTGCTGCCTTGCTGGAGTGTTTACCAACTGCCACTAGGGCAGCTGGCTAGGTAGGGCAGGCCCAGCTTCCTGTGACATTTTATATACATGCATTTGTATACAGTTCTGGTGGGCATGCATTGGGGCATTTTCTATACAAGTCTGTGTTCTGGGCATGTATTGGGGCATTTTATATACAAGTCTGTGTTCTGGGCATGTATTGGGGCATGTTATATACAAGTCTGTGCTGGGCATGGATTGGGGCATGTTATATACAAGTCTGTGCTGGGCATGGATGGGGCATTTTATATACAAGTCTGTGTTCTGGGCATGGATTGGGGCATTTTATATACAAGTCTGTGTTCTGGGCATGTATTGGGGCATTTTATATACAAGTCTGTGTTCTGGGCATGTATTGGGGCATTTTATATACAAGTCTGTGTTCTGGGCATGGATTGGGGCATTTTATATACAAGTCTGTGTTCTGGGCATGTATTGGGGCATGTTATATACAAGTCTGTGCTGGCATGGATTGGGCATGTTAAATACAAGTCTGTGCTGGGCATGGATGGGCATTTTATATACAAGTCTGTGTTCTGGCATGGATTGGGGCATTTTATATACAAGTCTGTGTTCTGGGCATGTATTGGGGCATTTTATATACAAGTCTGTGTTCTGGGCATGGATTGGGGCATTTTATATACAAATCTGCTGCTGGGCATGTATTGGGGCATTTTATATACAAGTCTGTGTGCTGGGCATGTATTGGGGCATTTTATATACAAGTCTGTGTTCTGGGCATGGATTGGGGCATTTTATATACAAGTCTGTGTTCTGGGCATGTATTGGGGCATTTTATATACAAGTCTGCTGCTGGGCATGGACTGGGACATTTTTTTTATATACAAATCTGTGTGCTGGGCATGATGGTCATGTTATATACAAGTCTGTGCTGGCATGGATTGGGACATGTTATATACAAGTCTGTGCTGGCATGGATTGGGCATGTTATATACAAGTCTGTGCGGGCATGGATTGGGGCATTTTCTATACAAGTCTGTGCGGGGCATGGATTGGGGCATTTTCTATACAAGTCTGTGTTCTGGCATGGGTTGGGGCATTTTATATACAAGTCTGTGTTCTGGGCTGGATTGGGGCATTTTATATATAAGCCTGTGTGCTGGGCATGGATTGGGCATTTTACATATTAGTCTGTGCTGCTGGGCATGGCTGGGGCATTTTATATACAGTTTTGCTGCGTGGGCATTTATATACAACTGTGTGCTGGGCATGGGTTGGGGCATTTGATATAAAAGTCTGTGTGCTGGCATGGGTTGGGGCATTTTATATACAAGTCTTGGTGCTGGGCATGGGTTGGGGCATTTATATACAAATCTGCTGCTAGGCATGGGTTGGGGTATTTTATATATGAAATTGGCTGCTGGCATGGGTTGGGGCAGTTTAAAAAACACAGTCAGTGCTGCTGGGCATGGGCTGGAGGGCATTTTATATACAAGTCTGCTGCTGTTATGGGTTGGGGCATTTTATTATACATGTCTGCTGCTGGCATGGTTGGCATTTATATACAAGTCTGTGTGCTGGGCATTTATTGGGGCATTTTATATACAAGTCTGTGTGCTGGGCATGTATTGGGGCATTTTATATACAAGTCTGTGTGCTGGGCATGTATTGGCATTTTATATACAAGTCTGTTGTGCTGGGCATGTATTGGGCTTTTTATATACACTTGTGTTCGGGGGCATGGATTGGGGCATTTTAAATACAGTCTGTGTTCTGGGCATGATTGGGCATTTTATATACAAGTCTGCTGCTGGGCATGGACTGGGACATTTTTTTTATATACAAATCTGTGTGCTGGGCATGGATGGGTCTGTTATATACAAGTCTGTGCGGCATGGATTGGACATGTTATATACAAGTCTGTGCTGGGCATGGATTGGGACATGTTATATACAATTCTGTGCTGGGCATGGATTGGGACATGTTTATACAAGTCTGTGCGGGGCATGATTGGGGCATTTTCTATACAAGTCTGTGCTGGGCATGGATTGGGGCATTTTCTATACAAGTCTGTGTTCTGGGCATGGGTTGGGGCATTTTATATACAAGTCTGTGTTCTGGGCATGGATTGGGGCATTTTTATAATAAGCCTGTGTGCTGGGTGGATTGGGGCATTTTACATATTAGCTGTGCTGCTGGGCATGGCTGGGGCATTTATATACAAGTTTTGCTGGCGTGGGCATTTTATTACAAGCCTGTGTGCTGGGCATGGGTTGGGGCATTTGATATAAATTCTGTGTGCTGGGCATGGGTTGGGGCATTTTATTACAAGTCTGTGTGCTGGGCATGGGTTGGGGCATTTAATATACAATCTGCTGCTAGGCATGGGTTGGGGTATTTATATATAGAAATTGGCTGCTGGCATGGGTTGGGGCAGTTTAAAACACAAGTCAGTGCTGCTGGGCATGGGCTGGAGGGCATTTTATATATACAAGTCTGCTGCTGTTATGGTTGGGGCATTTTATTTATACATGTCTGCTGCGGGCATGGGTTGGGGCATTTTTAAATCAAGTCTGTGTGCGGGGCATGTATTGGGGCATTTTATATACAAGTCTGTGGGCTGGCATTTATTGGGGCATTTTATATACAAGTCGTGTGCTGGCATTATTGGGGCATTTATATACAAGTCTGTGTGCTGGGCATGTATTGGGGCATTTTATATACAGTCTGTGTGCTGGGCATTATTGGGGCATTTTATATACAATCTGTGTGCTGGGCATGTATTGGGGCATTTTTACAAGTCTGTGTTCTGGGCATGTATTGGGGCATTTTATATACAAGTCTGTGTTCTGGGCATGTATTGGGGCATTTATATACAAGTCTGTTTTCTGGGCATGGATTGGGGCATTTTATATACAAGTCTGTGTTCGTGCATGTATGGGGTATTTTATATACAAGTCTGTGTGCTGGGCATGTATTGGTATTTTATATACAAGTCTGCTGCTGGCATGGACTGGGACATTTTTTATAACAAATCTGTGTGCTGGGCATGGATGGGTCATTTTATATACAAGTCTGTGCTGGGCATGGATTGGGACATGTTATATACAAGTCTGTGCTGGGCATGGATTGGGACATGTTATATACAGTCTGTCCTGGGCATGGATTGGGGCATTTTTATACATTCTGTGCTGGGCATGGATTGGGGCATTTCTATACAAGTCTGTGTTCTGGGCATGGTTGGGGCATTTTATACAGTCTGTGTTCTGGCATGGATTGGGGCATTTTATATATAGCCTGTGTGCTGGCATGGATGGGGCATTTTACATATTAGTCTGTGCTGCTGGGCATGGGCTGGGGCATTTTATATACAAGTTTTGCTGGCGTGGGCATTTTATACAAGCCTGTGTGCTGGGCATGGGTTGGGGCATTTGATATAAAAGTCTGTGTGCTGGGCATGGGTTGGGGCATTTTATATACAAGTCTTTGTGCTGGGCATGGGTTGGGGCATTTAATATACAAATCTGCTGCTAGGCATGGGTTGGGGTATTTTATATATAGAAATTGGCTGCTGGCATGGGTTGGGCAGTTTAAACAACGTCAGTTGCTGCTGGGCATGGGCTGGAGGGCATTTTATATATACAAGTCTGCTGCTGTTATGGGTTGGGGCATTTTATTTATACATGTCTGCTGCTGGGTATGGGTTGGGGCATTTTATATTTACAAGTCTGCTGCTGGGTATGGGAGTTATGAGGCCATCCTCCAATTCACCAGCAAGTGTAAAGTCAGTCCTCCAGTACACCCAATAGTGTAAAGTCAGCCCTACAGTTCACCAGCCCCACACACTTTTTTGGCGTGCTTTGTGAGCCAAAGGAATATTGGGGAAGCTTTTTTCAATACCCAGAATTGTTAGCCCTACAGATCATAGCAAGTGTTAGTCAGCTCTCCAGTTCCTTACCCAGTATGTCATCCCTCCAGATCATTAGACAGTGTTGTCAGCTCTAAAGTTAATTACACAGTATTGTCAGCCATCCAGTTCACACACGTATTGTCAGCCATCCAGTTCATTACCCAGTATTGTCCCATCCATCATTAGAAATGTTAGTCAGCCCTCCAGTTCTTTACACAGTAGTCAGCCTCCAGTTCATTACCCAGTTATGTCAGCCCTCCAGATTATTAGCCAGTGTTAGTTAACCCTCCAGTTCAACAGCATTGTCAACCCTCCAGTTCATATAGTGTCAGCCTTCCAGTTCATAAGCAACGTCAGCCCTCCAGTTCATTACCAAGTATTTTCCGACCTCCAGTCCATTAGCCAGTATTGTCAGCCTCCATTTCATTAGCTGGTATAAGTTAGCTGTCCTCTTTATTAGTATGTTACTGTTACCTTAACCACATCGTACACTTGTAAAATGGAATAGTGGTCTTAAAAACAACATAAGTTCAATAAATTGTGTTGCCTTGGCAAAGTGGGTGTGGTCAAAAGTTTTGTTATTTACCAAAACTTACGGTAAATAACACCGTAAAATAACACTTGGTTATATGTGCCCCCAGGTCAAAAGGTCCCAGTCCTCCCTGTAATCATTTTAGAAGTTTCAAATAGTGTTTCGTACCTGCAACAAATGGAGGATGAACTTAGTCCATGGTAAAACTTTGGTGCAACTAATAAACATTCCCCACCAGACACCATTCATTAATTCCTCCTACTCTAATAGCACAGCAGTTGTTCTCACTAATGCTTCATGCATAGTAAAAGCTTTCCATTTTTTAGAAATAATACACAATAATAAATGATATTGGGGGTGCTAATATTTCATTTTTACATAATGATGTGGCCATAACACAAATCCTAAAAAAGAGTCTGTGCAATATAAATTGTATGCATGAGCTAGGCCTTATTGGGAGTTCTTGAGAGAATCCCTTACTGAAAATACAGTTGCATTACTGTATTTTAAAACAAATTGTACTGCTGCACACCCATGAATAATTACGTTGGGGCTCATTTCACAATATAATTATCAGTTTTTCAAAGAACAGAATTAACAACAAGACATTAACTACCCGTAATTAATGTCAACCCTAGACTGCAAACTGAAAGATGTTTTTATTTTTGGAATAATTATTAATCCCAGACCACAGTACACGGATACATTTCTAACACAAATAAGAAAACAGACACATCAGCGAACTTTTTAACTGTATGCTTTTTTGCATATCAATGTTTATTATACACTTTTTGTTGTCTTGGATTCTGCTTATTCGTTGGGTACTATGAGGAGTTCCACTATTCCACCAGCTGGGAATACATTCTTCCAAATTTGTCAAAAAGAGGAACAGTGTAAATACGGTTTGAAAGTCCTAAAGGGAAAAAAAAAGCAAAAATTTACAAACTACGGAAATGTCAATATAGCACATTAAAAAAGACCAATAACAAATTGACCCTGCATCAATATTTTGGTTCATCAAATGATTTTAGTGACCTTAATGTATAGCAATACTTTACTTTTATTAATCCAGAAACTGTAGACCAAAACAATGTATCTCTTGTCTTACTACCTTGTTTTTAACAAAGTAGTAAAAATGCAAAATCAGGAAATGTTTGAATGGCCAATCCGTACGGTCACTTTTTTGTAAGCACCGCCTCTAACCTTACACCACAGAGGAACACTAGAGGGAGACAGGCATAACCCCTGGCATTACATAACTATAAAATGG
This sequence comes from Hymenochirus boettgeri, assembly GCA_019447015.1. Taxonomy (NCBI): domain Eukaryota; kingdom Metazoa; phylum Chordata; class Amphibia; order Anura; family Pipidae; genus Hymenochirus; species Hymenochirus boettgeri. Next base: position 29,368,780 of record CM033473.1, on the reverse strand, counting down.
GTTTCTTTAACACTTGGTTATGAATTACATCAAATGTGTTTTAGCTTGAAAATCTCCTTCAATTGTGTCACTAAAAGATAATGTTGGTATGAAGATAACCACTACTCTTCCCTAAAAAGATTTTCAAACAACTGAATAACCATTATAGAACCGATCAAACCTTGGTAAGTGTAGTCAAGAACCAGTAGGTTTTTCAAGAAATTTTAATTGATCATATTAATAAAAACACACTCTTGTTAAAACCAGAATATAATCCTTTAGTACGAACCAGATTAGTAAAGAACTAAACACCCATTCCAATAGTTGTTTTCTGCTTGATTTATTTTCGAACAGTTGATTATTGATTATAGTTGGTCAAATGTAAAGTGAGAGGTTAACCCGTGTATGGCTACGTTAAAGGATAAGTACACTCCAAAAAAACAAATTATTTATTGAAGCTGTATCTTTAACTAACCGTTTCCTTTTTTTTTTTTGGTCCCTTCAGAGCCTACCTGTGCCCCAGTAAAGTTCGGCCATCTGGCCCATCATGACTGAAGACATGATCCAAGATGGCCAGAACTTTACTGGGGCACAGGTAGGCTCTGAAGGGAAAAGTTAGTTAAAGATCAGCTTCCATTTAAACTTAATTTGTTTTTGAGTGTCTGAAACACTGTTAGGGCTATGCACAGAGAGCCAGTATCCCTCTCTATTACCTCCTCTAGGCAATGCACTAGCCAATAGCGTCTCTCTGTGCATAGCAAATAGGGTTTACCCATTCTGTCTTAAAGAGGCATTACGGCTCTGTATAACCTTGCGGCAGCTTTGCCTACCGCGGTAATTTATGTCTTAAAGTCACATTAACCCTTGGGACATGGGTTAACATGCCTTTACGACGGAAAAAGCCATTTACGCTCTCTATACATAGCCCTACAATGCCTAATCAACAGAAATCTTTCAAGGCAATAATAGTTAAAGAAGATGATTTTGTTTGCTGAAGTGCTATTCTACTGTTCGGTTTACCAATTTTGCTTCTGGAAGAGAGTCAAGAAAAAATAGCTTTAGCTCTTTAGCTATTAGTTGAAACTGAAAATGGCTTTTTTGAATGCAGAGAAAGATTTCATTTGCCATAACTGAATGCCTTTGCTATTAGAAAACCATGACAACAGAAATACCTCACTGCCAAAATGAGCTCCTTGGGACATTTTAGGGCTATTTGAAGAGATTGGCTTTTGAGCTGGAAATAAGCCCAGGTAAGGCTCAAACCAAACTCAATATGACAATACGTAATATTCAATGCCACTCAATGAAGATCAATTTAGGCTGGCAGACCTTCTGTTTGTCTAAGCATTTAATGTCATTGAACCAGACTCCATTCAATGAATTTTCTTAATTACTGAGCAATGAAGCATAGAACTGAAGATTCTATGATTTAACAAAAATTGAATATGTGAATTTCAGAAAATAATTTGCTGCTCTTTATAAATATTCATATATTCTGTTGCCAAATTTAGAATTTTAGAAACACTACTGTCACAAAATAGGCAGTTTGAATAAGCTCAATATAGTTTTATAATAATAATTGCACTTTTAGGATTGTGGAAAAAGAGATCTAAAAAAAAAAAAACATCTTCAGCTACAGAGCCACCTAGATGTGATCTAGTTCTTTGATTTTTTTCGCATCTAAAATGTTTACATCTCATCTCGGTTTTAATTGGTTTCAACTCTTAAGTTGACTTCTGATAATAAATATAAAACCTTCCGGTTGAATTGAGCTTACATGGTACAAGTGAATACCTAATTTAGGCCATGATTTCTAGAATCTCTTTGTACATGTTTGATTACATGCAGAGGGTTGGATACTTTATGTTAACCCACATCAACTCAGCACAGGGAAACAAAATAGGTAATTGGAGAGCCCCTCACCCTCCTTCTGCATGAAGCACACTGAGAATGTCTTGTTCATTTATATTTTCTATGCAGAAAGAGAAACATTATCCTACATACCGTATATACTCGAGTTAAGACTAAAAGTTTATCTTTAAAATCATCCTAAAAGTCTCCCCTCGGTTTATACTCAGGTCTGGGCTGGGTGCTTGAAGGCAGCTGGACAAAAACATTTAGCCTGGGGAAAAAAACCTTAACACAGAGAATACTTGAGTTCGGTAGTTTAGCAATTGTTGTCCTGCTCTCTCACAATCAGCCCAGACTGTAAGGCAAATGGAAAAAAAAACCTCTCTAAGGGAGGGATCTTTAATATTCAGGCTGCACAGAAAGGTATGCAGGGCACATCTGTGTATGGGGCTTTGTATGGGTCGGTGTATAAGGCTATATATGGGACTTTCTATGGGGCTTTGTATGGGACTGTCTGTAGAAGAAAGTCAACCATTTGTTTACACTCGAGTCAAGCAGTTTTCCTGGTTCATCAGTTAAAAATAAGTACCTCGGCTTATATTTGAGCCGGCTGATACTCTAGTATATATGGTACATTAAATTATAATAAATGCAATCAGGAAAATAATACGAATAAAGTTCTTTTTTAATGTCTGCTAATTTCTGTGTCATTTGGTAATACAAGCATTTTAATAATAATTTCTTTATAATTTCGCTTTATGCTCGGTTTAATTCTTACTACAAATGTAGGTGTTTACAAGTGAAAATATTTGGCCTGAAATAAACAGAAAATATGTCACTAGAATTGAAAAAAGGTTTGATGGTCAACATTATGTACTGAGTTGGATAGGAATAGAGACAGTGGCAGTTACCTAGTTTAAGATATGAAATAATGGCTTTACTACTATTACTACTTTGTCCTTCATAACCTTAGAAAGAGGGGTTAGAATTTGTTTGGCTATAGATGATAGACTTATCTAGTCCTCATGTACATGTTGAAAATACACTTTTTACTAATTTTATAGTATATTGTTTATTTGTCTTCTAAGGGTCCCATCTAAGACTAAAGCTGGGTACACACATTCCCGATAAAGGGAACATTCCGTCGGTAAAGTGTGTATGCTTCCAACACCGATGAACATTCCACAAACGGCAACAACCTAACAAAGATGCCTGTCATCTTGTTAGATTGCCATTGTAACCCCTTTAAAGGGTATCTCACCCTTTATATAATTTAAAAAAAAATTTAGTGCATCCCTTCCAATCCCTCAACTGCTATATAGATTGTAAAAGAGAAGCAGAACTATACTAACATTCCTCACTCCTGTGGCGGTCTGATCCAGCCCTCTGTTTGCCTGAACTTGCAAACAGGATGGACGGACAGCTGCGGTTGTCAGCATAGAGAACGCTGCATGAGTGAAGGGCTGTAAGTATAGTTTAAATTCTTTTTTTAGAAGTCAATTATAGTGGTTGGGTGTGGAAGAATGTCCTATATTATTAAAACATTTTACTCTTGGTGAGGGGCAGCCAGGAAGGAACAGGAGGAGGGTGGAGGTTGAAAGGGCTCCCTTGGCATGCCACTGTCCTCTCAAGGACAAGGAGAGCAGAAACTTTTTGGACAGGAAGACTGCTCCTACTCTTCAGTTTCCTGGATTGTGGAACACTGCAGGAGAACCATAAGGCAGATGTGAGGTAACAATTTTTTTTTAACTACACAGTGGGGCCAGTAGTGGGTTAAATTTTAGTTTGGGGATGGACATGAGCTTTAAGATCTAGGGAACATAGAAGAAATCCTGTCCAAACTGCACTACAGTTATGGAGGAGTAACGGTTTATTATGCCATATAATAGCATACATCACAGAGATTCCCAAAGTGGTAATGGGAAATACTGATATTTACTAACATAAATTTATGCCTATTGCTTGGAGGGGTTATGGGCTTTGTGGGTATTGTGTGCAAATGAGTATTACTACCAGAGCAAGCGATAAATCTAACAACCCAGTAAGATATAATAACTAAACACTGATGGTGGTGGTTGTTGCAATATTCTGTACAGGTCTTCCATAGTTTAGATTTTCCAGCAATATGCTGCCATCTGAGGTTAAAGTGTGTATCTAAACCTATTGGTAATGAATGATAATTATCTCATTATCATAGGGAAGGTCTAATCTGTCCGTTTCTCTGGCAACTGAGCAACTGACATCAATTTCCTGATTGTTTCCAGTAATTTCAACTAATTAATGCCCAGAACCATAAAGTGATATTTCTTGCTCTCGTAAATTCTAGTAGATTATGTAATATGACTCCTATCTCACCTTGCAAACGATATGGTTTTAAATCCAAACGAACGCATGAAAAAGCCATGTGGCTGCATTACTATTTTTAAACAATCTCTGAGGTAATTAGATTCATAGGGTCTACAATTATGCAAGTTCTGTTGCTATCGATTTCCGAATACGTGTGCAACTTGAAAACATTATTTTAAGGTACTGTTGTAACTGTGCTAGTAGCACGTGAATTTCAAGGAAAACCGTAATTCAGTTAGGGGTTTGGTTTGGAATGCATCAATTTGAAGATCTGGGGCTGCTGTGGACAAATCTTCTTTTTGTTGTGAATGAAACACAAAAGAAAATGAAAACTTATTTATACTTTAGGGAAAAGAAAATTATTTTTTTTTACAAAATTTTACAGACTGTATTAACATTTTTTCTATCTAAAGGTTCGTACACACGTTGCGATCGCGGTGACTAGTGTGGGCTGAGACCTGGAACACATGCATTTATCCTTGCCCATCCTGAGATGTGACTGAAATGTTTTCAACTGTTTTTCAATCTGCAAGTTAGTCTGGAGTTAAAGAAAACATGAAATGTTTCTTCCCATTCAGTCATTCGGACAATAGAAATAAGTACAAACCTTAATGTTTGTTAAATGTTAACTTATTGTTAAAACAAAATTGCCCCCCCCCCAAAAAAAAAAAATGGTTGTAGTATATTAATCAGCTGGGAAATTTCTTTTGATAACTTGTCCATTTTAACCAAAATATGTTGATCATTTGGGACAAAAATTGTCTGATGAGCATCAAACCTATCAAATACCCAGGGTGTTTACTACCAGGATGTAAGGAATCACCATTGCAACCATAGCAGTTGTTATGGGGCCTGAAGCCAAAGGAGGCCCTAGCATGTCTCCTGTAGAGATGGCCGAAACTCACTAATTTCGTTCCGTTTTTGGATTCCCAGATCTCAGGAATTCCCGAAGATCCGAACAAGAACGAATTTTCGATAATTTTTGAAAATAGCCTAGAACGTTCAAAAATTCTCGAAAATATGATCGCAGACCATTTTTCGAGTTTCTGATCGTATTTTCAAATGTTTGATTCAGATGGATCATTCGGATTTCAGGACTGGAGTTTCGAGTCGGATCCGGGTTCTATTCGGCCCCATCCCATCTCTAGTCTCCTGCAGGCATTTCCACCCTCTTAAAATTTTTACCACAAACCCTGTTTTCATTTTACTTAAACCTTTCAAAGATACTCCTTACAAAACTGCAGCTCCTCTCTTATCCCGGTAATGGGCATCAGTCACAGCCATGATGGGGTTTTACGGCCAACGGCTGGTGTCCGTTACAGAACGAGCCTCCTCTGCTGCTGTGCACTCATAACTAACCAGACTACAACAGCAACAGAGGAGGTGTGGCGAGGGATCAGGGTTTTGTAAGTAGAAATCTCTGAGCCTGGGAGCATCTTTGAATGTACTGTAAAATAAAAATCAGTTTGTGAGGTAAATTTTTTTTCTTAGTAGGGTGGATTAGCCCTTAAAAAAAAGGGCTAATCCACCTGAGCTGGGTTGAATTGTTTTTTTTATGTGGATTGGGGGCCCCCATCTAAATCTTGCTATGGGGCCCTGTGATTTTTTCAGCTATGCCCCTGTTTACTGCTTGCTACTAAAAAAAAATAAAACTATACAGGCAATCTGCATGAAAGATAATTTGAAGGGTTGATACATTTGGTGGAAGAAGCTATAATGGGCAGTAAACACCAAATAACTGTAAAACCCATGCAATGTAATAGGGTTAGGGTGGGCTTCATTCTTCCGTAGTGGGGCCTGTGCTATTTTTTAACATCACTGGGTACTCGAGCAAACAAAAACTACATAAGTAAGGGAGCAGCTGCATCATATAGGTAAGCATGTCCACTCTCCATATTACTCTCCCCTTGGTGCTTTAGATTGGAAGGTCTTGAAAGGTCAACAAGGTAAAGATTTCATAGAACTTGCTGAAATTCAACACTGATTAATTATTCACTGTAATTGCAATGCTAAATACAAGAGCAGCTGATTCATTCAAATTGCAGATTCATAAAACATTCCTATATGAATGCTGCTTCAGTTCCAAATAGTTCCATTTCACACCTGTTTGCCACCTGATTTATTCCCTCTAAACAGAAACATGAGACCTTATTATTAACTGCCTGTAGAGAGTATTGTATCAACTGCATAAATTAAATTAAGCTTAGTGAAATGTAAGTAGTAAGCTCTACTGAACCTCAATAATTATGTAATAATGGTCAATTGCAAGGAAGCGCAGAGCAGCCCGCATCCGCTCCGTGATTGGCTTAAGGCAAAGAGCAGCGGGGGAAACGAAGGCTGGTAAGTACATTTGGGGCAGCAGGGAGTACTATAAACCACGCGAGGTCAAGGTTTCGAGCAATTCCCTGCAGGATGCAAAATTTAGTTTGTGGGGTGGAGGTGCCCTTAAATATTCTGATGAGTTAAATTAAATATTCACTTTCAAAACACATTAATTCAACAACAGAGAGACAGAAACAGGGCTATGCAGAATGCAAAGCTGGTTACTTACTGTACCTTTGAAAGATCCCGCGATGAAGTAAATCAGCCCCTTATGCAATTTCTGGATTGCGGTGGTTTATCTAGCACTGCTCTGCACCTCTACTTGAAGGCGTTCAGCTTTGCACTACAAAGTAGTGCAAAACTTAACCCCAACTATATTACACAGGCTAACAGATTAATTTAAACATGTTAAATGTTTGAAAATTTTGATGGTGAGGAGCTATACACAATTCTGTATCAAACAAATAACTAACTAAAAATCAGGCAAGCATTTCTCTGTCTTTACACAATACAGTCACAATAAAAAACAGTCTGAAAATTATTTCTTTTTAAAGAGGGAAGGAACAATTTGGCATTTTGAAGGAGGATATAAAGCACAGTTTCATTAAACCTGATGATAGTGATCTGTTGAGAACTACAATTCCACGGGCATGTATTGGGGCATTTTATATACAAGTCTGTGTTCTGGGCATGTATTGGGGCATTTTATATACAAGTCTGTGTTCTGGGCATGGATTGGGCATGTTATATACAAGTCTGTGCTGGGGCATGGATGGGGCATTTATATATACAGTCTGTGTTCTGGCAGGGATTGGCATTTTATATACAGTCTGTGTTCTGGCATGTATTGGGGCATTTTATATACAAGTCTGTGTTCTGGGCATGGATTGGGGCATTTTATTACAAATCTGCTGCTGGGCATGTATTGGGGCATTTTATATACAAGTCTGTGTGCTGGGCATGTATTGGGGCATTTTATATACAGTCTGTGTTCTGGGCATGGATTGGGGCATTTAATATACAAGTCTGTGTTCTGGGCATGTATTGGGCATTTTAATACAAGTTTGCTGCTGGCATGGACTGGGACATTTTTTTATATACAAATCTGTGTGCTGGGCATGGATGGGTCATTATATATTCAAGTCTGTGCTGGGCATGGATTGGGACATGTTATATACAAGTCTTGTGCTGGCATGGATTGGACATGTTATATACAAGTCTGTGCTGGGCATGGATTGGGGCATTTTCTATACAAGTCTGTGCTGGGCATGGATTGGGGCATTTTCTATACAATCTGTGTTCTGGCATGGGTTGGGGCATTTATATACAGTCTGTGTTCTGGCATGGATTGGGGCATTTTATATATAAGCCTGTGTGCTGGGCAGTGATTGGGGCATTTTACATATTAGTCTGTGCTGCTGGGCATGGGCTGGGGCATTTTATATACAAGTTTTGCTGGCGTGGGCATTTTATATACAAGCCTGTGTGCTGGGCATGGGTTGGGGCATTTGATTAAAAGTCTGTGTGCTGGGCATGGGTTGGGGCATTTTATATACAAGTCTGTGTGCTGGGCATGGGTTGGGGCATTTAATATACAAATCTGCTGCTAGGCATGGGTTGGGGTATTTTATATATAGAAATTGGCTGCTGGCATGGGTTGGGGCAGTTTAAAAACACAAGTCAGTGCTGCTGGGCATGGCTGGAGGGCATTTTATATATACAAGTCTGCTGCTGTTATGGGTTGGGGCATTTTATTTATACATGTCTGCTGCTGGCATGGGTTGGGGTTTTATATACAAGTCTGTGTGCTGGGCATGTATTGGGGCATTTATATACAAGTCTGTGTGCTGGGCATGTATTGGGGCATTTTATACAAGTCTGGGTGCTGGGCATGTATTGGGGCATTTTATATACAAGTCTGTGTGCTGGCATGTATTGGGGCATTTTATATACAATCTGTTGTTCGGGGATGGATTGGGGCATTTTATATACAAGTCTTGTTCTGGGCATGTATTGGGGCATTTATATACAAGTCTCGTGCTGGGCATGGACTGGGACATTTTTTTTATATACAAATCTGTGTGCTGGGCATGGATGGGTCATGTTATATACAAGTCTGTGCTGGCATGGATTGGGACAGTTATATACAAGTCTGTGCTGGGCATGGTTGGGACATGTTATAACAAGTCTGTCTGGGCATGGATTGGGACATGTTATATACAAGTCTGTGCTGGGCATGGATTGGGGCATTTTCTATACAAGTCTGTGCTGGGCATGGATTGGGGCATTTTCTATACAAGTCTGTGTTCTGGGCATGGGTTGGGGCATTTTATATACAAGTCTGTGTTCTGGGCATGGATTGGGGCATTTTATATATAAGCCTGTGTGCTGGGCATGGATTGGGGCATTTTACATATTAGTCTGTGTCTGCTGGGCATGGGCTGGGCATTTTATATACAAGTTTTGCTGGCGTGGGCATTTTATATACAAGCCTGTGTGCTGGGCAGGGGTGGGGCATTTGATATAAAAGTCTGTGTGCTGGGCATGGGTTGGGGCATTTATATACAAGTCTGTGTGCTGGGCAGGGTTGGGGCATTTAATATACAAATCGTCTGCTAGGCATGGGTTGGGGTATTTTATATATAGAAATTGGCTGCTGGCATGGTTTGGGCAGTTTAAAAAACACAAGTCAGTGCTGCTGGCATGGGCTGGAGGGCATTTTATATATACAAGTCTGCTGCTGTTATGGGTTGGGGCATTTTATTTATACATGTCTGCTGCTGGCATGGGTTGGGGCATTTTATATACAAGTCTGTGTGCTGGGCATGTATTGGGGCATTTTATATACAAGTCTGTGTGCTGGGCATGTATTGGGGCATTTTATATACAGTCTGTGTGCTGGGCATGTATTGGGCATTTTATATACAAGTCGTGTGCTGGGCATGTATTGGGGCATTTTATATACAAGTCTGTGTGCTGGGCAGTGTATGGGGCATTTTATATACAAGTCTGTGTGTGGGCATGTATTGGGGGGGCATTTTATATACAAGTCTGTGTTCTGGGCATGTATGGGGGCATTTTATATACAAGTCTGTGTTCTGGGCATGTATTGGGGCATTTTATATACAAGTCTGTGTTCTGGGCATGGATTGGGGCATTTTATATACAAGTCTGTGTTCTGGGCATGTATTGGGGTATTTTATATACAAGTCTGTGTGCTGGCATGTTTGGATTTTATACAGTCTGCTGCTGGGCATGACTGGACTTTTTTTATATACAAATCTGTGTGCTGGGCATGGATGGGTCATGTTATATCAAGTCTGTGCTGGGCATGGATTGGGACATGTTATATCAAGTCTGTGCTGGGCATGATTGGGACATGTTATATACAGTCTGTCCTGGGCATGGATTGGGGCATTTTCTATACAAGTCTGTGCTGGGCATGGATTGGGGCATTTCTATACAGTCTGTGTTCTGGGCATGGGTTGGGGCATTTTATATACAAGTCTGTGTGCTGGGCATGGATTGGGGCATTTTATATATAAGCCTGTGTGCTGGGCATGGATTGGGGCATTTTACATATTAGTCTGTGCTGCTGGGCATGGGCTGGGGCATTTTATATACAAGTTTGCTGGCGTGGGCATTTTATATACAACTGTGTGCTGGGCATGGGTTGGGGCATTTGAATATAAGTCTGTGTGCTGGGCATGGGTTGGGGCATTTTATATACAAGTCTGTGTGCTGGCATGGGTTGGGGCATTTAATATACAAATCTGCTGCTAGGCATGGGTTGGGGTATTTTATATATAGAAATTGGCTGCTGGCATGGGTTGGGCAGTTAAAAACACAAGTCAGTGCTGCTGGGCATGGGCTGGAGGCATTTTATATATACAAGTCTGCTGCTGTTATGGGTTGGGGCATTTTATTTATACATGTCTCTGCTGGGTATGGGTTGGGGCATTTTATATTTACAGTCTGCTGCTGGGTATGGGAGTTATGAGGCCATCCTCCAATTCACCAGCAAGTGTAAAGTCATTCTCCAGTACACCCAATAGTGTAAAGTCAGCCCTACAGTTCACCAGCCCCACACACTTTTTTGGCGTGCTTTGTGAGCCAAAGGAAGATATTGGGGAACTTATTCAATACCCAGAATTGTTAGCCCTACAGATCATTACAAGTGTTAGTCGCTCTCCAGTTCCTTACCCAGTATTGTCATCCCTCCAGATCATTAGACAGTGTTGTCAGCTCTAAAGTTAATTACACAGTATTGTCAGCCATCCAGTTCACACACAGTTTGTCAGCCATCCGTTCTTACCCAGTATTGTCAGCCATCCAGATCATTAGAAATGTTAGTCAGCCCTCCAGTTCTTTACACAGTAGTCAGCCATCCGTTCATTACCCAGTTATGTCAGCCCTCCAGATTATTAGCCAGTGTTAGTTAACCCTCCAGTTCAACAGCATTGTCAACCCTCCAGTTCATAAGTAGTGTCAGCCTTCCAGTTCATAAGCAACGTCAGCCCCAGTTCTACCAAGTATTTTCCGACCTCCATTCCATTAGCCAGTATTGTCAGCCCTCCATTTCATTAGCTGGTATAAGTTAGCTGTCCTCTTTATTAGTATGTCTGTTACCTTAACCACATCGTACACTTGTAAATGGGAAAGTGGTCTTAAAAACAGACATAAGTTCAATAAAGTTGGTGTTGCCTTGGCAAAGTGGGTGTGGTCAAAAGTTTTGTTATTTACCAAAACTACGGTAAATAACACCGTAAAATAACACTTGGTTATATGTGCCCTCAGGTCAAAAGGTCCCGTCCTCCCTGTAATCTTTTAGAAGTTTCAAATAGTGTTTCGTACCTGCAACAAGATGGAGGATGAACTTAGTCACTGGTAAAACTTTGGTGCAACTAATAAACATTCCCCACCAGACACCAGTTCATTAATTCTCCTACTCTAATAGCACAGCAGGTGTTCTCACTAATGCTTCATGCATGTAGCTTTCCATTTTTTTAGAAATAATAAAAAAATAAAATGATATTGGGGTGCTAATATTTACATTTTTACATATGATGTGGCCATAACACAAATCTAAAAAAGAGTCTGTGCATATAATTGTATGCATGAGCTAGGCCTTATTGGGAGTTCTTGAGAAATCCCGTTACTGTAAATACAGTTGCATTACTGTATTTAAAAACAAATGTCATGCTACACCCATGAATAATTACGTTGGGGCTCATTCACAATATAATTATCAGTTTTTCAAAGAACAGAATTAACACAAAGACATAAACTACCCGTAATTAATGTCAACCCTAGACTGCAAACTGAAAGAGTTTTTATTTTATGGAATAATTATTAAATCCCAGACCACAGTACACGGATACATTTCTGAACACAAATAAGAAAACAGACACATCAGCGAACTTTTAACTGTATGCTTTTATTTGCATATCAATGTTTATTATACACTTGTTGTTGTCTTGGATTCTGCTTATTCGTTGGGTACTATGAGGAGTTACACTATTCCACCACTTTGGAATACATTCTTCCAAATTTGTCAAAAGGAACAGGTGTAAATACGGTTTGAAAGTCCTAAAGGGAAAAAAAAAGCAAAAATTTACAAACTACGGAATATGTCAATATAGCACATTATAAAGACCAATAACAAATTACCCTGCATCATATTTGGTTCATTCAATGATTTTCTAGTGACCTTAATGTATAGCAAACTTTACTTTTATTAATCCAAAACTGTAGACCAAAACAATGTATCTCTTGTCTTACTACCTTGTTTTTATACAAATAGTATAAAATGCAAAATCAGAAAATGTTTGAATGGAGCAATCCGTACGGTCACTTTTTTGTAAGCACCGCCTCAACCTTACACCACAGAGGAACACTAGAGGGAGACAGGGCATAACCCCTGCATTACATAACTATAAAATGGGTTTCTTTAACTACTTGGTTATGAATTACATCAAATGTGTTTTAGCTTGAAAATCTCCTTCAATTGTGTCACTAAAAGATAATGTTGGTATGAGAGATAACCACTACTCTTTCCATAAAAAGATTTTCAAACAACTGATAAAACCATTATAGAACCGATCAAACCTTGGTAAGTGTAGTCAAGAATCCAGTAGGTTTTTCAAGAATTTTAATTGATCATATTAATAAAAACACACTCTTGTTAGAAAACCAGAATATAATCTCTTTAGTACAGAACCAGATTAGTAAAGAACTAAACACCCTTCCAATGAGTTGTTTTCTGCTTGATTTATTTTCGAACAGTTGATTATTGATTATAGTTGGTCAAAATGTAAAGTGAGAGGTTACCCGTGTATGGCTACGTTAAAGGATAAGTACACTCCAAAAACAAATTAAATTTTTAAGCTGTATCTTTAACTAACCGTTTCCTTTTTTTTTTTAGGTCCCTTCAGCCTACCTGTGCCCCAGTAAAGTTCTGGCATCTGGCCCATCATGACTGAAGACATGATCCAGATGGCCAGAACTTTACTGGGGCACAGGTAGGCTCTGAAGGGAAAAGGTTAGTTAAAGATACAGCTTCCATTTAAACTTAATTTGTTTTTTGAGTGTCTGAAACACTGTTAGGGCTATGCACAGAGAGCCAGTATCCCTCTCTATTACCTCCCTAGGCAATGCACTGAGCCATAGCGTCTCTCGGTGCATAGCAAATAGGGTTTACCCATTCTGTCTTAAAGAGGCATTATCGGCTCTGTATATACCTTGCGGCAGCTTTGCCTACCGCGGTAATTTATGTCTTAAAGTCACATTAACCCTTGGGACATGGGTTAACATGCCTTTACGACGGAAAAAGCCATTTACGGCTCTCTATACATAGCCCTACTAATGCCTAATCAACAGAAATCTTTCAAGGCATAAATAGTTAAAAGAGATGATTTTTGTTGCTGAAGTGCTATTCTACTGTTCTGTTTACCAATTTTGCTTCTGGAAGAGAGTCAAGAAAAAATCACTTTAGCTCTTTAGCTATTAGGTTGAAACTGAAAATGGCTTTTTTGAATGCAGAGAAAGATTTCATTTGCCATAACTGAATGCCTTTGCTATTAGAAAACCATGACACACGAAATACCTCACGCCAAATGAGCTCCTTGGGACATTTTAGGGCTATTTGAAGAGATTGGCATTTGAGCTGAAATAACCCAGGTAAGCATCAAACCAAACTCAATATGCAATACGTAAATATTCAATGCACTCAATGAAAGATCAATTTAGGCTGGCAGACCTTCTGTTTGTCTAACATTTAATGTCATTGAACCAGACTCCATTCAATGAATTTTCTTATTACTGAGCAATAGAAGCATAGAACTGAAGGATTCTATGATTTAACAAAAATTGAATATGTGAATTTCAGAAAATAATTTGCTGTCTCTTTTATAAATATTCATATATTCTGTTGCCAAATTTGAATTTTAGAAACACTACTGTCACAAAATAGGCAGTTTGAATAAGCTCTATAGTTTTATAATAATAAATTGCACTTTTAGATTGTGGAAAAAGAGATCTAAAAAAAAAAAAACTCTTCAGCTACAGAGCCACCTAGATGTGATCTAGTTCTTTGATTTTTTTCGCATCTAAAATGTTTACATCTCATCTCGGTTTTAATTGTTTTCAACTCTTAAGTTGATCTTCTGATAATAAATATAAAACCTTCCGGTTGATGAGCTTAGCATGGATACAAGTGAATACCTAATTTAGGCCATGATTTCTATCTCTTTGTACATGTTATGATTACATGCAGAGGGTATGGATATTTTATGTTAACCCAATCATCAACTCAGCACAGGGAGACAAAATAGGTAATTGGAGAGCCCCTCACCCTCCTTCTCCATGAAGCACACTGAGAATGTCTGTTTCATTTATATTTTCTATGCAGAAAGAGAAACATTATCCTACATACCGTATAACACGAGTATAAGACTAAAAGTTTTATCTTTAAAATCATCCTAAAAGTCTCCCCTCGGTTTATACTCAGGTCTGGGCTGGGTGCTTGAAGAGCAGCTGCCAAAAACATTTAGCCCTGGGAAAAAAAAAACCTTAACCAGAGAATACTTGAGTTCGGTAGTTTAGACAATTGTGGTCCTGCTCTCTCACAGATCAGCCCAGACTGTAAGGCAAATGGAAAAAAAAACCTTCTCTAAGGGAGGGATCTTTAATATTCAGGCTGCACAGAAAGTATGCAGGGCACATCTGTGTATGGGGCTTTGTAGGGCTGTGTATAAGGCATATATGGGACTTTCTATGGGGCTTGTATGGGACTGTCTGTAGAAGAAAGTCAACCATTTGTTTACAACTCGATCAAGCAGTTTTCCTGGTTCACAGTTAAAAATAAGTACCTCGGCTTATATTGAGCCGGCTGACACTCTAGTATATATGGTACATAATTTTAATAAATGCAATCAGGAAAATAATACGAATAGAAGTTCTTTTTTAATGTCTGCTAATTTCTGTGTCATTTGGTAATACAAGCATTTTAATAATAATTTCTTTATAATTTCGCTTTATCCTCGGTTTAATTCTTACTACAATGTAGGTGTTTACAAGTGAAAATATTTGGCCTGAAATAAACAGAAAATATGTCACTAGAATGAAAAAAGGTTTGATGGTCAACATTATGTACTGAGTTGGATAGGAATAGAGACAGTGGCAGTTACCAATGTTTAAGATATGAAATAATGGCTTTACTAGCTATTACTACTTTGTCCCTTCATAACCTTAGAAAAGGGGTAGAATTTGTTTGGCTATAGATGATAGA
Source organism: Hymenochirus boettgeri (assembly GCA_019447015.1). Classification (NCBI taxonomy): domain Eukaryota; kingdom Metazoa; phylum Chordata; class Amphibia; order Anura; family Pipidae; genus Hymenochirus; species Hymenochirus boettgeri. Next base: position 29,353,494 of record CM033473.1, on the reverse strand, counting down.
CTTATCTAGTCCTCATGTACATGTTGAAAATATCACTTTTTACTATATTTTATAGTATAATTGTTTTATTTGTCTTCTAAGGGTCCCACTAAGACTAAAGCTGGGTACACACATTCCCGATAAAGGGACAATTCCTGCGGTAAAGTGTTGTAGCTTCCACGACCGATGACATTCCACAAAACGGCAACAACCTAACAAAGATGCCTGTCATCTTTGTTAGATTGCCACTTTGTGTAACCCCTTTAAAGGGTATCTCACCCTTTATATAATTTAAAAAAAAAATTTGTGCATCCCTTCCAATCCCTCAACTGCTATATTAGATTGTTAAAAGAGAAGCAGAACTATACTAACGTCCCTCACTCCTGTGGCGGTCTGATCCAGCCCTCTGTTTGCCTGGAACTTGCAAACAGGGGATGGACGGACAGCTGCGGTTGTCAGCAATAGAGAACGCTGCATGAGTGAAGGGCTGTAAGTATAGTTTAAATTCTTTTTTTTAGAAGTCAATTATAGTGGTTGGGGTGGAAGAGATGTCCTATATTATATATAAAACATTTTACTCTTGGTGAGGGCACCAGGAAAGGAACAGGAGGGAGGGTGGAGGTTGAAAGGGCTCCTTGTGCATGCCACTGTCCTCTCAGAGGACAAGGAGGAGGCAGAAACTTTTTGACAGGAAGACTGCTCCTACTCTTCGTTTCGGATTGTGGAACACTGCAGGAAACCATAAGGCAATTGAGGTAACAATTTTTTTTTAACTACACAGGTGGGCCAGTAGTGGGTTAAATTTTAGTTTGGGGATGGACATGAGCTTTAAGAATCTAGGGAACATAGAAGAAATCCTGTCCAAACTGCACTACAGTTATGGAGGAGTAACGGTTTATTAGCCATATAAATAGCATACATCACAGAGATTCCCAAAGTGGTAATGGAAAATCTGATATTATACTAACATAAATTTATGCCATTGCTTGGAGGGGTTAATGGCTTTGTGGGTATGTGTGCAAATGATAATTACTACCAGAGCAAGCGTAAATCTAACAACCCAGTAAATATAATAACTAAACACTGAATGGTGGTGTTGTTGCAATATTCTGATACAATGTCTTCCAATCAGTTAAATTTTCCCAATATGCTGCCATCTGAGGGTTAGTGTGTATCTAAACCTATTGGTAATGATAATAATTAGTCTCATTATCATAGGGAAGGTTCTAATCTGTCCAGTTTCTCTGGCAACTGGAGCAACTGACATCAATTTCCTGATTGTTTCCAGTAATTTCAATTAATAATGCCCAGAAACATAAAGTATATTTCTTGCTCTCGTAAATTCTAGTAGATTATGTAATATGACTCCTATCTCACCTTGCAAACGATATGGTTTTAAATCCAAACGACCGCAAGAAAAGCCATGTGGCGGCATTACTATTTTTAAACATCTCTGAGGTAATTAATTCATAGAGGTCTACAATTATGCAAGTTCTGTTGCATCGATTTCCGAATACGTGTGCAACTTGAAAACATTATTTTAAGGAACTTGTTGTAACTGTGCTAGTAGAGCACGATGAATTTCAAGGAAAACCGTAATTCAGTTAGGGTTTTGGTTTGAATGCATCAATTTGAAGATCTGGGGCTGCTGTGGACAGAATCTTCTTTTTGTTGTGAATGAAACACAAAAGAAAATGAAAACTTATTTATCTTTAGGGGAAAGGAAATTATTTTTTTTTACAAAATTTTACAGACTGTATTACATTTTTTCTATCTAAAGGTTCGTACACACGTTGCATCGCGGGTGACTAGTGGGCTGAGACCTGGAACACATGCATTTACCTTGCCCTATCCTGAGATGTGACTGAAATGTTTTCAACTGTTTTTCAATCTGCAAGTTAGTCTGGAGTTAAAGAAAACATGAAATGTTCTTCCCCATCAGTCATTCGGACATAGAAATAAGTACAAACCTTAATGTTTGTAAATGTTAACTTATTGTTAAAACAAAATTGCCCCCCCCCCAAAAAAAAATGGTTGTAGATATTTAATCAGCTGGGAAATTTCTTTTGATAACTTGTCCATTTTAACCAAAATATTGTTGATCATTTGACAAAAAATTGTCTGATGAGCATCAAACCTATCAAATACCCCAGGGGTGTTACTACCAGGGATGTAAGGATCACCATTGCAACCATAGCAGTTGTTATGGGGCCTGAAGCCAAGGAGGCCCTAGCATGTCTCCTTAGAGATGGCCGAAACTCACTAATTTCGTTCCGTTTTTGGATTCCCAGATTCTCAGGAAATTCCCGAAGATCCGAAACAAGAACGATTTTCGATAATTTTTGAAAATAGCCTAGAACGTTCAAAAATTCTCGAAAATATGATCGCAGACCATTTTTCGAGTTTCTGATCGTATTTTCAAATGTTTGATTCAGATGGATCATTCGGATTTCAGGACTGAGGAGTTTCGAGTCGATCCGGGTTCATGTCGGCCCCGAATCCCATCTCTAGTTCTCCTGCAGGCATTTCCACCCTCTAAAATTTTTTTACCACAAACCTGTTTTCATTTTACTTAAACCTTTCAAAATACTCCTTACAAAACTGCAGCTCCTCTCTTTATCCCGGTAATGGGCATCAGTCACAGCCATGATGGGGGTTTTACGGCCAACGGCTGGTGTCCGTTACAGAACGAGCCTCCTCTGCTGCTGTGCACGCTCATAACTAACCAGACTACAACAGCAACAGAGGAGGTGTGGCGAGGGATCAGGGTTTTGTAAGTAGAATTCTGAGCCTGGGAGCATCTTTGAATGTACTGTAAAATAAAATCAGTTTGTGAGGTAAAGTTTTTTCTTAGAGGTGGATTAGCCCTTAAAAAAAAGGGCTAATCCATCCTGAGCTGGGTTGAAGTGTTTTTTTTATGTGGTTGGGGGCCCCCATCTAAAATCTTGCTATGGGGCCCTGTGATTTTTTCAGCTATGCCCCTGTTTACTGCTTGCTTACTAAAAAAAAATAAAACTATACAGGCAATCTCATGAAAGATAATTTGAAGGGTTGATACATTTGGTGGAGAGAAGCTATAATGGGCAGTAAACACCAAATAACTGTAAAACCCATGCAATGTAGTATAGGGTTAGGGTGGGCTTCATTCTTCCGTAGTGGGGCCTGTGCTATTTTTTTAACATCACTGGGTACTCGAAGCAAACAAAAACTAACAATAAGTAAGGGACAGCTGCATCATATAGGTAAGCAATGTGCCACTCTCCATATTACTCTCCCCTTGGTGCTTTAGATTGGAAGGTCTTGAAAGGTCAACAAAGGTAAAGATTTCATAGAACTTGCTGAAATTCAACACTGATTAATTATTCACTGTAATTGCAATGCTAAATACAAAGCAGCTGATTCATTCAAATTGCAGATTCATAACATTCCTCTAGTATGAATGCTGCTTCAGTTCCAAATAGTTCCATTTCACACCTGTTTGCCACCTGATTTATTCCCTCTAAACAGAAACATGAGACCTTATTATTAACTGCCTGTAAGAGTATTGTATCAACTGCATAAATTAAATTAAGCTTAGTGAAATGTAAGTAGTAAGCTCTACTGAACCTCAATAATTATGTAATAATGGTCAATTGCAAGGAAGCGCAGACGAGCCCGGCATCCGCTCCTGTGATTGGCTTAAGGCAAAAGGCAGCGGGAAACAAGGCTGGTAAGTACATTTGGGGACAGCAGGGAGTACTATAAACCACGCGAGGTCAAGGTTTCGAGCAATTCCCTGCAGGATAGCAAAATTTAGTTTGTGGGGTGGAGGTGCCCTTTAATATTCTGATGAGTTAAATTAAATATTCACTTTCAAAACAACATTAATTCAACAACAGAGAGACAGAAACAGGGCTATGCAGAATGCAAAGCTGTGTTACTTACTGTACCTTTGAAAATCCCGCGATGAAGTAAATCAGCCCTTATGCAAGATTTCGGGGATTGCGGTGGTTTATCTAGCACTGCTCTGCACCTCTAACTTGAAGGCGTTCAGCTTTGCACTACAAAGTAGTGCAAAACTTAACCCCAACTATATTACACAGGCTAACAGATAATTTAAACATGGTTAAATTGTTGAAAAAATTTGTATGGGAGGAGCTATACACAATTCTGTATCAAACAAATAACTAACTAAAAATCAGGCAAGCAATTTCTGCTGTCTTTACACAATACGTCACAAATAAAAAACAGTCTGAAATTATTTCTTTTTAAGAGGGAAGGAACAATTTGGCATTTTGAAGGAGATATAAAGCACAGTTTCATTAAACCTGATGAATAGGATCTGTTGAGAACTACAATTCACATCTAAAAGATCCGAGAGATTCCCAAGTTACTCATAGAAAAATAATACATATATAATGACAAGATTACCAGGAAAATTATACATGTCTACAATTAAAAATTCAACCTGGATACATTTGCTGTAACAAATTAATGGTATATACATTTTACCCTTGTGGAAAAAAGCTTATAGGAAAAGATTTCAATCTTAGTGGCGGTGTTGTATTTTGTGTAACAAAGACAGACAGTAAACTAAAATCACTTTGGACTTTGGAATATTCTGTGTTTTTACTGAGATCTACTGGGATGGATAAAGTTTGTCATGAAGTTACAAATGGATAATTGAACTCCATCTAACGCGGTGCCCTTGGTGCACTAATGATAAATGCAGGTACTGGAACAGAAGTCTTGACCTCATTCTCACAATGTTGAAGAATCTCAATATTTTTACTTAGTCTGGATTCTAGTTGTACAACTGCCCGCTGTTGTCATAGAACGAAGGGCTTATGGCATTCTCTAAATGTAGTCCTCACATTATGACCACCCAGGAGAATGATTTTGCCTACAATTATAGCATTAAACAGCTGGTAATTATGTGTCAGAGCATATGTTGATGAGAAGGCCAAATATACACTCCACTTAGATTCAGAAGGAAGTTGGAGGTGATTATTCAAAGCTTGTTTGCTGGCAAAAAGGTGTGAGAATTTTTTTTATTAAGTGTTTCGGGGTTTTTTGCAAGTTAAAAGTAAATTTAAAAAATATTATTGGATAGAAATCTAATATAAAACTGTTCTAAATATCTAAATCTAGAAGCCAGGATTATAAATATTAAATATGCTGATCTACAAAAAGCTATGGAGGATCCGCGAATTTTCGAAAAAATTTGAAAATTCGAAAATCCGCAAGCGGACCAATTAAAATGAAAAATATCCCAAAATTACGAGATTTCTCATATTTTCGAAAATTTTCGAAATTACGCGTTCCGCGTATTTTCGAAATTTTTCGAAAATACGAAAAAAACGCAAATTTCGAAAATATGTATTTTCGAAAATACGAGTAATCCTCGTAATTTCGGAAATTCACGAAAATACGGGAAACTCATAATTTCGAAAATTTGCGAAAATACGAGAAATCCCGGGACGGAAGTTCGGAAGGCGGAAAATCCGGAAAAATCCGCCTTCGGGAACGGAAATAAATCCGCGGCGGATCCGGGTTTGATCCGCGAACCGGCCATCCTATTCATTACTGTCACTGTTTTCTAACATGCCAGAAGTATAGGCATTGAGTAATCTTTTACAGCTGAATAATCAGTAAGATGCAAACCCAAAATGCCGTTTTCCCTTTCTGCAATGCATTTTATTATGTTCAAGATAAACAAATAAATGTCAATTTGTGGCAAGTGTGTGCTTCATTGTAACTCGGTTTTGTGAGTAGTGCGAGAATAGGAAGTGGGGTTCACATACATTTTTTTTAATATTTAGATAGATAAGAACTGTGGTAAACAAAAAAAGACACAAATATAGTAAAATATATGGAAAGAAAATAGAATATTGCAGTAAAAAAATTTTTTTTTGCCAGAAACACTATGTACATTGTTAATGATACCCTAAGAAATATTTATGGTACAATTTAATGTTATTGGTTAATAGAAATACAATTCTATTTTAGTTTAGGGTCGTTACACATGTGCGATCATGGGTGCTGACCCGTGACGCGCGCTATGTACGAACGGCCATTTCACCGATAATCGGCCTGTGTATGGGCACATCGTCGGCTAAAACGGGCATCGTTCGGGATCGTTGCCTGGTCCGCTGGGCATACACGGGCTGATTACCGATTACACCCGTGATTGCACGTGTGTACGAATCTTTAGTCTTGTTTTAAATCTGAGAAAATTAACATTGGTATTACATAGCATGACACACACACACTAAAATATGAGAGCTATACAAACAATTAATTAGTATGCATCTGTGGACAACCCTCCCTGACATTCAGCCATTTGGAAGCTACAAACAGCCAACCTGGGAGTACTACGTCACCTAAACTCATGAACTGAATTGGGATGTAAGTCTGCCATTAAATGAGCTCAGATTCCAAAACTTTTGAAGCCAGCATTTTTATCTGTGTATGAATAAATTAAAATTTCAAGTACTGAACTGACAATAGATGGTTACAAAGCATCATTACTTACATATGTTATGTGTGTGGCAATGCTATGTCAGCAAACATACCCCTATAAAAAAAGCTCAGTGCTTCATATTTGATTTAAATGCTGACAGTAGGCCCATGGAGTCCAGTCACATTTCTAAGCAGGTAGGGGTATCCAGGACACAGAACAATGAATCCAGTGCTTTACACTTTTCCAGTCTCCACCATGCTGGATAATCAAGTCCATAAACAGAAGTAAAGTGTAGTAGCAATAATACAGGACCGTAGCTCAAGTGTGCTATGTAGCACGCAATTTCAGTGTTGAATAAAATTCTTGTTTCACACAGCTACAGTCCTGTGTTATTGCTACTACACTTTACTACTTATTTATGGAGTTCTAGTCACAAAAATGAACCATTAAAAACACACACAATTAGTCACCCCATTTAATAAACCTGTATTGTTCTTCTACTGCATAGAGATCTACAATAAACACACAGGCAGATGTTTTGTCCTCGACCATCCGAAGAACTATTAGTCATAGCAAATGTAGCCACAGCAGACAATTTGCTATGCCTATCGTGTGGCCCATAGATAGATTTTAATGTTAAAAATATTGATTGGTTGGGGCAAGAAGATAAGAACTTTTATAAGAACTTTTATCGAATCACCCTGATAATGTTGATCGTAAAACATTATTGGAGAATGTCCTGGGAACGTTGCAGGTATGAACTGCTCAGCTTTAATGTCTTACTGGGGTATGACCGGGAGTGTAGCTTAAAAGGCCATATTTTGAAAGGCAACACACCATAGCAGCAGAAATCTCCATTAAAGGGCATTCCACCCCCAAAACTAAAATTTAACCCATTATTGGCCCCACTCTGTAGTGTATAAAAATCCTACATCCCAGCTCCAAATGGTTCTCCTGTAAAGTCCCCCAAAGTTATAAAAATGACCACCAGGAGCCTGGCCACCAGGGAAATTGTTTCCGCCTCTGAGCTGTCCTCTCAGAGGTTTTTAGCTTCTCAGAGCATCCCTCTCCCCCATCCCATTTTGCTCTCCCTCCCCCTAGTGTAAAAACCCTCAGCAGATATAGAGCTTGTTTCCCCAGCCCCAACCGCTATAATATCTTTTCCAGAAACTCCCCCGATCTTTACTTACCTTCCCTCTCTCCCGCGGCGTTCTGAACTGCCGGCAGTCTCGTCCATGATTGGCTGCCCCGCTTGCAGTTCTATGCAAGCAGAAGGCCGGGCATGCGGCGAGGAGAGAGGAAGGTAAGTAACGATCGGGACTTTCTGAAAAAAATATTATAGCGGTTGGGGCTGGGGGAACTAGCCCTACTATATGTGAAAAGTTAGGAAAAGGTGGACATGCCCTTTAATGCATGTGTCTGCCTGTTTTAAAACAAATCCCAAAATTCTATTGTGATGAAGATGGCCATGTAAATTTTAAACTGGAGTTAAGTGGATTTTATGATTGTGCTTTTATTTTAGGACTTTTTTTGAAATTCATGTCTGTATGTGATGGGCAGAGTCAGAATGCTCCATGTAAAATTATGCCTTAATCCTGTTTTTTGCAAAGCTAAATGGAATACATACTCTAAATCATACATCTGATTTATTCCCCCTCTTAAGTAGTGATGCTTTGACAGATAAACAAATGGCATAGAAAAAAAAACACCATTCTTTTCTCAGACCTTTTCATAGAACATTTTCCAATTCCTACAACCATTATGTCACTGAAGCAGCTCTCAGGTCACTGTGCATAAAACATCTATGGAATATATATAAGCGACCATGTATAAATGGTTATTCTTTTACAGCTTTCATAAAAATATAGCCTTTAAATCTCCATGCAGCAGAGGAGCAGAGGGGTTTATTTAGGTAGACTTATTAAGGCTGAGGTTAATACTGTCTGTACTAAACTGTTAGTACACATTCTATTGCTGATAGAGGTGGAAAGTTTCCCCTTGCTAATAAATAAACAGAGCAGACGAATGTTCATAGTGACAAAGTACCACAGGACACCAGCTCATTAGATCCCAAAACCTCCACTGTGGAGAATTCTACTGAACCAAATGTGGTTTTCAACATATCGTTTCTGGGCATGGATTGGGGCATTTTCTATACAAGTCTGTGCTGGGCATGGATTGGGGCATTTTCTATACAAGTCTGTGTTCTGGGCATGGGTTGGGGCATTTTATATACAAGTCTGTGTTCTGGGCATGGATTGGGGCATTTTATATATAAGCCTGTGTGCTGGGCATGGATTGGGGCATTTTACATATTAGTCTGTGCTGCTGGGCATGGGCTGGGGCATTTTATATACAAGTTTTGCTGGCGTGGGCATTTTATATACAAGCCTGTGTGCTGGGCATGGGTTGGGGCATTTGATATAAAAGTCTGTGTGCTGGGCATGGGTTGGGGCATTTTATATACAAGTCTGTGTGCTGGGCATGGGTTGGGGCATTTAATATACAAATCTGCTGCTAGGCATGGGTTGGGGTATTTTATATATAGAAATTGGCTGCTGGCATGGGTTGGGCAGTTTAAAAACACAAGTCAGTGCTGCTGGGCATGGGCTGGAGGGCATTTTATATATACAAGTCTGCTGCTGTTATGGGTTGGGGCATTTTATTTATACATGTCTGCTGCTGGGTATGGGTTGGGGCATTTTATATTTACAAGTCTGCTGCTGGGTATGGGAGTTATGAGGCCATCCTCCAATTCACCAGCAAGTGTAAAGTCAGTCCTCCAGTACACCCAATAGTGTAAAGTCAGCCCTACAGTTCACCAGCCCCACACACTTTTTTGGCGTGCTTTGTGAGCCAAAGGAAGATATTGGGGAAGCTTTATTCAATACCCAGAATTGTTAGCCCTACAGATCATTAGCAAGTGTTAGTCAGCTCTCCAGTTCCTTACCCAGTATTGTCATCCCTCCAGATCATTAGACAGTGTTGTCAGCTCTAAAGTTAATTACACAGTATTGTCAGCCATCCAGTTCACACACAGTATTGTCAGCCATCCAGTTCATTACCCAGTATTGTCAGCCATCCAGATCATTAGAAATGTTAGTCAGCCCTCCAGTTCTTTACACAGTAGTCAGCCATCCAGTTCATTACCCAGTTATGTCAGCCCTCCAGATTATTAGCCAGTGTTAGTTAACCCTCCAGTTCAACAGCATTGTCAACCCTCCAGTTCATAAGTAGTGTCAGCCTTCCAGTTCATAAGCAACGTCAGCCCTCCAGTTCATTACCAAGTATTTTCCGACCTCCAGTCCATTAGCCAGTATTGTCAGCCCTCCATTTCATTAGCTGGTATAAGTTAGCTGTCCTCTTTATTAGTATGTTACTGTTACCTTAACCACATCGTACACTTGTAAAATGGGAATAGTGGTCTTAAAAACAGACATAAGTTCAATAAAGTTGGTGTTGCCTTGGCAAAGTGGGTGTGGTCAAAAGTTTTGTTATTTACCAAAAACTTACGGTAAATAACACCGTAAAATAACACTTGGTTATATGTGCCCCTCAGGTCAAAAGGTCCCAGTCCTCCCCTGTAATCATTTTAGAAGTTTCAAATAGTGTTTCGTACCTGCAACAAGATGGAGGATGAACTTAGTCACTGGTAAAACTTTGGTGCAACTAATAAACATTCCCCACCAGACACCAGTTCATTAATTCCTCCTACTCTAATAGCACAGCAGGTGTTCTCACTAATGCTTCATGCATAGTAAAAGCTTTCCATTTTATTTTAGAAATAATAACAAATAATAAATGATATTGGGGGTGCTAATATTTACATTTTTACATAATGATGTGGCCATAACACAAATCCTAAAAAAGAGTCTGTGCAATATAAATTGTATGCATGAGCTAGGCCTTATTGGGAGTTCTTGAGAGAATCCCGTTACTGTAAAATACAGTTGCATTACTGTATTTTAAAACAAATGTACTGCTGCACACCCATGAATAATTACGTTGGGGCTCATTTCACAATATAATTATCAGTTTTTCAAAGAACAGAATTAACACAAAGACATTAACTACCCGTAATTAATGTCAACCCTAGACTGCAAACTGAAAGATGTTTTTATTTTATGGAATAATTATTAAATCCCAGACCACAGTACACGGATACATTTCTGAACACAAATAAGAAAACAGACACATCAGCGAACTTTTTAACTGTATGCTTTTATTTGCATATCAATGTTTATTATACACTTGTTGTTGTCTTGGATTCTGCTTATTCGTTGGGTACTATGAGGAGTTACACTATTCCACCAGCTTTGGAATACATTCTTCCAAATTTGTCAAAAAGAGGAACAGGTGTAAATACGGTTTGAAAGTCCTAAAGGGAAAAAAAAAGCAAAAATTTACAAACTACGGAATATGTCAATATAGCACATTATAAAGACCAATAACAAATTGACCCTGCATCAATATTTTGGTTCATTCAAATGATTTTCTAGTGACCTTAATGTATAGCAATACTTTACTTTTATTAATCCAGAAACTGTAGACCAAAACAATGTATCTCTTGTCTTACTACCTTGTTTTTATACAAAGTAGTATAAAATGCAAAATCAGGAAAATGTTTGAATGGAGCAATCCGTACGGTCACTTTTTTGTAAGCACCGCCTCTAACCTTACACCACAGAGGAACACTAGAGGGAGACAGGGCATAACCCCTGGCATTACATAACTATAAAATGGGTTTCTTTAACTACTTGGTTATGAATTACATCAAATGTGTTTTAGCTTGAAAATCTCCTTCAATTGTGTCACTAAAAAGATAATGTTGGTATGAGAGATAACCACTACTCTTTCCATAAAAAGATTTTCAAACAACTGATAAAACCATTATAGAACCGATCAAACCTTGGTAAGTGTAGTCAAGAATCCAGTAGGTTTTTCAAGAAATTTTAATTGATCATATTAATAAAAACACACTCTTGTTAGAAAACCAGAATATAATCTCTTTAGTACAGAACCAGATTAGTAAAGAACTAAACACCCATTCCAATGAGTTGTTTTCTGCTTGATTTATTTTCGAACAGTTGATTATTGATTATAGTTGGTCAAAATGTAAAGTGAGAGGTTAACCCGTGTATGGCTACGTTAAAGGATAAGTACACTCCAAAAACAAATTAAATTTAAATTGAAGCTGTATCTTTAACTAACCGTTTCCTTTTTTTTTTTTAGGTCCCTTCAGAGCCTACCTGTGCCCCAGTAAAGTTCTGGCCATCTGGCCCATCATGACTGAAGACATGATCCAAGATGGCCAGAACTTTACTGGGGCACAGGTAGGCTCTGAAGGGAAAAGGTTAGTTAAAGATACAGCTTCCATTTAAACTTAATTTGTTTTTTGAGTGTCTGAAACACTGTTAGGGCTATGCACAGAGAGCCAGTATCCCTCTCTATTACCTCCTCTAGGCAATGCACTGAGCCAATAGCGTCTCTCGGTGCATAGCAAATAGGGTTTACCCATTCTGTCTTAAAGAGGCATTATCGGCTCTGTATATACCTTGCGGCAGCTTTGCCTACCGCGGTAATTTATGTCTTAAAGTCACATTAACCCTTGGGACATGGGTTAACATGCCTTTACGACGGAAAAAGCCATTTACGGCTCTCTATACATAGCCCTACTAATGCCTAATCAACAGAAATCTTTCAAGGCAATAAATAGTTAAAGAAGATGATTTTGTTTGCTGAAGTGCTATTCTACTGTTCTGTTTACCAATTTTGCTTCTGGAAGAGAGTCAAGAAAAAATAGCTTTAGCTCTTTAGCTATTAGGTTGAAACTGAAAATGGCTTTTTTGAATGCAGAGAAAGATTTCATTTGCCATAACTGAATGCCTTTGCTATTAGAAAACCATGACAAACAGAAATACCTCACTGCCAAAATGAGCTCCTTGGGACATTTTAGGGCTATTTGAAGAGATTGGCATTTTGAGCTGGAAATAAGCCCAGGTAAGGCATCAAACCAAACTCAATATGACAATACGTAAATATTCAATGCCACTCAATGAAAGATCAATTTAGGCTGGCAGACCTTCTGTTTGTCTAAGCATTTAATGTCATTGAACCAGACTCCATTCAATGAATTTTCTTAATTACTGAGCAATAGAAGCATAGAACTGAAGGATTCTATGATTTAACAAAAATTGAATATGTGAATTTCAGAAAATAATTTGCTGTCTCTTTTATAAATATTCATATATTCTGTTGCCAAATTTAGAATTTTAGAAACACTACTGTCACAAAATAGGCAGTTTGAATAAGCTCAATATAGTTTTATAATAATAAATTGCACTTTTAGGATTGTGGAAAAAGAGATCTAAAAAAAAAAAAAACATACTTCAGCTACAGAGCCACCTAGATGTGATCTAGTTCTTTGATTTTTTTCGCATCTAAAATGTTTACATCTCATCTCGGTTTTAATTGGTTTCAACTCTTAAGTTGATCTTCTGATAATAAATATAAAACCTTCCGGTTGAATTGAGCTTAGCATGGATACAAGTGAATACCTAATTTAGGCCATGATTTCTAGAATCTCTTTGTACATGTTATGATTACATGCAGAGGGTATGGATACTTTTATGTTAACCCAATCATCAACTCAGCACAGGGAGAACAAAATAGGTAATTGGAGAGCCCCTCACCCTCCTTCTGCATGAAGCACACTGAGAATGTCTGTTTCATTTATATTTTCTATGCAGAAAGAGAAACATTATCCTACATACCGTATATACTCGAGTATAAGACTAAAAGTTTTATCTTTAAAATCATCCTAAAAGTCTCCCCTCGGTTTATACTCAGGTCTGGGCTGGGTGCTTGAAGGAGCAGCTGGACAAAAACATTTAGCCCTGGGGAAAAAAAAACCTTAACACAGAGAATACTTGAGTTCGGTAGTTTAGACAATTGTTGTCCTGCTCTCTCACAGATCAGCCCAGACTGTAAGGCAAATGGAAAAAAAAACCTTCTCTAAGGGAGGGATCTTTAATATTCAGGCTGCACAGAAAGGTATGCAGGGCACATCTGTGTATGGGGCTTTGTATGGGTCTGTGTATAAGGCTATATATGGGACTTTCTATGGGGCTTTGTATGGGACTGTCTGTAGAAGAAAGTCAACCATTTGTTTACACTCGAGTCAAGCAGTTTTCCTGGTTCATCAGTTAAAAATAAGTACCTCGGCTTATATTTGAGCCGGCTGATACTCTAGTATATATGGTACATTAAATTATTAATAAATGCAATCAGGAAAATAATACGAATAGAAGTTCTTTTTTAATGTCTGCTAATTTCTGTGTCATTTGGTAATACAAGCATTTTAATAATAATTCTTTATAATTTCGCTTTTATGCTCGGTTTAATTCTTACTACAAATGTAGGTGTTACAAGTGAAAATATTTGGCCTGAAATAAACAGAAAATATGTCACTAGAATTGAAAAAAGGTTTGATGGTCAACATTATGTACTGAGTTGGATAGGAATAGAGACAGTGGCAGTTACCAATGTTTAAGATATGAAATAATGGCTTTACTAGCTATTACTACTTTGTCCCTTCATAACCTTAGAAAGAGGGGTTAGAATTTGTTTGGCTATAGATGATAGACTTATCTAGTCCTCATGTACATGTTGAAAATATCACTTTTTACTATATTTTATAGTATAATTGTTTATTTGTCTTCTAAGGGTCCCATCTAAGACTAAAGCTGGGTACACACATTCCCGATAAAGGGACAATTCCGTCGGTAAAGTGTGTATGCTTCCAACGACCGATGAACATTCCACAAAACGGCAACAACCTAACAAAGATGCCTGTCATCTTTGTTAGATTGCCACTTTGTGTAACCCCTTTAAAGGGTATCTCACCCTTTATATAATTTAAAAAAAAAATTTAGTGCATCCCTTCCAATCCCTCAACTGCTATATTAGATTGTTAAAAAGAGAAGCAGAACTATACTAACAGTCCCTCACTCCTGTGGCGGTCTGATCCAGCCCTCTGTTTGCCTGGAACTTGCAAACAGGGGATGGACGGACAGCTGCGGTTGTCAGCAATAGAGAACGCTGCATGAGTGAAGGGCTGTAAGTATAGTTTAAATTCTTTTTTTTAGAAGTCAATTATAGTGGTTGGGGTGGGAAGAGATGTCCTATATTATATATAAAACATTTTACTCTTGGTGAGGGGCAGCCAGGAAAGGAACAGGAGGGAGGGTGGAGGTTGAAAGGGCTCCCTTGTGCATGCCACTGTCCTCTCAGAGGACAAGGAGGAGGCAGAAACTTTTTGGACAGGAAGACTGCTCCTACTCTTCAGTTTCCTGGATTGTGGAACACTGCAGGAGAACCATAAGGCAGATGTGAGGTAACAATTTTTTTTTAACTACACAGTGGGGCCAGTAGTGGGTTAAATTTTAGTTTGGGGATGGACATGAGCTTTAAGAATCTAGGGAACATAGAAGAAATCCTGTCCAAACTGCACTACAGTTATGGAGGAGTAACGGTTTATTATGCCATATAAATAGCATACATCACAGAGATTCCCAAAGTGGTAATGGGAAATACTGATATTATACTAACATAAATTTATGCCTATTGCTTGGAGGGGTTAATGGGCTTTGTGGGTATTGTGTGCAAATGAGTAATTACTACCAGAGCAAGCGATAAATCTAACAACCCAGTAAGATATAATAACTAAACACTGAATGGTGGTGTTGTTGCAATATTCTGATACAATGTCTTCCAATCAGTTAAGATTTTCCCAGCAATATGCTGCCATCTGAGGGTTAAAGTGTGTATCTAAACCTATTGGTAATGAATGATAATTAGTCTCATTATCATAGGGAAGGTTCTAATCTGTCCAGTTTCTCTGGCAACTGGAGCAACTGACATCAATTTCCTGATTGTTTCCAGTAATTTCAACTAATTAATGCCCAGAAACATAAAGTGATATTTCTTGCTCTCGTAAATTCTAGTAGATTATGTAATATGACTCCTATCTCACCTTGCAAACGATATGGTTTTAAATCCAAACGAACGCATGAAAAAGCCATGTGGCTGCATTACTATTTTTAAACAATCTCTGAGGTAATTAGATTCATAGAGGTCTACAATTATGCAAGTTCTGTTGCTATCGATTTCCGAATACGTGTGCAACTTGAAAACATTATTTTAAGGATACTTGTTGTAACTGTGCTAGTAGAGCACGATGAATTTCAAGGAAAACCGTAATTCAGTTAGGGGTTTGGTTTGGAATGCATCAATTTGAAGATCTGGGGCTGCTGTGGACAGAAATCTTCTTTTTGTTGTGAATGAAACACAAAAGAAAATGAAAACTTATTTATACTTTAGGGGAAAAGGAAATTATTTTTTTTTACAAAATTTTACAGACTGTATTAACATTTTTTCTATCTAAAGGTTCGTACACACGTTGCGATCGCGGGTGACTAGTGGGCTGAGACCTGGAACACATGCATTTATCCTTGCCCTATCCTGAGATGTGACTGAAATGTTTTCAACTGTTTTTCAATCTGCAAGTTAGTCTGGAGTTAAAAGAAAACATGAAATGTTCTTCCCCATTCAGTCATTCGGACATAGAAATAAGTACAAACCTTTAATGTTTGTTAAATGTTAACTTATTGTTAAAAACAAAATTGCCCCCCCCCCCAAAAAAAAAAAATGGTTGTAGATATTTAATCAGCTGGGAAATTTCTTTTGATAACTTGTCCATTTTAACCAAAATATTGTTGATCATTTGGGACAAAAAATTGTCTGATGAGCATCAAACCTATCAAATACCCCAGGGGTGTTTACTACCAGGGATGTAAGGATCACCATTGCAACCATAGCAGTTGTTATGGGGCCTGAAGCCAAAGGAGGCCCTAGCATGTCTCCTGTAGAGATGGCCGAAACTCACTAATTTCGTTCCGTTTTTGGATTCCCAGATCTCAGGAAATTCCCGAAGATCCGAAACAAGAACGAATTTTCGATAATTTTTGAAAATAGCCTAGAACGTTCAAAAATTCTCGAAAATATGATCGCAGACCATTTTTCGAGTTTCTGATCGTATTTTCAAATGTTTGATTCAGATGGATCATTCGGATTTCAGGACTGAGGAGTTTCGAGTCGGATCCGGGTTCATGTCGGCCCCGAATCCCATCTCTAGTCTCCTGCAGGCATTTCCACCCTCTTAAAATTTTTTTACCACAAACCCTGTTTTCATTTTACTTAAACCTTTCAAAGATACTCCTTACAAAACTGCAGCTCCTCTCTTTATCCCGGTAATGGGCATCAGTCACAGCCATGATGGGGGTTTTACGGCCAACGGCTGGTGTCCGTTACAGAACGAGCCTCCTCTGCTGCTGTGCACGCTCATAACTAACCAGACTACAACAGCAACAGAGGAGGTGTGGCGAGGGATCAGGGTTTTGTAAGTAGAATATCTGAGCCTGGGAGCATCTTTGAATGTACTGTAAAATAAAAATCAGTTTGTGAGGTAAAGTTTTTTCTTAGTAGGGTGGATTAGCCCTTAAAAAAAAGGGCTAATCCATCCTGAGCTGGGTTGAAGTGTTTTTTTTATGTGGATTGGGGGCCCCCATCTAAAATCTTGCTATGGGGCCCTGTGATTTTTTCAGCTATGCCCCTGTTTACTGCTTGCTACTAAAAAAAAAATAAAACTATACAGGCAATCTGCATGAAAGATAATTTGAAGGGTTGATACATTTGGTGGAGAGAAGCTATAATGGGCAGTAAACACCAAATAACTGTAAAACCCATGCAATGTAGTATAGGGTTAGGGTGGGCTTCATTCTTCCGTAGTGGGGCCTGTGCTATTTTTTTAACATCACTGGGTACTCGAAGCAAACAAAAACTAACAATAAGTAAAGGGAGCAGCTGCATCATATAAGGTAAGCAATGTGCCACTCTCCATATTACTCTCCCCTTGGTGCTTTAGATTGGAAGGTCTTGAAAGGTCAACAAAGGTAAAGATTTCATAGAACTTGCTGAAATTCAACACTGATTAATTATTCACTGTAATTGCAATGCTAAATACAAGAGCAGCTGATTCATTCAAATTGCAGATTCATAAAAACATTCCTCTAGTATGAATGCTGCTTCAGTTCCAAATAGTTCCATTTCACACCTGTTTGCCACCTGATTTATTCCCTCTAAACAGAAACATGAGACCTTATTATTAACTGCCTGTAGAGAGTATTGTATCAACTGCATAAATTAAAATTAAGCTTAGTGAAATGTAAGTAGTAAGCTCTACTGAACCTCAATAATTATGTAATAATGGTCAATTGCAAGGAAGCGCAGAGCGAGCCCGGCATCCGCTCCTGTGATTGGCTTAAGGCAAAAGGCAGCGGGGGAAACGAAGGCTGGTAAGTACATTTGGGGACAGCAGGGAGTACTATAAACCACGCGAGGTCAAGGTTTCGAGCAATTCCCTGCAGGATAGCAAAATTTAGTTTGTGGGGTGGAGGTGCCCTTTAAATATTCTGATGAGTTAAATTAAATATTCACTTTCAAAACAACATTAATTCAACAACAGAGAGACAGAAACAGGGCTATGCAGAATGCAAAGCTGTGTTACTTACTGTACCTTTGAAAGATCCCGCGATGAAGTAAATCAGCCCCTTATGCAAGATTTCTGGATTGCGGTGGTTTATCTAGCACTGCTCTGCACCTCTAACTTGAAGGCGTTCAGCTTTGCACTACAAAGTAGTGCAAAACTTAACCCCAACTATATTACACAGGCTAACAGATTAATTTAAACATGTTAAATTGTTGAAAAATATTTGTATGGTGAGGAGCTATACACAATTCTGTATCAAACAAATAACTAACTAAAAATCAGGCAAGCAATTTCTGCTGTCTTTACACAATACAGTCACAATAAAAAAACAGTCTGAAAATTATTTCTTTTTAAAGAGGGAAGGAACAATTTGGCATTTTGAAGGAGGATATAAAGCACAGTTTCATTAAACCTGATGAATAGGATCTGTTGAGAACTACAATTCACATCTAAAAGATCCGAGAGATTCCCAAGTTACTCATAGAAAAATAATACATATATAATGACAAGATTACCAGGAAAATTATACATGTCTACAATTAAAAATTCAACCTGGATACATTTGCTGTAACAAATGTAATGGTATATACATTTTACCCTTGTGGAAAAAAGCTTATAGGAAAAGATTTCAATCTTAGTGGCGGTGTTGTATTTTGTGTAACAAAGACAGACAGTAAACTAAAATCACTTTGGACTTTGGAATATTGCTGTAGTTTTTACTGAGATCTACTGGGATGGATAAAGTTTGTCATTTGAAGTTACAAATGGATAATTGAACTCCATCTAACGCGGTGCCCTTGGTGCACTAATGATAAATGCAGGTACTGGAACAGAAGTCTTGACCTCATTCTCACAATGTTGGGAAGAATCTCAATATTTTTACTTAGTCTGGATTCTAGTTGTACAACTGCCCCTGTTGTCATAGAAACGAAGGGCCTTATGGCATTCTCTAAATGTAGTCCTCACATTATGACCACCCAGGAGAATGATTTTGCCTACAATTTATAGCATTAAACAGCTGGTAATTATGTGTCAGAGCATATGTTGATGAGAAGGCCAAATATACACTCCAAGCTTAGATTCAGAAGGAAGTTGGAGGTGATTATTCAAAGCTTGTTTGCTGGCAAAAAGGTGTGAATTTTTTTTATTAGATGTTTCGGGGTTTTTTGCAAGTTAAAAGTAAATTTAAAAAATATTATTTGGATAGAAATCTAATATAAAACTGTTCTAAATATCTAAATCTAGAATGCCAGGATTAAAATATTAAATATGCTGATCTACAAAAAGCTATGGAGGATCCGCGAATTTTCGAAAAAATTTGAAAATTCGAAAATCCGCAAGCGGACCAATTAAAATGAAAAATATCCTCAAAATTACGAGATTTCTCATATTTTCGAAAATTTTCGAAATTACGCGTTCCGCGTATTTTCGAAATTTTTCGAAAATACGAAAAAAACGCAGAATTTCGAAAATATGTATTTTCGAAAATACGAGTAATCCTCGTAATTTCGGAAATTCACGAAAATACGGGAAACTCATAATTTCGAAAATTTGCGAAAATACGAGAAATCCGCGGTACGGAAGTTCGGAAGGCGGAAAATCCGGAAAAATCCGCCTTCGGGAACGGGATAAATCCGCGGCGGATCCGGGTTTGGATCCGCGAACCGGCCATCCCTATTCATTACATGTCACTGTTTTCTAACATGCCAGAAGTATAGGCATTGAGTAATCTTTTACAGCTGAATAATCAGTAAGATGCAAACCCAAAATGCCGTTTTCCCTTTCTGCAATGCATTTTATTATGTTCAAGATAAACAAATAAATGTCAATTTGTGGCAAGTGTGTGCTTCATTGTAACTGCGGTTTTGTGAGTAGTGCAGGAGAATAGGAAGTGTGGGTTCACATACATTTTTTTATAATTTTAGATAGATAAGAACTTGTGGTAAACAAAAAAAGACACAAATATAGTAAAATATATGGAGAAGAAAATAGAATATTGCAGTAAAAAAATTTTTTTTGCCAGAAACACTATGTACATTGTTAATGATACCCTAAGAAATATTTATGGTACAATTTAATGTTATTGGTTAATAGAAATACAATTCTATTTTAGTTTAGGGTTCGTACACATGTGCGATCATGGGTGCTGACCCGTGACGCGCGCTATGTACGAACGGCCATTTCACCGATAATCGGCCTGTGTATGGGCACATCGTCGGCTAAAACGGGCATTCGTTCGGGGATCGTTGCCTGGTCCGCTGGGCATACACGGGCTGATTACCGATTACACCCGTGATTGCACGTGTGTACGAATCTTTAGTCTTGTTTTGAAATCTGAGAAAATTAACATTGGATCATTACATAGCATGACACACACACACTAAAAATATAGAGAGCTATACAAACAATTAATTAGTATGCATCTGTGGACAACCCTCCCTGACAATTCAGCCATTTGGAAAGCTACAAACAGCCAACCTGGGAGTACTACGTCACCTAAACTCATGAACTGAATTGGGATGTAAGTC
This sequence comes from Hymenochirus boettgeri, assembly GCA_019447015.1. Lineage (NCBI taxonomy): Eukaryota > Metazoa > Chordata > Amphibia > Anura > Pipidae > Hymenochirus > Hymenochirus boettgeri. The sequence goes on along the minus strand of CM033473.1, from coordinate 29,332,937 downwards.
TGCCATTAAATGAGCTCAGATTCCAAAACTTTTGAAGCCAGCATTTTTAGTGCTGTGTATGAATAAATTAAAATTTCAAGTACTGAACTGACAATAGATGGGTTTACAAAGCATCATTACTTACATATGTTATGTGTGTGGCAATGCTATTGTCAGCAAACATACCCCTATAAAAAAAGCTCAGTGCTTCATATTTGATTTAAATGCTGACAGTATAGGCCCATGGAGTTCCAGTCACATTTCTAAGCAGGTAGGGGTATCCAGGTACACAGAACAATGAATCCAGTGCTTTACACTTTTCCAGTCTCCACCATGCTGGATAATCAAGTCCATAAACAAGAAGTAAAGTGTAGTAGCAATAATACAGGACCGTAGCTCAAGTGTGCTATGTAGCACGCATATTTCAGTGTTGAATAAAATTCTTGTTTCACACAGCTACAGTCCTGTGTTATTGCTACTACACTTTACTACTTATTTATGGAGTTCTAGTCACAAAAATGAAACCATTAAAAACACAACAATTAGTCACCCCATTTAATAAACCTGTATTGTTCTTCTACTGCATAGAGATCTACAATAAACACACAGGCAGATGTTTTGTCCTTCGACCATCCGAAGAACTATTAGTCATAGCAAATGTAGCCACAGCAGACAATTTGCTATGGCCTATCGTGTGGCCCATAGATAGATTTTAAATGTTAAAAAATATTTGATTGGTTGGGGCAAGAAGATAAGAACTTTTATAAGAACTTTTATCGAATCACCCTGATAATGTTGATCGTAAAACATTATTGGAGAATGTCCTGGGAACGTTGCAGGTATGAACTGCTCAGCTTTAATGTCTTACTGGGGTATGACCGGGAGTGTAGCTTAAAAGGCCATATTTTGAAAGGCAACACACCATAGCAGCAGAAATCTCCATTAAAGGGCATGTCCACCCCCAAAACTAAAATTTAACCCATTATTGGCCCCACTCTGTAGTGTATAAAAATCCTACATCCCAGCTCCAAATGGTTCTCCTGTAAAGTCCCCCCAAAGTTATAAAAACTGACCACCAGGAGCCTGGCCACCAGGGAAATTGTTTCCGCCTCTGAGCTGTCCTCTCAGAGGTTTTTAGCTTGCTCAGAGCATCCCTCTCCCCCCATCCCATTTTGCTCTCCCTCCCCCTAGTGTAAAAACCCTTCAGCAGATATTAGAGCTTGTTCCCCCAGCCCCAACCGCTATAATATCTTTTCCAGAAACTCCCCCGATCTTTACTTACCTTCCCTCTCTCCTCCGGCGTTCTGAACTGCCGGCAGTCTCGTCCATGATTGGCTGCCCCCTGCTTGCAGTTCTATGCAAGCAGAAGGCCGGGCATTGCGGCGAGGAGAGAGGGAAGGTAAGTAACGATCGGGGGACTTTCTGAAAAAAATATTATAGCGGTTGGGGCTGGGGGAACTAGCCCTACTATATGTGAAAAGTTAGGAAAAGGGGTGGACATGCCCTTTAATGCATGTGTCTGCCTGTTTTAAAACAAATCCCAAAAATTCTATTGTGATGAAAGATGGCCATGTAAATTTTAAACTGGAGTTAAAGTGGATTTTTATGATTGTGCTTTTATTTTAGGACTTTTTTTGAAATTGCATGTCTGTATGTGATGGGCAGAGTCAGAATGCTCCATGTAAATATTATGCCTTAATCCTGTTTTTGCAAAGCTAAATGGAATACATACATCTAAATCATACATCTGATTTATTCCCACTCTTAAGTAGTGATGCTTTGACAGATAAACAAATGGCATAGAAAAAAAAACACCATTCATTTTTTCTCAGACCTTTTCATAGAACATTTTCCAATTCCTACAACCATTATGTCACTGAAGCAGCTCTCAGGTCACTGTGCATAATAACATCTATGGAATATATATTAAGCGACCATGTATAAATGGTTATTCTTTTACAGCTTTCATAAAAATATAGCCTTTAGATCTCCATGCAGCAGAGGAGCAAGAGGGGTTTATTTAGGTAGACTTATTAAGGCTTGAGGTTAATACTGTCTGTACTAAACTGTTAGTACACATTCTATTGCTGATAGAGGTGGAAAGTTTCCCCTTGCTAATAAATAAACAGAGCAGACGAATGTTCAATAGTGACAAAGTACCACAGGGACACCAGGCTCATTAGATCCCAAAACCTCCACTGTGGAGAATTTCTAAACTGAAGCCAAATGTGGTTTTCAACAGATCGTTTGAACTAAAAGTAAGATTTCAAAATCTTTCTGGATGAACATTATTTAAATGCAATATTTAGAAGCTCCACTTCCACAATGAATTTTAAGAAAGTTGGGATAGTACAGCAAAAAGCACCAAGTATAGTTTTATAAAAAGAATAAACAAGAGAATAATCTACAGCTGGGTGCTAACTGGTGCAAATGATAATTCCAGAGGATTGCTTAGGAGTCACTAAGAGGTTGTCTAGGGGTTCCTCGAAAGATAGGGACAAGTAACTTTAATGATCCACCATTGATATAGATAGATTTAGATCTATGTATTATATTTGCATGAATGATGTATTTTGGTTAATTAATGACAGAGAAAGAAAGAGATAATTAAAAATATATAATTTTTTTTGTAGGGGCTCCCAAAAATATCAAATTTGTTTTATGGGTTCTCCAAAGAAAAAAGGTTAAGAAACAGTGTTCCAGAGAGAAAGAATTATCTGATCACTTTCCAATTGATTACCTGCTCGAAATCATAGATTAGTCTATTGATTAGAAGTGTAATAAAGTATCGTTTCTTAGCCAATTCGAGTAATAGAATAAATACAAAACTTGTGATCATAAGTGTGATAATTGTCTTTTTTATACATCTTGGAATAAAAATACATATGTCCAAAATAGCATTCGAAAAGGATCCCTGGATCAATTCCAAAGTTACATTTTATGGATTACCGTAATTGCTGCCCTTTCCAGGTGGTTTTGTTATATACAGGCATTTTTTAGTTTGAATATCCAGCAAACATCATCTGTGAGCCAGCCTCACTCTGTGCTTCCCAGCCAGAATTGCCATCTTAGAGAGCACCGTTAATTTAACAATTCTATGGCTGAGGCCACACTATGCCAGATGGCAACGCACGTAATTGGAGCACATGCGATCTGTGAAAAAAAATACAATCTGTGTTGATTGTATACGCACACAAAAAAAGAATCACAGCGCAGTCCACGTAATGTGGCCACCCTCATTGTAATGCACAGCTCTGCAATTCTCACACGCTAACAGATTGATTGCTAGCACGTGAGGAATCGCGGCAGTGTGGCCCAGGCCCTAAATGGGATTCTCAGACAGGTTGGTTGCTGGTTATAGTACTCTGCTCTCTAATTTAACAATTCTGGGTGGAAGGCAGGTTGCAGAGTTTAACAATGCTGTTATTTTAAAGGAGAACTAAAGCTCCCCCCATCTATACTAATAAAAGGCAAAGCCCTCACTCACTCACTCACTCATCACTAATTCTCCAACTTGAGTGTGTGCGGGGACTAGCTGAGGTGTAAGGGGAAGGGTTTGGAGGGTGGACAGAGAGGAATAGTGGGGGGTATTCCTCTCCAAAATTTCGTAGTTGAATAAAAAATATATTAAATTAAAGTTAATGAGTGTTGCATTATCGTAAAGCTTATTGAATTGTCTTTCTTTAATATATCAAGTGCCGAGTGATTACGGCAATCTTGATACATTATTGCTTTCTTACTAAAAAGGTTATTTGAATACATCTCCGCTGCGAAGCGTGGGTATTTTGCTAGTTAGTCTATAATTTAACAATTCTGGGGATTTTAAAGGAGAACTAACGAAAGCCCCTTCTCGTAAGCGTATCCTCCCATTGGTTGCACATAGGACTACAGGGGGGCTTTAGTTTTTTAAAAAAAAAAAAGAATTGTTTAATTATAGAGTAAAGCAATATTACTTTTTAATAGGACTTATGGGGGGGTTTTAGCTACTTAATACTATTAAAACTTTAAACTATTAAGCACATTAGCATTATAATAGAATATTTATATTTTTGTCCTCTGCAAACTCCTTGAGCTTTACAGAACTTTACATATACAGAACAGGTACATATACCTCAGTAAGGTGGAAATTTATGCATGTGTTTGCTCATGTATGCATAAATTCAGGGAGATTCAATCAAATTTCTTATCGTTAAAAATGGTACTAATTTTGCCCCAACCAATCAGATGTTAGCTTTCAAATGTTAAATAAGATCTGATTGGTTGGGGCAAAGTTAGCACCATTTTTAACAATAAGAACTTTTATTGAATAACCTTGAGTTATTCAGGAAGCTTGGAGATAGAAGTAGCCAAAGAACTGAACAAAGATCATTAATCAAAATCCTGATGTATTTTAGGACAAAATCTAACACTTGGCCAGGGGTAACCTCAGATTTGGTAAGAATTAATTATCTGTAAGTTCAATAACCATTTGCAGGCTTATTAAATAAGGGGCGCACACATATTCCTGAGCTGATCATTTGCACCAACCAATCAGGTTTTACTTTTTCTCTGGCCTCCTACATCTAGGAAACATTTGGTAAAATCTGATTGGTTGCTGCAGTATAAGAACAAGGGCAAAATGTTGCACCTCTTATTAAATAAGCTCCTTACTGTATATTTACCAACATTTTAATGAAATACTGCCATAGAAAATACAAGTCATTGTGGAAATATTATATTTTTTTTATTTGGTCGGATTATTCCTATAAACATGACCCCTGGTGGTCTCTTGAGCTGTGACTTTATTGATTTACCACTTTCTGGTCTAACCAATGTAAATGGAAATCATGTTTAAAGTTGAGTCACTTGACAACCCTTGGAAAAAACTGCTGAGCTGTTTAGCCATCAGAGAAAAAAGCATCCTTTGCTTTAACCCTTTGCTTAAGAATAGGTTAAATACATTAAAGCGGCTCAATGACATTTCTGCCTAGCACAATATTTTCCGACCTAGCACAGATTTCATTCCAACCTCTCGGAGCACACTAAGCAACCTTAAAAAAGATTGATTGATCTGCCCCCATGCATCGTCGGGGGCAAACTTTTCTCACAACTGAAACCAATTAGTGGGCTTGGCACTTGTAGAGCAGAATGTAGGTCAGCTTCAAGTAATAAAAAAGTATTGACTTTTCTCTGTCTGTAAGCTGCATGAAAGGGGTGCTGTGGCCTTGTCGTACATGAATAGAGTTCCATTAATTTCACTTATTTCAAGGAGGGCTGTCAAGTACTAATGCTTTTTTTGTTGCACTTTTCACACAAAGCACATTGACACCACCGTTGGTCCCGGTGAAACCGGTTTACAATATTTCAGCTTATGAAAGCAACTTGCACCATAATTCTCAATTCCCACCAGGAGCTTTCTTTGGCCTCATTCAAAAAGAATTTTCATCTGATCAGTAATGATACATATTTATTACTAAAATGGTAATTGGAGTCATGCCATCTTCTACCATTGATTACATTAGTTAATAGTTATTTTAGATTTAGATATACAAAGTTCCTGTCCTCTTGTAGAACAATATAAATTAGAACATTTTTAAGACTACAAAGTTTTTGATTTCCTGGTGCTGACGCTTTTGTGCTCATTTGTCCTTTCCAAAACCAAGGTGGTAAAATACTGTTGAATTTGTTGACTGACAAAGTTTAATCCATTGCTAACTTTATATAAGAGTTATGATGTTGCATGGATATATATTTTATTTGAACATAAATGCTACATAATATAGGGGGGCGATTTCCAAACTCCACATAAACAAATCAAGATTGCAGATACAGTAATATGCTTAAACATATTTTGGCCCCTTTAGTTGACAATCACAAGTGTGTGGCTCATCCAGCCAGTGTCATTTCTTGATCCAGCTGGATCCATAATGGCTACACGCATGTGATTGTCAGCCGAAGCTGATGACTGTCTATCATTTGTTATCTCCTTGTGGCAGGCACATCGGAAAATCTGTATGTAGATCAAAGAAATACCCACCCTCAACTTTAAAACAGATGCAAATATAAACAAATAAAATCTAACTTATCTGTATTGTACTGTTTATTAAACCTTAGGCTGACTGGCTTTCAGATATTTCATTTTCATATTTACAATGAAAAAAAGTGGGAGGGGTGGTAGGTACGAGGAGATTAACAAAACTCCAGTATGGAAATTTCGTAACCTCCTCGCAGAGTTGTGCCTAAGCAAAGGTCTTGAACTAAGGACAGAACACTGCGAGTGCGTCAGTGCTGACCACTGTGCCACCGTGCCTACATTAACTGTTCCCTTTTTTTTCTTTTAATTTTTTTTCACCTAGTGATAGTTATGACAGTAAAGCTCCCTGCATGCCTAGTTATTTGCAGGGTTGGAGCTATGACACATCACTGCACAGTTATTAATAAAAGCACATAGCCTTATGGGGCCCATACACACAAAAAAAAAATCCCGGTCGTATGATTGATCGATTTTATGCTAAAAATGTTCACTTTGAGCCGACAATCGTACAACGATCGTACAACCGCCTATACACGAACGCGTATGATATCAGGAAATTTTATTGTGAATGGGCCCCATAACTATGATGCAGATTGTCAGCTTTCTTTTTTATGATAAATATGCCTAGGTTTCACGACTCTATATAATTAAACTATAAACACAAATATATCTCACAATAAGCAAATTAAAAACGCAAGTTATAAATTACAAACATAAGTATAAATACAGGAGAAACTACTATTCAGAACCCCTAATAATCAATTCTGGGAGCAGAGAACTGACAATTTATTATGATTAGTTGGTTAAGAGATTTGAGTCATCTAGAATGTGATTTCAATAAACATTCAGTCTGATTCATAAACATATATAAGAGCATGCTTTATTGCCACCTTTAACTGGATTAAAAGCAATAGATCACTTTAATTTATTAGCTTTCTGGCTCTTGATCGGCTGAAACATTTTACATTTTTTCTTAGAAACTAGAATTTGCAAGTTCTACTAAAGAATGTTTAAAAAAACAGAACAAGGTTTGGGAGAATAAAAAAAAAAAAAAAAAAAAAAAAGCAATTACAGAAACAACATTAAAATGACCAAACATCAGGCAGAAGCAATTCTAGATCAGTTTAAAATAGTGATTGATGAAAGTCTAATCCGAGCTGAAGGAACTGTTCCATTACAAGCTGTGACCATTCCATACACTTCATTAGCTGCCATAATTAGCCTGGTGTTTCAATTTGTCAGAACTGGTGGGGACAATATTCCTCAGAATGCAAACATCAAAAACAAAGGGTCCCTTAGTCTTCAAAAGAAGCTGATGAGAGTTTTTCCCCCTTGTCTATGTTAACTAAAAGATTAATTGCAGCTGATGGGAGGTTGTACTGCGATTGTCACTCTGTCTATGTACATTACTTCTAGCATTAGAGGCAAGACACAACTGACACAGCACTGTTCAATCAAGTAGCAGGGTGATATGGTAAAGAAGTTTAGGCTCTGTTTAATATGCAATCGGCTGGGCTTTGATTTGATTGATTGATTTGTTTCCTTATACTCCTTTAGATCACACACCAATTCTTCTCACTTAGCAGAATCATTAAAACTAACATCTGCCAGGCAGGTCAGGTAGACCATGCCAATCAAGGCAGCAATCAGCCCGTAACCTCGGGGCAGAGAGAGAGATCAAAAAGCCAAGAATGCTGATGTCATGTGTCTCTTTTAGTGTTGAACAACAATCAATCAATATATTTGGAACACAGAGCTAACAACTCTGAATCAAACAGAAGAAAGTACCTGAAGCCTCATTTAAGGAAGCAGTGATGCAGATACTGTTGGCATGCAGAAAAAGAGGATGAAGACAAACTTCTGACTTGCATGAAATGTAATATTTGTTTAGTAAGTTCAAATGGAAAACAATCTCATGTTATTTTGTTTAAAACTTTTCTGGCCACCTATTGTATGAAATTGATTATTTTTCTGGCTATTAGGGTGAGGCCACACTGCAAACCGTTCGCGCTTAGAAGCATGTGCGCTAGTGAACAATGTTTTGCAATCAGATCACATGCAATTGCATAAAAAACTGCAGATCGCATGCGCACCGATTAACGGATCGCATGCATGGCTCACAGTAGTGCACTAGTGTGGCCACATCAAATTTTCTTTAGAGATAGAAAATCACATGCGACTGGTCAAAAAAATGCTGAACGCAAACGCACACGCAATCGCACCCGAAAATGCGCAACCAAACCATGCGCAAATGCATCAAAATTACGCTATCCCTGTTAATGTTTAGACCTGGTATTTTAGGCTCCCATCTGTATTTTGGGAGATAACTCAACTAGCCAATTGTGGTTGTTTTTTATTATGGCAAATATTTGTTTAAAGAAATAATTGCTTTCTTAGCACTGGCTTAAATTTAAACATTAGGCTGTGTACACATGGTCCTATATCGCTAAATTTATTGCTGTGTCCAATAGAATGTTCGACTGCTATTGGTCCTTCACAGACGAAATCCCCTACAAAATTTTGGCCAAAAAATGCAGCCAAAATATAGATGAACAATAAACTTTATTAAACTACCAAATCAAGTGAATTGTATGAGACCTGTAGAGAGGACATGGTTAACACGTTTTGTGGTTACCTCCACTTTTGAGAAACTACCACCTTTGACCTCATCTGTGGATTCACAGGACGGAATACAATGTAATCGGTCTGTGATTTACTAGAGAAAGATACAAAGTGTATTTTAAGGCTGGGTCGAAATATTGGGCCAAAATATCGTAGGTGATTTTTGCCCATGACGGACCGATTTCAGTAGAACATTCTTCCAAATTGGATGGATGTTTGATCAGCCATGGCAGTGAATTTTGACATATCGTGTGTTTTTTAATGGACAGCATGTCCAGTCACCCTATATTTTGCCCTTGTAAATCACAGCGATTGGGTAGAAATATCAACCCATGTGTACCCAGCCTTAAAATACACTTTGTGTCAATCTCTAATAAATCACAGACAGATTCCATTGGATTCCATTGTGAATCCACAGACAAGGTCAAAGGCGGTAGTTTTCGCAACTGGAGGCTTCCTGTCCCCCCTACATAACATTTACTTGATAAGGTGGTTTAATAAAGTTTATTGTTCTATATTGTGGCTGCATTCTTCCTGAAATTGGAATCAACATTATATTGACCAGGTGAGCAATTAAAACAATTAAATGAATAGGAACCCAAAACAAACACCAAATGTACCCAAGATGTTGCTGCACTAGAACACCCACATGCAATGGAATAATCTAGCACCACCTGGCGGAGCAGAATCCAATATTCTTTAATTCAACCAATAATCTATACTGATTAAAGGGTATGTACACAGTAAATCCAACTTAATGTGACTAGATAGCTTAGATTTTAAAAGTTATATTTTTTTTTCTTCTAGGCCCTCCCACACAGTTTGTGTCTTCCTCCTCCTGTCTACTCCCTTTGCCAAGCAAATTCTTTTTCTGGTCGCAGAGTGCGTGGTTGACGTCAGTAAACACACATGTGCGCACGTGAAGTTATCATACCGCTTGATTGTGTGATGACATCACATGAGTGCAACATCGTCACAATGTAAGTGCGCATTGACATCACGTCGTGTGCACACTGACGTCAGAAGCGCATCCTGTGACCGGAAAAAGAATTTACTTGGCAAAGGGGTTTTCACATCTGGTGGGGGTGGAGCTAAAATGTGAGTAGACAAGAGGAAGAAGACACAAATTTTCAAGGAGGAAAGGTAGGGTATGGGAGGGGGCTAGAAGAAAAAAGAAGAAAAACACTTTACATTTAAAGGACAACTAAAGCCACAGAACAACACTGAACCAGAAGGCAGAACACCTTGATATAAAACCAGTAATCTGTGTCTTACATCTCATTTTGATACGGGAGCTGGGAAATGTACGTTAATAACATATGGTTTGGGCTTTACTTCCCAGTATTCTATTATCACACAGTTTGGTCAACGACCATTATGTTCTGCACATGCTCAGTCCTTAGCTATGGCAGAAATTGTTACAGTTGGTCACACCCATTAATAATCTCTAGCCAATCCTTTTACAGGACAGATAAAGCAAGGAAGCATGTGACTGAGGTCAGGAGGTGTGGTCTGACACTGCACACACACACAGATACTTCATCCAGTTCTTAACAGGCTTACATTTACTTTAATACTGGAGTGCGATTTTATAGGGGGTTGTTTTCAGATTCTAGAGTATAAAAATTGGGTTTAGTTCTCCTTTAAAGCCTAAACTATCTAGTCACATTAAGTTGGATTAACAGTGTACTTCCCTTTAAAGTGATAGCACTTTAGCTAGACAGTTGTTAATAGTGATGTGCAGTCTCCTTAAGGAAACTTACTTCTTAATAGTGGGGAATGAAGGACCCCCAAGTGATTTCCTTCACCCTAAACAATAAAAAAATTAGTACTTCTAAGCAGTTGTTATATGGTTAGTAATTTTAACTGTTAACTCAATAGCCTCTTTTTAAAATCATATTAAAAATACCAATACATGGTGTCACAGTGGATATTTGCACAACTGTCTATTCAATACAAACAAAAATGATGAGTGTGATTAGTTATGCATTATTAAAAGGTTAAAGTAAATTCACCCTTTAATTAAAAAAAAAACAACAGAAAACAAATATTTCCCCACATTTTAGAATTAAAAACATGAAATGGAATCACTTGAAAGAAGGCAGACATATTTTATTCCCATCAGTGCATTAAATTATGCATAAGTGTGGCATGTTCCTCTGCTATACAGTTCAGTTGTAATGATCCCCACACACTGCACTTGCACATCAATTATGATAATCATAATCACGGTCATTAAGCTGAATGTTCATTATTGTCAGGATGTTGGTGACAGTAGATTCAATGATTGGGTACATGCAGGTAGTCACAGACCCAAATAAGTTTTCAGAGAGAGGAAAGTGTTTAGCCATATTAATCTGTGTTCCGCATCCAACTCTGTTGTAAAAGCTGCAGATGTTAAACTTCTGCTTTATGTTCTACACAATATGCTTTGGTTCTCGGAGTGTTCATTTTAAACCACCACAAAATTTATATGTGGTGCATTTTGTTACATTCGATATGTATGCATTATATTTCTTATATAGTGCTTAACAATTATCGATCGATTTCCATATGACCCTGCCCCAAAGAGCTTAAAATCTTATCACTTTATCTTGCATTCAATCTATCAGTAAAGTGCGGGAAACCTAAAGTGTCTGAAATAAACCCATGCAAGAACAGAGAGAACATACACACTCTTTGCATTTGTGTCCAAGGGAGAATTCAAACCCAAGACTCAGATCTTAAATCAGGAATCAGTGCTAACCACTGTAGGTTCAACGTCAAAATGGTGAATCCCTGCCTCTATTCTTAGCTAAACCAGATTCATAACGTCTGACCTCAAAGGGGAGGGGGCATAAACTGTAACACTTAGACAAGTTATACATTGTTTTAATGAGCAGTTTGTGGGCTGTTCGCCACTGAAACATAACTGACGCACTCCCAATATGACGTAACTGACGCAGAGTGTCCATGGCATCGTGGGAGGGTAGTTGGGTATATTTGTCTCCAGACTTTACTGCACACCCCCCAAAGGCATTTTGAATACAAAATCATGACAACTAGCAACACCAGAGAAGATCTGATATCTGATATCATGTTAGGTATTTGTGCAGCCTTTGTCCAATTAGATGATGTAAGGTTAGGTTAGGGGTATGAAGTACAGGCATGAAGGGGGATGCTGACAGGATAGCAAAGCTGGTAGGGTATATTGGGTCTGGTTGGTTGTCCATACAAGTGCCTGCCAGATTCTCTGCTATCATCCTAAAATATACACAACTTTTAGAAATGTAATAATGTTTGGAATTTACATCTATATATATATATATATATATATATATATATATATGGATAATGGATATGGTCTAAAAGGAGAACTAGAATGAATATTGGGGCTGGGAGATAGAATTAGTAATCCCTACCTCCCAATATTGTTTTCTGTGCGGAGCACCATCGTGCTTTTGGGCTAGGCCACACTAGCGGAATTTCCATGCGTTTGCGCATGCGTTTTTTTCTAAAATTGAAATTGCTTCAACACACCGTAATCACCTGATTTCAGGTGCGCAATCACATTCGATTACCTATCTCAAAAGGAGAAAGCGCAAACGCACAGAAATCATATGTAAATTACACGGGAATCGCACACGCAATCTGGTGCGAGAGCTATTTCCAAAAACATTTGGAAATGGCTCTGTGCTCTAAAATCCATCTAAAACCCACGTTAACCCAAAGAAATTTCGGGTTAACGTGGGTTTTAGACGGATTTTAGAGCACAGCGCCATTTCCAAATGTTTTTGGAAATAGCGCTGTGCTATAGATCCAAAACCCGAATCGTTAAGTTTTGCGCTGCTTTTTGCGCTAGTGTGTGGGAGCCGTTAAACCCACACTCTTACCTTAGACCGATCCCGCAATGTAATACCCGACGTAATCTCATTAACGTCAGGTATTGTATCGCTGGATCGGGCTAAGGTAAGTAACGTGGCCGGAAATATTGAATCTGCCCGTATTAATTTAGAAGATTTTTGGAGGAGTTAAAAGGCTATAGTTCATGTAAAGTAATAGAGATTAATTAATTTAGCCTCTTACCTGCTTTGCTATCCATTTTTCTGGCTCTTCCTCTCGAGACACAAAAGAAATTTGCTTGTAATTTGATGTTGTGTGAATTAGTGGTTCATATAATTTATTTTTACGGAAGGAAGAAAAGGGTGCAAATCTGAAAAAAAAAATAGAAAAACAAAGTTTTGTAAGATACAATGAGGCTGATGCATTAAAAGGCGCAAAAAGTTTGGCCTTACTATTAAGGGGAACTGTGGTCTCAATACAAGTATTAAGACCATATTAAAAAGATAACACCTCTCTCTTTAAGATAAATCCAGGATCATGCTTCAAGCTGCAATGTATTCAAGCTTTCAGCAGTATACAGGGTGGTGCTTCCTGCTTACACTGTAAGATGTGACATCACCTGCACCATTGCTCCACCCCTTGCCGCTGTCTCACACATTAAACAGGACAATATAGAGAGCAGAGGAGCAAACAAGGAAGTGTAATTGTACATACCTATAATAACTGTTGATTCACAGTAACTAACCCCTGTATTGGAATGGAGACCACAGTTTCATTTAAAATAAAAAGAATCCTTTTTTCTCTGAATGTTTTAATAATTAAAAAAAAACTTTTAGATCAAGTGATTTCCCTACAGGTGTTCCCAGGGTTTTTTAACAGACTTTTTTGACAGCTAATGGGGCTGATGCCACGGAGACCCTTTAGAAATGGTAACCTTATCGCCACGATCAATAGACCTTGATCGACTTGATCTGATCTGTCAGTAATTTTGATGACTGTGCGGTCTTGTGTTGTTGGCACTGCAGAATACCAATTGATTTATTGATTAATATCCTGTCTGAATGATAGGGTCAAAAATTACTTCTATGTACTGGCCTTAAAGAAAGATTTTAGGTATCTTTCAAAAGAAACAGATGTATAAAAAAGTTGTAACACCACTTATAACAATATAGACAATATTCCATGCTTCCATCATTTCCAGTACAAAGTTTGTTTAAAGGGGCATGTCCACCCTTAAAATAAAAAATGGTCCCTTTTTAGTTATCTTATCAAAGAACGACGCCCTACCAAACGCATGCACACGTGCGATTAACGTTTGAAATGGACGTTCATCGTCCTTGTGCCTTGCACTTGGGGGTCATGCTTCCGGGGTAAAATCGTATGTGTGTACAAGGCTTTAGCTTTAGTCTTCCTCTCCTGTTTCAATCAACTGGCACCAACCCATAATGGCACCCAATAGGGTATTCTGAATTTAGCCTTGGAAAGCAAAATAATTAAATGGCTTTGAGATCAAGCATTTCCCATTAATTGCAGGCTCTTCTTTTAATCTGCTGCAGACATTCTACAACAATTTTATTTCTTAACCCTATTAAAAAATATCCATTTACATATCCTGATGGAAATTTAAAAAAAAAAAAAAAAATTAACCATCAGAAATTGGAGCATAACTAATTTTTATAATTTTAACATCATTAATTAAATATTCGCGATTAAGACAAAAGTTTCATTGTGGCCTTCTGATTATAAAAAAAATGGCAAAAAAAGATCCTGAAATTAAATCTGGCTAGTTTAGCTTTAAATTATACAGTAGCACAGAAACATGTACATCCTCTTGGGATATACAGCTCTCATACAAGACAGATTATGGTACTTGCAATGCTAATTTGCACATGGGATGGACATCACTGAAAAAAATTAATGTGGCCCCAATGTCCCAGAGTATACAGAAGAGGTGCTGTGAGCCGCCTGCTCCGCTTTCAAATTTTATCACTTCTGAATTGCATTTTAATAGTACATTTTTCTTTTGCTCCGACATCAAAGAAAATTTGCTATCTCGTGGGATAGCATGGCTGAAAAGACATGGAAGGAAGAGGAAAAGTCTGTTTTAAAACATTCCAATCATTCTGTGGCTAAATGATACTGTACAATAAGACACAGAGAAATGATTTTCTGTTTATTCAAAACGTTCAACACAGCTAAAGAATGTAGATAGATTTATACAACAATGTTAACATACACATGCACTAAACATAGATCTTTGTTTGACGGCTAAATGAAGATAATGTAATCATAAAACCATATAAAAGAAAAAATGTACGGAGAGCCAATCAAATATTTAGGGTGATCCCATATTTATTCACAACATCAGCTAGTGCAGAAAAGACACAGCACAACGTTTCGGCCAGCGTGCCTTTGTCTAGTGGGTGGATCAATTTACACTCTAGTAACTGGATTTCTTAACTATAGCACTCTAACGGTGCTTATACACATAAACTCTGATCTTGTTTTGAATTGTATATTCTTTTTCACATTGATTAGCATATGTGGACTTACTTAGTAAGTCAAGTGACTCAGGTGCAAATGCCCCGAGTCTCTCGCAGAGGACAATCCTCAGATTTAATACTTCAAATGGAAAAACACGTCTCGTGATACACTCACCCGTATTCCTGGGTGGCCCAGGTGCTGCATGCCCCGGACCCTTCGCTTAGTCCCAATTACCAATAGGCATCGAATATATACAATACGGCCGCGCACTCCGGTCAGCAAAAACCACTAGGAATAAATTCCATCTGTGATATCTCTTGTTTTACATAATTGTACTTGGTTTTTTGATCGTCAGATAGAAGATATATTAGTCAGCTATTCATTTAGATATTTATTCATATGAGTAGTTTATATACAAAGGTTTTTATATACAAAGGATGACTCTAGTTTTATATTTGTCAGTATAATATGTATATGTATGCAGGTTTACACATGTAAGACTATGTCCGATATTGAAATTTTATCCACCTTGGTGTTATATCTGGATGTCTACTAGTAGGATTATCCAGATATAGAGATATGTATATATCGGTTTATTTATTTATTTATTTATGGATCTATATACCCATATATCTATTTATTGATTTATATACTAATATTAATGGTGGAATTACAACCTATAAATATACCCATTTATTTATTTATCTATTTATATATTTATTTATCTATTAATTCATATATTTATCTATGGTACTGTATAAGTGTACACAGAATGATGTGTTTGGGGTACATAATTACTCATGTATATATGAATAGAGTTTTGTTTGGTATTATACTCTCTCTATATGTATTTTTTTCTAATATTTATATATTTCGATAAGAAGGTGAAATTGACTATTTGTAGAAGTGCACTGTTTCAATAAGGGGTTTTAACTGTATATTTATAATATGTGTATAGTTTTTATAATAATGGTAGGTACATTAGGGATCTAGAAGTTATAGGGTTAAGTTCTTTTAACTAACATGAGCGAGTTTTTTTAGTCATTCTCTCTCCCTCCGTAGTTTGTTACGAGAGAAGGTAACAGGGGGAGGGATTTGAAACAGTTTAAAAGGCTGTTTAATGGTGTCCCGGGTAAAGCCTATGAGTAAGAGCAGTCGGCTCGAAACGCGTAAGGCTATGGATCTGATGTACACTTGTCTTTTGTCTTATCGATGTGTGGAATAAAATATATTATCTGAACAAGCTGCTGGATTTTTGTTGACCGGAGTGCGCGGCCGTATTGTATATAGTGGGTGGATCACCCTAAATATTTAATTGGCTCTCCATACATTTTTCATGTCAGATTCGGGTTTGTGTCTGACCCGGATCCCATCTCTAGTGTTCAATGCTCGGATCTGGTTTTTGGAATGTAATTGTTCATGATTTCTGGGGCGTATCACATGGATATGAAGGGGAATGCAATGCACACACAAAAAAAGAACACAGAAAAACTTAACAAAACATTCAATCCATTTCTCGTGCATTTAAGTGGAGCTCACCCTTACTTACTTTCAAGGCCTTGCTTATTCCTGCTCTAAAATTTTTTCTTTATCCCTAAAACTTTTATGTTCCCCTCCATTACTTGATCAGTATGTAGGGTTGCAACCTATGCCTTTAAGACCCAAATGCAAATGCAATTTACATGACAAAAGGCTGGTTAGCAATTCCATTAGAAAAGTGATGCATGCTGCATTGATTTAAGTGTAGCCATGCTGAATGAATTTAATGCAATGACACTGCAGCATGTAGACTTCATATGAGTTTGGGTCGTAAAGGCAAAGGTGGAAACTCTGCCTGTACCCTCTGGCTCATCCATCTATGTCATCTGTGCGTTCAGGAGAGGGTTGCAATATTAGTGTAAAATGTACGGACACCTATTAAAAACATATGCAGCCTGGTTAAGTTCCGTACCCACAATGCACAATGTGTACTGCATGGCTATTTCGCCCGATTATTGTTTACTGTATGGACGCTTGGTCAGACAAATGTGTCCCCGGGAGGGAGCATCAACAAGGCCCAATGAAGGACATCGTGTGTCATGGGTCCCATGATGACACATTTGTTTTAGGGCTAGGCCACATTGATGCATTTTAACGCACACATTCCGATCGTTTGTTAAAAAGTGCACACTAGTGTTGGCCTATTGTTGTGGCCACACTAATTGCTCTGTGATCCACAATTAATAGCTCATGGGATCTGCACAATCGCAGCGCACGCCCATTAGTAATCCAGAAACTCGCACGCAATGTCTAGGCCTGCTAGTATGCATTATAGTGTGGCCTCAGGCTTAGAATTAATAATGTTAAATTGCAATCAAAGCAGCTGTATTTACTAGATTTATTAAGCCTGCTTCTCTCAGACTCAGTTACCAAATCTGCAATAAATCTAATTAGTAGGGCCGCACTAGTTACAAAATGATTGCATTTATTTTGACTCAGCTAAGCAGTACATGTTTTTAATAGGTGTCTCTTGGTTTTCAGCAGATCTAGCAACCCTTATTGAGATCGATATTAGCATGTGTGTTTTTACAGTACAGTAGAGAGGTAATTAGCCTTTACTTATTTCTTCTAATTTATATTGGAGATATCTTAAGTTATCTCTTACCCAAACATTCATCAATATTACCTACAGACTTTATGTATAGTTAAGTGTGCTGTCAAATATCACATTGATTCTTCTAGATATAACTCATCCTGTCTGATATTGTTTGCCTTTCACTCGCTACTCTGATTTCAGCGATTACAATCCGTTTTTTCATTTATGTAAAATGTCATCTTATCTGATGCAGTATCATTATACTGTATTTTACTGTTTTTGAGTTTTTAAACAAAATGAGCTTTTGACAGGCTAAACGCTTAGCTGTCTTTTTAAGAAAAAATAATGACCTTTAATAAATGATAGAAATTGTTAATTATACTCAGACTTATTATCTACATCGCCAGTGCTACGAAGAACCACAAAAATAAAAATTCTAAAATTTAAGCTGCAAAAATGAAGTCACTACTTTGTAAATATTCTGTGGTAATAAGCTGGAAAAGATAGAGGAATAGTGGATCAAAGGAGGGTAATCATGCTTAACTGTGCCCTAGAGCACACGCATGTTTAATAAGATTTGCACTATAACTATCTTTCATAATACTGCTTGTTTGGTGTATTTTGCATTAATGGGGTTAGCTAATAGAGTATTTTAACTTAAAAAGGTACTGCTGAATATTAAATGGCCCACACTGTGTTAGTAATTAAAATAATTGGGAATGGTACATACACTATAGCACTTGAACTGTAAAAAAAGCACACTAGTATAATAACTGGCTTGTGTATTTAAAGAAAGATTGCACAACTAGACATTAACAGCCTTTAAATAATATGAATTTAATGACTAATTATTAGCCAAGGGATCTTTAGGTAAATTGACCGGAATTGCATTGCAATTTACTTTCATTGTTTTTTGATGGTTTTTTTTTTTACATAGTTTTGAAGATATTTACATTTTTATGTGTGATATGGTAGCAGCATCACCAGATCCCCTGCACTTCCTGCTCTAAAACATGTGACAGTCCCTCTTTCCTGGGTCTCCTCCTCCTTATGGGCCCCTCCCCTTACAGTCCCCTTGAAACCCCCAGTGGCCCCTCCCTCTCCTCCTTCAGTCACTGTAACTCAATCTCTTCCTGGTTTATTCTGAGCATGTGACGACCGCAGATTAGAGGAGGAATTTAGAGGAGTATTTGTGACTGCAAATTCAGACCTCCAACCCCCTAACTACTATCTGATCAGTGATTTATTCATATTTTGGGCTGTGCAGCACATAGAGAGAGGTAGTTGATGGCTCATTGTAAAGGAAGGAATCTGGCCTTTCATGTAAAACCTGTGGAGACCACATTTCCCACGGTTTTTACACCAACTATTTATCAACTGTGAGGGAACTGGTCTTGCGATCTTGAGTGTGGTGATCGTGAAAAAACAAAACCGTATTCAATATCTGCTGCAAAGCCATTGGTGAATATGGTTTTAGAGGCTAATTTATCTTAAATCTAGCAATACAGAATTCTCAGTGAATGACCCACATGCACACTGTTATTTAAATTGAATCACTTATGATACACAAAAATTTAAAGGGCAGATCATCTCTCAAAATGACATTTTATATTCTGAGAATTCCTCAAAACCCCAAGATTGTTATGCTCACACTGAACAGAACAAAGCTTGTTATTCAGTTATTTCACCTTTTTGACACTTTTCTCCCTTTTGTAGTATTTTTTGCAGTTTTATCCGAATTTTCGCCAAACATCATTACTTACTGGAATGTTCCATTAACATGACTATTTCTTACCCAGCACTATGGGATGTTCCCATATTAATGTAACAGGTTTGATAATTAGCTGCAGTTTGCTGAAAATAAACAATACTAAATAATGTCCTATTAATAAAATAGAGAAAATTCACCTTTTGAGATTTACACTATTTATTGTATCTTTGGCTAAAAAAACACCACATGTGTTGGGCTATTTATGAATAACAAAGATAGGTGTTCAGTGTGTATTAACCAATTTAATTCTAATTTGAAAAAACACCAGGGAGTATTAACTATTTACCATCATATGTGCTGAACTTTTTCAGCATTATAAGTGATACATTTTGCGACATAATTTCGTTTTTGATGAAAATTCAAAAGTTGAAAGTTTAAAAAATTGTGGTAAAGGCTGGTGGGAAAAAAAAGCAGAGAAACACACACGGAGGCATGGAGACCAACAGCAGATAAGCAGATTAGATTCCTTTGGTACAGAGAGGGGGGGAAAGACTCTGCCACAGGGGGGACTCTGCCACAGGGGGGGGCTCTGCCTCTGAGGTCAGGGACTCTGCCACAGAGGGGTCAACTCTGCCACAGAGGGGGACAAATCTGTCACAGAGGGGGGACACTGCCACAGAGGGGGGACTCTGCCACAGAGGGCGGGCCTGGGTTTCTAGCACCCATTAATGTAACAGGCTTAATGTCTAGTCCTTAAATATCTAGTTTGTAATGCAGGTAATAAAATGCAAAATATATCAGTTAAGGGTTGGAGGCAGGTAACTGACAATTGACCAGTTTTTTTGTTTTAAGGGTGAATATGCCCTTAAATAATTTAATAATTAAATAATGTTAAGCAGAGTGAAGAACAAGTTTCTGTGAGGTTTCACTGATGGACCATGATTTGCAATTGATATTATGATCGTAATATCGATAGCAAAATTATCAGGCTAGGTATGTCATATTAATTACACACAAGTGCTCCATTCAGCTGCTTAATTATCAAGCACGGTACACACCATCCAATTTTTCAGACCAACAGATATTGTCATGTAGGTTTGATGGTGTATTTGTAAACTGGCCAATTTATTTGAATACGGATATTCGGGTATGTTGGAAAATCACTGACAATTGTGCTTTTCCTTATGGACTTTTGACTGACTGGGGTTGTCTACCAACGCCCACCCAACTACAAGTAATGGCTGTGATCACTGATGTCTCAGCTAATCATTGTCTAATGCCTTGTACACATGTACGATTGTACTGCCGATGAACGACTGCATGGCACACGAGCAACTAATGGCCGTTTTGGGCGTTAATCACACAAGTGTATGCATTCGGTCAGGTGTCGCTTGTTGTCCCGCCAATGGCTCGGGGGTCGTTTATTGGAGGTAAGATTGTACGTGTGTACGAAGCATAAGAAGTTTGTAACCAGAGGTATCATCTTCAGGAAGCCATAATACTACAGAGTTGAAATCTGCCATCTTATCAGGGAGATTCAATAAAAGTGGTTTTCGGTAAAAATGGTGCTAATTTGCCCCAATCAATCAGATGTTAGCTTTCAAATGTTAAATAATATCTGATTGGTTGGGGGAAAATTAGCACCATTTTTAACAAAGAACTTTTATTGAATCTCCCTGAAGGTATTTTACAGTGCCGGGAATGGAGCAGTTCAGGTTGGGTTAAGAAAAATAAAAGATGGTAGCATTTGTTTTTCATGTAAACATGCCATTCAAAGAACACAATTTTATAGCAGATATTGGATTGCCGAAATTGGTGAACACAATAATGTTTGAATTTGTCATATTTACAAATCAACATTGTATTCTCTAAAACTCTTTGTGACGTGTACTCACGCTTTTTCATGCATCCTCTTTATCCATTCCTGCCGTTTGAGTTCTTCTCTTGCTTCTTCAACTGAATTGATTGATGTTGCAACTCGCAATGTTGGCTCCAGGGGTTTGTAACGTTGCTGCAACACTTCCATAGTATCACGAAATGGTCCCTGACAGGTTACAGGATAAGGAAAATATTTTATTGTTACTCATGGATGAAACATCAATCCCGTTTTCTTTCCAAACCAATTAATAAACACAATTCCTAGTAAAACAGTTTTAAATAGCAAAGTGGATAATAACATCACAGTGATAGATGAAAGAGGGGAAATGCTCAGATACAACAAGCCTGGGTTTTCAATTCTTGGCATACAAATCACTAGAATTTCATGAAAAATGAAACAATTCGCAAGGAACTACAATGGGTTTAATACTAATTTATGACTGAAAACTCCTTGTGTTATTATTCCTATAAATGTGACAAAAACTGAATATGTAATGAATATTGTTCTGTTTTCTCTTTAAACAGAGATGTGTCAGAAGCGGAGACAGTGAAGGATGCCATAACTCAAAGGCTTTTAGAACATGGGAACAACACTTCTTGATAAAAAAAAATCTTTAAAATAGGGTGTTCCCATAAAATTGTATTGCCTCCATCAAACAGGATGCTCTTAATATTCATATTAACCTCCGGACTAATATTCTTTGAAACGGGGAGGTGTCCAGTTTGTGGCCCTTCAGGACGTCAGAAAGAAAAAAACTCCCAGCATTCCCTGGCTGCCAGGAAGTGCTGGGAGTGGACTGTACATATGCACAGTTATTTCATTCAGTTCTTCAGGCTGGGTTACATTTACTTTAATGCTATTTACTGCAGTGGGATTTATAAAGTTTATTGGTTTTTATAGAGGATATTTTCAGACTGTGGGCTTGGGCTTGGCTCTCCTTTAAAGGGACTGTCCACCCCTCTTTTGAAAAATGAATATGTGGTAGATAAGCCCCCAAAAGCTAGACATCGTTTAATTCTCAACCTTTAATTCGGCTTCCACACACAGATATTATACTTACATCCTCCTCCTCGCTCCACCGCCGCGGCTCTGCACTTCCAGGTAAGGCAGTCAGTGTCGGCCGTGACTGTGACGTCACGGCCAATCACTGACTGCCATTCCTGGACCAGTCTCCACTGCGGCTGCTCGGGAACAGAAAAAGAACAGAGCAGCCACAGTGGAGACTGGGAGAAGAACCCGGAAGCGGCGGTGGAGCGAGTAGGATGTAAGTATAATAACTCTGTGTGGGAGCCGAATTAAAGGTTGAGAATTAAACGATGTCTAGGTTTTGGGGGCTTATCTACCACATATTCATTTTTCAAAAGAGGGATGGACAGTCCCTTTAATCTAGCATTGAGTGAAGTATATATCAGAAATGCAACAGAAATTATTGTAAAAGGCATGGTGGTTACTAGCCACCACTCATGCATAACAGTGATTATTGGCCTCTAAAGAACTAGATGATGCCCATCACTGAGATTATGCCCACAAAGTTTATGTCTCTAATAGAGATGGTCGAACAATTGAAAGTTCGGTCCGTTTTCGAACTTTCAAACTATTGTAAAAGTTCGAAAGTTCGAAAACGGACCCATTAAAGTCTATGGGAGGCAAATAGTTTGAAAAGTTCGAGTCAAATACAACTAAAATATTAATGGTAACTTAATGTAAATGGCTGTGGGACCTGGGAAATTGTCTGGGGAGCATGTTCCAATATCCAGGACTTTCGTAAAATCGATTTTACTTTCACGCGTGCTACTTTTGAGATTTCGCGTTCGAACGTTCGAGGTAACATGGACATTTTACTCGCAGATTCGATACTCGCGTATAGGCTGTAATGGAGACTTTACTCGCAGATTCGATGTTCGCGTCCGAGATAGTTCGAGAAGTCCGGGTCCGTTCGAACTCGAACAGTTCGGTTCGAACTCGGGTTCGAGTTCGAGTTCTATGCCATCCCTAGTCTCTAATGTACGGTAATTATAATTCAGGCAGTAGAGACCCAATATTATTAATTTGGCTTGAAAAAGCCAAATTACTGTTCTTTCTATTTCTTCTTCTTTTTCTTCTTCTTTTTCTTCCGTTTTATTCTTCCGCTTTTTTGGACCGTATCTCCTCCAACAGTTTTTGAGCTAGAGACATGAAATTCGGTACAGATGTATGGGGCATATAGGAGAAATGTGCTATCTTCTAGCTAAGGAATCCGCGGAAGCGTTACGGCGTTATCGGCGAATTTCCAGACATTTTTTCCTATAGACTATAATGGTAACAATCCTCAAAGGTGGATATTTCAAAACAGTTTTTTTCATAAATACAAATGGTGATACCCCCAACCCCCCACACAGACCCAGGTACACCCACCTACTAACCTACCTTTCCAATCCCATGGAAGCCATATTTAAAGGGTAACTAAAGTCAAAAAAACGAATTTAGATTTTAGATTTATCCTCAAGAAAAGATAGTTTTATGGTTACAAACACAAAAAAGACACACACCCTCAACCAGACCCAGGTACACACACCTACTAATCTACTTATCCATTACTGTGGCAGCCATACTTAAAGGGTAACTAAAGTAAAAAAAAAACCTAATTTAGATTTATTCTCAATAAAAGATAGTTTTATGGTTGTAAACACAAAAAAGACATACCCCCCTAAACCAGACCCAGGTACACATGCCTACTGATCTACTTATCCATTACGGTGGCAGCCATATTTAAAGGGTAACTAAAGTCAAAAAAACAAATTTAGATTTATACTCAATAAAAGATAGTTTTATGGTTGTAAACACAAAAAAGACATACCCCCTCAACCAGACCCAGGTACACACACCTACTGATCTACTTATCCATTACGGTGGCAGCCATACTTAAAGGGTAACTAAAGTCAAAAAAACTAATTTTGACCAATCATCAAAAAAGTTTTTTTTTAACTCTCAACCCGACACGGGTACACTGATCTACTTATCCATTACTATGGCAGCCATACGTAAAGGGTAACTAAAGTAAAAAAAACTCATTTTGACCAATCATCAAAAAAGTTAGTATTTTATCCCACACACACCAACTGACCTACTTTTAATGCATGTGACATATTTAAAGGGTAAGTAAAAAACAACAATGTCCTCATCATTGACATTATTGAGTTTTAAAATATGCAGTACAAACACACAAATTCCCTTCCAAAATGCAATCTTTCAAGCCAAATTCAAAGTTTATACTTAAACTTTCCCTTTCTAGTTTTTATTATTATTATTATTGTGGATTTATATAGGAAAACATACTTGTACATACAAGGGTAGTGCATGTAAGTGCAAATTATTCAAGCATTCAGTGTGGTAAGTTACAGGATTACTGTGGTACAATAGGAAGGAGGGCCCTGTCCAAATATGAAATCTGTTGATATTTGTTGGTTGTGACATAAAGCTTTACAGTAGAACTAATTACATTGAAGATTCCTGAAAAACAGAATTGTGCTTTACTTAAGCACCTACATTATATCCACTTATTTGCACTTTCAATAGGATATCCCTAACAAGACTCAGCTGGAGTTAGAGTGAAGACTGTAAGCCTCATAAAAAGAAATGATTCACGCCTCATTTATGCTCACTTATGTTTTACATTAATAGAAACCAATAATAGGAACCAGTTTCCATAAAAGTCATGGACCGTAAATAACACAAATGGCAAATAAGTATCATTTAGTACTTTTCGCAGCTGGACAAAAAGGTTGCTGCATTTGGAAGAAGTTAATGGATTTTTTATTTGAATGTTAAAGAGACGCGATATCTACTTTTAAGACTGTACTGGAAACTGTAAAATTGAGTTTTGAAGATGTTTTAATTTTGCTGTCCAGAGACAATTTGGTGTTCGAGATCCCGCACGTGGTTGAGCTTTAAATTAAACTGACATTTTACCCTTTTTAAATATTTAAAACATGTTCATTTCATTATGGAAAGAGCTAAATTCTAGTTTTTACTCAGTCCATTTTGAGCTGACTCCCAAGCTGATTCCTTCCT
Organism: Hymenochirus boettgeri; assembly: GCA_019447015.1. Taxonomy (NCBI): domain Eukaryota; kingdom Metazoa; phylum Chordata; class Amphibia; order Anura; family Pipidae; genus Hymenochirus; species Hymenochirus boettgeri. The sequence goes on along the minus strand of CM033473.1, from coordinate 29,307,802 downwards.
GAAGTCTCATGCGGACACCCACCCTGATTTTCCCAGCTATGCCAGCCTGTTACATGACCACAACAGTTGGTAGTTATATGTCATCATTTGCAATGCACTGGGTTATGCCAATTAGATTCAACAGATGATGTCATACATCTGCTATATCGGTCGCATGATGGGCGACTGGTATGGGCGACTGGTACGATCGGGGACTCAGGCTGTGGAAGAGGTGGGAGTTAGCATGAGACCTCAGAGTGTGTCCATAATCTGCAAGGTAAAAAATAACTTTAGTTCTCCTTTAAAATTAATACAGTTCATATATTTATATATTATCCCTAATATATAATATTAAAGCCTTATAACAATTCAAAATGTTTTTCTGTCTTTGCCAAATTTTCTAGCCCGGGAAAAAAACCCTTTTCAATAAATCCAATATACATGGATTGGTTGCTGTAATCCAAAATAGTAAGCATTGTACAAAGATCAAGCAGCGTAAAGCCAAAATAATCTACTACTAAAGCATGTAGTCTTGTCTCTTATTCTAATTACAAAATTATAAAAAAGCTTAAAGGGTAACTGTGGTCTACATACAAGTGCTCTCTATCATGTAATCTTTCTCTGTCCTGTGCACTACCTATGGATACCTGGGGGAAAGAAAAAGTTTTCATTTCAGACTTGTGGCTAGCTTTAAAGATGATTTAGAAGTTCGGGGGGGTGGTTTGAAGTTTCTATGCTGTAGCAAATAAGATTGGATGTTGCAACCTTTAAGGGGAAGAGAACCCAATTTTTTATACTCCAGAATCTTGAAAACAACCCCCCTAAAAACACCAATAAACTATAAAATGTCACTTTAGTAAACTCTGTTAAAGTTAACCAAAGCCTGTTAAGAACTGGATGAAGTATCTGTGTGTATGTGCAGTGTCAGACCACACCTCCTGACCTCAGTCCCATGCTTCCTTGCTTTATCTGTTCTGTAAAAGTATTGGCTAGAGATTATTAATGGGTGTGACCAACTGTAACAAGTTTGTGCCATAGCGAAGGACTGAGCATGAGCAGAACATAATAGTCGTTGACCAAACTGTGTGATACTAGAATGCTGAGAAGTAAAGCACAAACCATATGTTATTTAGGTAAATTTCCCAGTACCCGTATCAAAATGAGAGGTAAGACACAGATTACTGGTTTTATATTAAGGTGTTCTGCCTTCTGGTTAAGTGTTGTTCTGTGGCTTTAATTGCCCTTTAAACTTGGAGCCAAATGTTTTGGTTATGTGTACGTGTTTCCCAGGTCCCTAAGCCATTTACACTAATCTGAAATTTTTAACTCCCATTGACTTCTATGGGTTTGTTTTTGGAATAAAACTCACCGGTTTTGAACATCTTTAGTCACTCACTGTCAAAATAACCTGAAGAAACCCTAAGAAAGTGGTAAAAACTGCAAAACGCATAGGATGGAGCCATCCCAGGGTTGCCAGAATTCTTACGCCCCCAAGCAGGAGGGTGGAGAGGTGGAGTTAGGAGGGAGCCACAATCGGGATGGGGTTAGGGGCGTGACTGGGTGGGAGTGTGCATTATGGGGGCAGGGCTGCCAGGGCCAGCGTTTGGAGAGGATTTCAGCCCTGACTGTGGGAATGTGTCCCTGCAGTCGAGAGCCACCCCATATGTTCGGGATTTGGTCCTACTATTGCTTTTAGATGATGATATTCTGAATAAACTTTGGGGTTTATTTTAACAGCTGGACATTCTATGAGAGTTTGGGATATTTTGTTCACATATACTAAACATACCTGTGGTTTCTTCTTTCCAATCGGTGGAAGAGGTTGCATGACTGGAAATGCAGCTCTGCAATCTGTCCAAAGTTGATTATTACTACTGTCCTTTGTCTTTGGACGATCTTTATGACTTAGCGGTCTTGCATTTTGTAACCTTATCTCCATCTCATGTGGGAATGGTTTGTAAGGGGAATTGTAAATGCCTGGAATCTATAAGACAGACATCCGCATATTAACATAAATACGTCTTAATAAGTAAATAATATATATATAAATATACTGTAAAAACAATGATGTTTGTGAAGTATCTGCCACAGTGAATTAGTCAGAAAAAGGTCTCTGTGTTGCCATTAGTAAAGCACACCTTTAGAACATTGGTCCATAGGTGTCCATTACACAAATATCATTATACACATGCTCATAACATACATCGACCATTATGCTGGAATCTCATACATGATAAACAAACCATTGAGTGTATATTTTTCTTACTGTGGAGGTAAGAAGATTTGCCCCTATCTAGTAAATGTTATGATAAATCAAAGCAGGTTCTGTTAGTGATCTGACCCTTTCTCACCTTTAGAATCCTATAATGATGATGTCCAATAAAACATGTACTCCAACTGGCACTCTGGTTTTCCATTCATGTGTAATGCTGTAAAAGCCTCATAAATGGTATAGCATTTACTTAAGGGCTACCATGGAAACAAGGAAATGCCTAGAAGTCTCAACTTATTGGCATTAGGCGAGTCAAAGTGCATTCTCTCTTCTGGATAGATGTGTTAAGTCTAAACCTGATCAGAAAATCATTACACAAACCAATCATTTTTCTGCTCCTTTCAAGAAAATTGAATGCTTAATGTTCTGCGCATTTAATTTGAGTCGTTAATATAACGTTTCTATTGTCATCTGTCGTTTAACAAAATATTCTTGCTGTTAATATAATATGTGTCTCCTTTCTGATTTACCTTATTATAGCACAGATTAAGGACTTCTCCGATTTAAACAATGTATAGTGTGAAAACAGCGTATAGTGAAACAGTTTATTAATTTGTACTTTTCCTTCATTTATTGATGGAACAAAGTTGGGTCAATAAGACACCATGAGATTCTTTAGTGTTACTGTCCGTTTTGCACTTTTTATGAAACACCCTTAAAGGGCAGTCCAGCTTGTCTACTAAAATGTAACATGTTATAGGGCACCCCCAAAACCCCAGTTCCATCTTACTTACAATGTTCAAAAATGCTCCCAACCTGAAAAATGAAACTTACAAATAAACAATCAGACGTGGCTCTCTTCTACTTCCTGGCAACGGCCGTGACATCCACAGCAGTGCTTATAATTATTATTACCATTGTGGATTTATATAGCGCTAACATCTTCTGTAGCGCTTTACTATTTCATGTATACATTCACATCAGGCCCTGCCCCGAATATGTTACAATCTAAGCACATTTATTTGACACATACAACCTATAAGTATGTCTTTATGATTGTGGGGGAAACCGGAGTGCACGGAGGAAACCCACGCAAGCACGGGGAGAACATACAAACTCCTTGCAGATGTGTCCAAGGGTGGAATTGAACTCAGGACCTCAGCACTGCAAGGCATCAGTGCTAACCACTGAGCCACCGTGCTGCCCATGTCATGGCTAATGGCAGATGGCCATTAACCATTGAGCCTCTAGACCCTCTTGAGCCTCGTGAACACAAAGGCCACTTTGCAGCAGCAGAGGAGATGTGGACCAAGTGGCGGTGGATGGTGGATTTGTAAGTTTAATTTCTCAGCCTGGGAGCATCATTGAACACTGTGAGTTAGGCGGAACTAGGGTATAACATGTTCAATTTCAGCAGATGGCCCGAACATGACCTTTAAACATCTAAAATTCTTCTAAACAAAATTGGATTGAGCTTTATGTCATTTAGAAAAATTTCATGTAAAACAAAGCAACATGTAACCAAATTCATAAACAAACATAGGGGCATATTTATAAAGGGCCGAAAATAGCGCCCAAAAATTACCGCCGCACATCGTGGCTGTGAAAATAACGCTATTGCCGTATTTATAACGGCCAGCGTCATTGACGCGATATGGATGTCCGGCGGTAATTTTAAGTCCCTTCCCGGTGATACTGCACTTAGCGCAATGATAATATCGCCGCAAAGGGACTTAAAATCCCTTCCCATAGCCTCCTGTTCCATATGTTCACCGTGAGCTGGGTTGGGAGGGGCTGCTAAAAGGGGCGGGGTGGGGGGCGAGGGTGGGCGTATGCCTTCAAGGTGGCGAAGTAATACGGCCGAGATTACCGATGCGTAACAGTTACCGCCGCTTTATAAATAGAAGCGGCGCTAACTGTTCGGATAGGCGAGAAAAGTTAACGGTTCGTTAACTTTTCATGGCCGTTTTCCAGCCATTTATAAATGCAGAAAAAGCGATTTTTGCGAAAAATTGCGGGATTAACGGCCGTGAAAACTTTACGAACCTATATAAGTATGCCCGATAGTTTCTAATCTGGTAAACAGTTCTCTGACTTCACAGCCTATATAATCACAATTACAAACAGCATTCTTAGTTCCCTTAGGATACGCTCATATTATCGATTTCTGGCCAGCTTGTCCCAAAAGAAAATAAAACCGGACCAACCAGCACATGATTCTGCACACACAATCCCATTGGGATATGTAGATATCATACAATAACTATCCTTGCATGCATGGCACCTATCAGAATTCCAGGCTTCTATGTCTCCAGACTTTTGCTTTTTAATAATCAAAGAATTTCTCTGTAACTTCAATTAAGAAGTTAGTCCCGTCATAAAGCAACTGTAACCATCGAATCAGACTAGGATTAACACACTGTATCAATCTCTGAAAGATGACAGAATCTGTAAGATTATCTGCAAGCGGACAACAACACACAGTGACGCGTGTTCCATAGACATTACTATGGAATACTGCTTTATATTGTACCAGTGGAAGCATTGCTTTAGCACTGGAGGGATTTTTTGTGTAAAGCATTGATACAGCTCGGGGGAATTAACTATTTTAATAATGATTGGTAGAAATGTAGATTAGAGATGAGACGTGTGGCAAAGATCTCGAGGGTTATTGATTTGAGAATTTGAGTATGCAAATTCAAAAAGTCCAAAAGTTCGTAGTTTGAAGAGTCATTCGAACTTATAAAATCCAGCTCAAATTCGGGTTAGATTTTTAGTCCATCCCAATATTTCTCTAGTGAATAAAACCCTCAGTGACTTAAAATGTTGTCACGTTTAATATATTTGTTGTGGGGGGGTATACAATGTTCATTAAATATGCACAGAAGATAAAATCTATGTGGCACATTTATAAAGGATCACCATTTCACTAATGCATGACATTGCAATGACAAATGGCATCAATATCTCCGTGACGATGTGCAGCGGTATTACTGGTGGTAAGAATGACGAATTCAAAAGAGAAATTGCAACATAACGTCTAACAACACCAAATACCAGTCCTTCCCTGTGTATCAACATTATCATTGTTATAACACAGCAACGGTTGCTTAAAAAAAACTCTATGAAATCTTAATAAAATACACAATTTGGATCCCCCCCCTGTAACCTCTGGGGATCGTGGCCCATTTTTGAGAGGTATCATATCCTTTTAAACAACTTATGAGGACGGCTGCGGTGATGGCTTTCTAAGACTTCATTTTCTGCTGCAATTTTTTGAAATGACAAAACACTGTGGGGAAATATGCGGTAACTGTTAAAGAAACCTACAGCCCAGTTATTCCTAGGACTGTCATGCTAACTTCCAACTCAATAAGTAGCAAGGAATCTCTTGAGGAAACCCTGTTAATAGCTTCTTTCTGACCTTCCTACATCAGGCCCTGCTGTTGACTGCTAGCCCTATAGTGAATATGGCAAATGAGGTGTGAAAGTGATGCTTTTTTTTTTCCTTAAAGGCTGCGATTCTGACAAGTCAGAAAATGAGCTGCACAAAGATGTACTTTCCCCCCTGTCTCTGTAGAATTCCTTCTTTTTCCCAGAAACCTATGGGTGCTTTCCATCATGGTAAGCCACACATGACCCGGAATATTAATTGTGCAAGGTCAAGCATGGTGGTAAATGTATCATTTGTTATCCAGTCATCCTTACTTTTACATTAATATTTTCAATCACTTTGCATTTTTGACAATCTATCTTCTGGATCCCTTTCCATAATTAAGCACGTGAATAAAGAAATGTGACACGTCGAGACTATAAAAAAAAAAAAAAATCCCTTAGACGTCAATGGAAATGATACCATAAAGCTTTCACGTCTACTCTTTTCTCTCCTTTACAAATCCATCAATTGGCTTTAACTTCAGACATGTTGAAGTGCTGTAAGGATTAATTCATATGTAAAAGTTTCTTACTCTATAACAGAAGGATGGTGGAGGGGAGACCAATTATTTAAAATACCAGTGAAAAACACTGTATTTTCCTAGTATCATAGTTTTAAAAGAAACCCCTTTAGAATGAAAGCTTTAGCGGTTAAAATCCCCGTTATAATTAGTAACTGGCTAGTATTTTGTATTGTATTTGTTTTCTTATATAGTGCTAAGCATATTAAAGGATAACTCCACCCTCATAAGAACATCTTTTAGAAAGAATGGCCTCTTTAAATATGTTGATATATCATAGTTTGTCCTATGAATACATTACTGTATGCCTGCTATGCTTCTGGATGCCTCATGGAAACTGAGCCATTTAGAAACCTGTACTGAGCCTTTACTGAGCCTGGGCATGCTCAGAAGAGGCAGACAGGGGATTAACATTCAGTCATTGGCTGTGATGTCAACTGTTAAATCCATAACTGACAGTTACTAGCTGGAAGAACCAGGAAGCAGAAACAGGATATTGTGCAGGAGTTCAGGTTAGACTTATATATTTCAAATTTCAAACTATTACTGTTTAGGGTTTTGGGGGGTGATTTACCTGTATGTAAGTTTGCATTTTGGGGCTAGACTTGCCCTTTAAACTATGTTTACCTGTTGTTCATGTTAGGCCCTGTCCTTACGGGCTTACAAGCTTACACACGGGGCAATACGACACCCCAAAAGATTAAAATATCAAGCATTCAGTCAATAATATTGACAAAAGTTTTGTCATGATCGACATTTATACAAAAACTGAAGAAAAAGAGCTGTGGACTATACAGGGGCACACCCCTTTGAAAAAAGTCATATTATAGTGTAAAGTACAAAATGTCCTTTATTAGTGTGGAAAGCCACTAGAACAGGTAATAAATCAGTGCAAAATAATAGTTACAAACACTTATAATTCTGCTGGCAATACTACTATAAAAATATATAAATACAGCCTGAATTACACATATATGATATAGTAATATATCCACTCACTTATGCACACACTTAATGCTAAATAGTATAATAACATAGCCTAGTGACATAGCAAGAGATGCTGCAGTAAAACAGCCACATAGTATAATATATAACCCTATAATAGGTATACATATGCTAAGCACCTCCCTTTACCCCCAAAGCCTTTCAAAATTATATATCTCCAATATCTAGGCAAGGGGGATCACAGACCTGTAAATCAGCTGAAAATGTATCAAACTCATTTGTAAAGTTTGGCCAATCACAGAGTCTTCAATGGGCTGCTCAATAGCTCATGCCAAAATGTGGGCGGCATTGAGGGGTTGTTTTAACCAGTGGTCTAGGTTCATAGATCGTAGTCTGTTGGTCTTTAATTATAGGAGTTTTTTTTTCCTAGCATTTTATTCTTGGGAGTTTTTGGACAATTATCCTGACGACCAGGTCATACTTTGCTTGAAAAGTGGAAATTTATTTATAACTTAATTTAGAAAATACATTTTACAGATTGGATTTTAATGCAAGCTTCCACTTCCCACCAGTCCCCTTGCAGTTCATTTGACATAATTTGGGTAAATAAAGTTTGAGTTCATTACTGCATTCTTTTATGCTGCAATAGTAAAACTACCGAACGTAGAACATCAACTGTAAAAAAAAAATAAAGACACGAAGAGGAGCTGTGAATGAAATATTTGTTAGAATGGGAACTGCTGAATCAACACTGACCACTGCACTTCATCATAATTATCAGGACGTACTGCCACCAAGGGATATATAAAAATCCCACTCAGCAAATAATTGCCCCGCTGTTAGGTGATAGTCAGAGTGTTAACACACTGTCACAGACCAGCATTTAGCATGATATCAAGTATTCAATTACTCTTGCTGTGAGCTAAAGGCTACATGATCGTTTCTCATCTACTACACTTATAATTGCACAAGAATGATGTTAACTTGAAGATAAACTGCTAAAATGTTTTCTTTTGGCAGAAAACTAGCATTTTCCACTACGTTCAAGATGCAAAGGAAAGATTTAGGATACGTCTGAGCTTATCAACCATGAAACACTAGTGATTCTGTCTGGGTATGAACTGTCTGTGAACATTAACAGTAGATTTTCAAGCACAATCATGTTGAATGATGCGCTACAATTAGAAACAGTTTCCTCTGGACTATTTTTACAAGCAGGGTAGAGATTTAAAAGTTTGCCCATGCATTTAATCAATATCAGCTGTTTTTCTGTACTAGGCCACTTTGTTAGGAAATATTTAATTATATCTGTCAGGTTACTAGGAGGCACAAATGTGTACACCTTACTATAATTAAGTCTAGAGCCAGTTATCAGAACAGATCCACCCCCACTTTTGATAGGTCCACTCTGGATAGGTCATACAGTGTTTTTATAGGGAGATACAGTAGTTTAAGTGGCCAGCTGCCACTTAAGTATAGAGGCTAGGGAGATTGTCCATTTCTATACCACAAGTGGACGATCAACCTTTAATTGATACTGTGTGTACCCAGTTTAAAGTCCTGAAACAAATATTTCATCTGATAGCCTAGCAACATTGTATAGTGATTTGTCATATAGGAATGCTAAATGATTTTGAGGAGCAACCAGCATTGCATCCCATTGTGCCATGGGAAGTCTTCTAAACACTCCATAGTTCTGTACAGACTGATCACTACTGCCAAGAAGCCTCTCTGTTGGGGATTGTTAGATAAATGCCATTAGTAGCAATCGTCTAACAATCGATTCAAATGAGATTTATCTAATGTGTGAACGAGGCTTATGAAAGTGCAGGGCTAGCTGCAGTAAAGGATTTTACTGGTTTTTCACAGGTATATCTTTAGTTAGAAATTTCTTAAAAAGTGATAAATTATTTTAAAACAGCAGGTTTCTGGGTAATACATCAGGAAATTAAAAAAAAAAACTTGTTTTAGCCAGTACCTCTCCTTAATAACATAAGCATAATATGTCTGGAACTTTTGGTCACTCTACACAGATACTTCTAGTTAAATATTTTCCAAAATGTTTGATTTTAGTTCAAAGACATGCATATTACCAAACACAATTGTGGATATTAACCCAGCAAGTGAGAGGCTGACCTAAAACAAGCCCTGAAAAAAGCTATTTTACTCAGCTGTCAGTGCAATAGATGAGAAGCACAAAGACTGCTCCTTAGGTCTCCTCTTCTAGGACCAAACCTATATCAGGATGCTTTAGGGAACACTGATCTGTATTCTATTTTAATACCGTAACTGACTAACTCCCACTGTTACCAAACATACAAACTTAACAAAAATGGTATACTAAAAGCTATTCAATTAGAGCACGCACTCTAGTTAATGTGCTAATAGCGCTTGCTATTTTTAATAATGGCAACTGTCTTAATTTAGGAACTTTCTGATTTAGTAATAGAAAATGATGTAATATAAATACCCTACTGAAAATATGTTTTTTTCCCTTGCTAATTAAGAAAATGAAATAGCAAAGAGGAAACAGCCCCCCCAACGACCACTTTGGAATTAATACAGACAAAAACCCACTGTGGCTATTCCATTCAGTGCATTATTGTCTGATGTAATTTGTAATATGGCATTTATACTTTCTGCATGGCAGATGATTTATGCATATAAAGGGAATTCGCATGCATATTGTGATTGGTTTTCCAAAATGCTATGTGGGATCTGACAGTGAGAATTTCCCTACAGGTAGAAACATTAATCAGTAAGGTCTCACATTCATATTGTTCAAAATTCCTTATCACATTGGAAAATGTCTACTGAAATATATATATATTAGAAATAGCTATCAGAGATCATAATCATCATTTCTGACAGACCCCTGACAGGTTTGCTATAATTGGGGAAGAACAATTGTTTTTTGTAGATCTTTATAGAGTCACATGTTTTATAAACTTTACTAACAGATATGTGTTCTGCATCCATTCTATATAATACAACAATATATTTTCACCACATTTCATACCACCATTTCTGCTAAAACTTCTGGATTTTTAATAGATAGACATAAATGTGTGATCAACAGGTCTGATCAGCCCCGTCCAGCCTCCTCACTGGGTCCTGGGCTTGATTGGATTAACACAGACTTAAAAGGGAAGTTCAGTGCAAATACAAATACTTTTTAGAAAAAGAAAATTATTTTTCCATCATAATGACCTTAAAGTGGAAATTATCAATATTTGTTAAATTGTTAGTTTGTATAATGCCTTCTTAGTTATTCTACCTACATTATTATGTATAATTTTAATTATTCTACATTAAAATCTCTCATTTTGAAAATCCAGTTGATTTCATACCCTTTGCTGTTCCCTGCTGTTGACATTAGTTAGCTGACATTTCAGGTTCTAACGGCCCTTCTCCTTCCCAGGATGCACCTCATCCTTGTAATGTTCCTAACAGTAATTTCTACTGATTGGCTGTTGGATGGGTCAAAGATTCTCAGATCTCTACTGAGCAACTGAATCAACCCAGGCGCTGGGTCAAGGGCAAGACCATAACGTTCTCTACTAGGGGTCCTGCAAACAGGAAGTCAGTATTTCTGTTGCATTTATTTATACACAGACAAAATGCTGAATTGGCAGATTAAGGTCATTGGGATGAAAAACTACTGCTCTTTTTTTCTGAAAAGTACATGTATTTGCACTGAACTTCCCCTTTAACCTGCCCATTCAGCATTGCGTCTGTGTTTAAATAAATGCTTCCGAAATACTGACTTCCTGTTTGAAGACTGTTTTGGTCTTGCCCTTGACGCATTGCCTGGGTTGATTCAGTTGCTCAGTAGAGATCTGAGCATCTTTGACCATCCAACAGCCACTCAGTAGAAATTAAGAACATTCCACATTAGTGTGCATTCTGGGAAGAGGTAGGACCATTACAGATTCTGAAATGCCAGCTCACTAATTTCAACATCAGTGAATAGCAAGGGGTATAAATTCAACAGATTTTTCAAAATAGAAAAGAATATGTAGAATAAGTAGGTATGCATAATATAAACTAAGAATTTTAAAAACAATGATATTTTCCACACATATTCTATTAAATCTAAGTGATATATGATTACCACAGTCACTGATTTCTGCATATGGCTTAGACTGTTGCTTTTTGCATAAATTTGTAAATATAATGTAAAGATGTTTAGTTACACTATGCCAAATTAGATTAAACAGTAACTAAACCCAAATATGTATGCCCCCATACTATAAAACACCCAAACTGGGAAGATCAACAGGTAAAGTAAATTGAATGTTCAAAGTACATAGACAGTGACACCATACTGTTTGCTTTCCAGTACATTCAAACTGCCTTGTGCGCATGCGTAATTTCTGGCCACACCTATTTGGAGGTGACCAGATGCATTAAATTGCTGCAGTAAAATAAGGCGGGTTTCTTGCCTTCTCTCCGCACGGTATACACTCACTAATTTATTTAATACTTCTTAAAGCTGTAATATTTTGGGCTACATTTCAATATTCAATTCTACAAGCGCTGACTTTCTCCAATCGGGACAACAGTAACCAAAAGCTTTAAACTAAGACTCAGTAAAATAATACATGTGTAAAACCTTTAAGGACATAGTGTTAACATATAAAATATTCCTAATTTTGTTGACCTTAAAATCCTATAAATGTTGTAAAGAAATTATCAGAATTAATAGGAATATGCTTTAAGGACATGTTTACTGCCCACACAAACTTTTGCAGAAAGAGATATAAACACTAGCAGGGTTATTCAATAAAAGTTCTTATCATTTAAAATGGTGCTAATTTTGCCCCAACCAATCAGATGTTATCTTTCAAATGTTAAATAAGATCTGATTGGTTGGGGCAAAATTTGCACCATTTTAAACGATAAGAACTTTTATTGAATAACCCTGTTGATATTTTACCTTGAATTTTTTTATTTTTTTTAAATTATCAGGGCAATTCACCCTAAATTTAACTTTAAGTATGAAATACCGTATATACTCGAGTATAACTCGATCCAAGTATAAGTCGAGGTACTTATTTTTACCTGAAAAATTTGTATAAACTGATTGACTAAGTATAAGTCGAGGGTAGAAATTATCACCACTACTGCCTTCTGATTCTGTGTTGTTTTTAGGCTTTAGTTGCCCTTTAAATGGACAGCAGAATTCCCATACATGAATCCCATACAGTAATAGCCAGATCCAGTACGAGTAACCCCCAAGTCCTTGGCACTCCAGATGTTTGAAATCTACAACTCCCAGCATGCTTTGTTGCTGGGAGTTTCAGTTTCTAAACATGTGGAGTGGCAAGGTTCAGTAAACTTTTAATTAAGCTTACCATCATTTACAATTCTCCTGAACCCCATATAGTAAAGGGCCCTCTGACCCCATATAGTAAAGGGCCCTCTGACACCCATATAGTAAAGGGCCCTCTGACCCCCATATAGTAAAGGGAATTCTGACCCCCATATAGTAAAGGGCCCTCTGACCCAATAGTTAAAAATGTCACCTGAGAGTTGTAGTTTCAAGCTGTCCTTTGCACTGTACTAGCAGCTGTTTTTTGCCCCAAAATGAGGAGACCCATCAGATTTACAGCATCCAGATGAGCAGTGACAGTGCTGAGTGAGTCCAGCAGCCAGACTACAGGAAGCAGGAAGTGTAAAGGCAGATCAGCTTCTGTAACTTTCTATGCAGGTTAACACAGCGCCACCTACTGGTTACTATCCACAATTGCAGAATTTGGATCTAAATTAGGGCTTAACCCGAGGTTAGGTTTTCAGGCTAATTATAGAGCCTGAAAAATTTGACTTATACTCGAGTATATACAGTAGTTAATGGTATATGAATGTTGTTTAATATGAAAGAATCTATTTTAAAGATAATGGCACTAATGTTTGCTCCCATTTTTATTTTGGCCTGTATTATATACAGTACTGTGCAAAAACCTTAGGCAAGTGTTAAAAAAATGCTACAAAGTATCAATGGTTTCACAGATATAAATTCTCGTACTCCTCTGTGAAATCAGCAGATCTGAAGCAGAGCCACCAGCCCAGAACTGGCAGAAAAATCTGGGACCTAGGTACAATCATCTACAGTTTGGAGCAGTATGGCCAGAAGAGGTCTTTATGAATGCATTGCAGCATTAAACCCAAAATACCTTCAACATGGAAACAAGACCTAGTCAAAGTCTGGAATATTTGGCTGAAGTAGAAGATAGTTTGTATGTTAAGTGATTGCAATAATAGCAATCCATCTGCGATAGTAAAGCATGAAGTATGGTGGAGGTTCTTTGCAAATCTGGGGCTGCTTTTCTGCAAATGGATTTGGTCAGAATAAATAGTGCCCTAAATGCTGAGAAATACAAGAAGGTACTAAACCATAAGGTATTACGATTGGGGTGGTGTCTGTATGGCCCCAAATGTATTCCGTAGCCAAAGAATGAACCCAAATATATATTTGTTGTATTTATTTAGATCAACTGGACTTAAAGTTTAGTTCTTGAAGATGTTTCTCTTGTCATCTGATTGTCTTTCTCAATTCAGAATGACTTGTATAAGAATCTGTTGGCAATTATGTACCCTGGAAAGTCCCAATTAGCATATCACAGCCACATGTTAGGGACCTGTCTGCTTTAAACCAAGCAACACACTGAGGCAGCAATTGGTACATCCAAAAGACCCAATACCGAAACACAAGAAAAGTGACATCATATACGCAGTGCAGTGCAGTGAAGAATGCTCTGATTTGTATGTGGGGGAGACAAAACAGCAACTGCATCAATGTATGGCCCACCACAGAAGAGCCAATTCCTCGGGTCAGGACCCAGCCGTGTACCTGCATCTTAAGGAAAAAAGACAAACCTTTGAAGATTGTAATGTTAACATATTGGCAAAGGGACATGACTAGTTCAAGAGAGGTGACAAGGAGGCCATTTATGTTTTTTGACACCAACTGTCCTATAATACATCTTTAAGAACTAAACTTTAAGTCCAGTTAATCTAACTGAATACAACAGATATACCATGACCTGGATGAATGAGAACATTCACAAGCAATTACCCCAAATATACAACTATTGTCATTAAGAACTACAAACAGTGATGGCATGGAATGTACTGAACCCTGATCATCACTGAGTGTGTTTGGGACATAAGAAATTCTGGCAGCCGGACACTTTCACAGAATTATGATTAATAATATTATTACACTTATATATAGGGTTTTTAGTATTTGTAATTAGAAATGTGATTGGATATTAAAGGACAAGTATACTCTCCTACCCCCCACTCCTTCTTTCCTTCCATTTTACCCAGGGTAGGGACCTAAAGCCCTGTGTTCTTCTTAGTTAAGGAGCTTAACTTACATTTAATTCATTTTTGTTTAGGGTTTACAATGGGGCCAATAGGAAGATGCACTCCTTGCAGAGTGTGTCTTCTCGTTGGCCTCATAACCATTGGATCGAGGGAGGTGGAGAGAAGCAGAGCAGCAAAGGCAAATTTAGGTAAGTAAAGCTCCTTAACTAAGAAGAACACAGGGGTGAGGACCAAGCGGTTTAGGTCCTCGCACTGGTTACAATGCGGCTGTAGAGCAGAGGTGAGTATAGTTGTCCAATGGTAAAATTTGTATTTTTTTGGGGGATACTGTTCCAAAAGGGAATTCACAGTTAAATTTAAGATTCAATTGTTTATAAAGATAAAATAAACCTGTATGTGATAAAGGTTTTGTGATATAAATAATTCTGGCTTTGATCCACTAACAACTGTTTTTGCTTTCCAGTAAATTCACATACTGACATGTTGGTATTATTCAGACATTATAGTTAATGTGCTAAGCACAATATCAAAGCAGTATGCGTAAACCAGCTAATGTTTTTAGGGACCTAGTTTATAGAACATTATACATTTTAGCCATGCTGTGCAATCAAAACAGGTGTTATCCACAAACTAGTGGCTGGGTGCAATGCCCTTGAAGGTATTAAGAGCTTGCGTTTCCACTTCCACTTTGGAGAAATTAGAGATCCTATAGCACATCCATGTTTTTGCCTGTAAAATCTATCCTTATAGTTGAAATAGATGGTATTCAGGCATAAGTCAAGAAGGGAACACATCTGTTCTTTGTTGAGTTCTGTCCTACTGGCAAGGATGTTGTTTTAGCACAGCCATTTTCTCACCATTTCAAAAACCTTCATTGTGGATAGACAGGTGAAGAGGGGTGTCTCATCATAGGACACCAATGTTTCTTCTGCACGGAGTACTACATCTAGAATCTTGTTAGTAAAATCTTGGGAGTTTTGGATGCAATGCTTAGAACTTTCAACTAAGGGCCCTAGAATGTTGGTCAGGTATTTTGCCACATTGTATGTAACAAAGTTGAGGTTGCTGAAAATTGGTCTTAGTGGGGCCACTTTTCTTGTGTATCTTAGGGAGTCCATATATATATGGATGTGCCTCACCAGGGTAGAGGCAATGATATATTGCTAGATCAACGGCTTTATCCTTTTGAAGCTGCTGTAGTAAGTCTATGACCTTTTTCTTGTAGCGGCAGGTGGAGCTATATTGTTAGAGTCTTATATGTGTTTTTAGCCAGGAGTGTGGTAACCTTAGCATGGTATTTTATCCACAACGAAAATATAAGGCAGCGCACTCCAGTTAAATGAAAGTTGCAGCTTGTTGTTAAGAAATTCAGTTTATTCACCACATCAGAACAAAAGGCAAATGTAGCAGAAAGGCCATGTTTCTTGCTGACATTTCTTTGTTCTGAAGTGGTGAATAAACTGAATTTCTTAACAACAAGCTGCAAAACTTTCATTTAACCGGAGTGCGCTGCCTTATATTTTCGTTGTGGATAAAAGCTTGGATTGGACTAGGCGAGGGGTCCGGGGCACGCTGCACCTGGGCCACCCAGGTATACGGGTGAGTGAACGATCATATGCTGATCATCCTGATTACAAGTTGGAGGATGTTTCATAGTGATTGATTCGGGGCATATGCACCCGGATCATTTGACTTACTAAGTGAGTCAGTATGTATTACTAACAAATATATTCAGATAATTTTTAGAGTGTTATTTAAGCACTTTTTTAGTGCTACAGTGGGGTAGTCTCGGCCATTTTTTACATTACCTTAGCATGGTAGTCTGGGGTGTTGAGTACCACCGTGCATCTGCCCTTATCCGCATCCAAAATTGTGATTCTGGAGTCTTTCTTGAGGGTGGTAAAGGCTAGGGGTAGGTTTAATGATGGTGGTTTAGCACTGACTAAGGCTACATATACATTAAGGCAAAGTTGTTCTTCCTCACCCAGTAGTTCCTTATTGTTTTGGATTAATGCTTCTGTGGCTGCTATAATATCCACCACAGGTATGGCTTTAGGAGTGGTGGCAAAATCCAAACCCTTAGCCAGGACTTCCCTTTCTGGCCGTGTCAGGGTCCTGTTCCTCCTTGTTTCTCACCCATTCCTTCTTGTTATGTAAAGAGACAATTCCCTCCTTTTGTCTGAAAGGTGTCTTGGGGTGTTCTGGGATGACAGAATAGAGAATGTGTTCTGTTGCCTTTTCTTGACCTTACAGTGCTGAGATAGCTGTGCTTACTTGCTCTTAGGGACCTCATGAATGCAAGGTGTTGATTGCATTGTAGAAAAGAGGTATTGTCAAACTGCCCAGTGTAAGGCATCAAAACAGCATTGTGCATGGCATGTACACAATTCGTGAATTGATCCACCTGAATACCACCAATATACAATGATGAATAAAGACCTCTACAAGCACAGTGCAGAGAGATGTAGTGAGCAAAATTCAGGATATCCCATCACACTGTGTACTTGTGGTGTAAATAGAAGTGGCTTATGTACCAAGAGGTGCAAAAGTTTGCCTGTGCTAATAATTTGCAACAACCAAACAGATCGCTACAAAAGCCCCAAATGTCAGAAATGCATGAACTCAGCCAAGATAATTATTTTGTATGCAAATAAAGGACAGCTACAAGGAACTAGCAGGGTAATTCAATAAATGTTCTTATTGTTTAAAATGGTGCTAATTTTGCCCCAACCAATCAGATGTTAGCTTTCAAATGTTAAATAAGTTCTGATTGGTTGAGGCAAAATTAGCACCATTTTAAACAATAAGAACTTTTATTGAATCTCCCTGTAAATTGGTAACAATGTCTGAAAAGGATGCCTGTCTTTAAAAAGAAAAAAAAAAACTTTAAATGGTGCTCTCCAGTTTGCCTAAGTCGCTTATACCTAGAAACAGCCTTGACTGTGGAAAGAGAGCGTAGCTCGTTAAATATGTCTGACAATATGTACAATTTAAGTATACTAGCAATGCACACCTTAAAGAGCTAACCTTAAAAAAAAAAGTATTTTAAGGCTGTTAGGCCTTACTTATATAAGAGCCAGGTGACATTATTATGTCTTATGTATAATAAGGATATTAATATCAATGGATAGAAAAATGTTTCCACAGTTTGCTAGTCAAGTAAGAAGAGTTTACTATTAAACTCAACGTCAAGTAATGGCATATTCTAAATTCTTTCTGCCATTACAGTTTCCTATTACTATTAGCTGGTAAAGTAAATAAATGTTCCTCTTCTGTAAATCCTTATTGATTAATGTTATGGGAATTTTTACCATATGAGGTAATATTGATGCTCTCCTGTATCACTAAATATTTAAGGAACATCCTGATTGTAATATGTTTACAATTTATAAATGGAAAAAGAGTAGTAGCCTATAAGTCTAACTGCATATGGATTTTGATGTACAAAAATCTGTTGCCGTGTAAGACAAGACAGCATATACATTTATTTTTCCTTTGCAGTGAGTGTATGTCTTCTAAGAAATATTCTAGGTATAGCTAAAAATGAAGAACTGCCATACTCCCAGGTGGCTTGGCTATAGACACTATTAATCACGAGTTTCAACTTTAGGAAAAACTTGTGATTCCCTTGGTCTCAAGGGTAGAAAAGGCTAGCAGGGCTACTAAGGTCATGTTCCCAATATGTGTGGTAAGATATGAATGTGCCATAATCACCACTTATACGATGACTTTCACTGTATCATGAGCAGATGAGCAGTAAGAGGTTTAAGAACGAGGCAGACATGTGGCACATACAATGATCGAGTAGGTGGGAAATAACCTTTTGTAAAGCTCTACTCACCTCCCCTCTGATTATTCCCCAGTGTCGCCATTAAACAAGGACTAGAAATACACAGTAAGAAAGAGTAACCTATTTTTTCTTAATGTAAAAAATCATACATCGGAAAAGGAACAAAATGTTTGGATTTTCTCTTTAAAAAGTTTTGGATTCTTCTTTAATGTGGAGTCTATAAAAACTGAGACATCAAAGAGTATTTAAAAATAAGTATATAGGAAGAAATGTACACTAGTGACTATAGAACTGTATTTCCAAATAAATATATAGTGGAAAATGTACAGTATTGAAAATAGAACAGGGGAGAAACATCTAACTGTATTTAAAAATACATATAAAGAAATAAATGTAGCAGCTAATAGACGGGCAAAGCGTCTAAGTGTATTTAAAAATATATGGCAAAAAATGTACAGTAGTGGCTATATAGAATTATAATAAAAACGTATACGTATATTAAAATATACATATATTAAAAAATAAATCTTTAGGCAGACATTTTGAGGCTATAAAACATGGAAGAAACATTTAACTGTATTTAACAACAAATATATAGGGAGAAAATGGTATGGAAATTATCTACTGTATAATGATGAAATAGCCACATTAATGGGGTATAAGACTTTCTCTAGTGTTAAAGCAACTTCTGGAGAACATGGATTCTGAACTGAAATAATTTGAATGAATTGGGTATGGTGGTGGTCAAGCAGCTGTTCATACAAGGCACAAGTGACACATGAATGCATCAGTAATTCCACATTATGACCAAACATATCCAAAGCCATACACCAACATGGAACAAGTGCTATAGGATTCCACACAAATGTATCAGCATGTTTCACTGTTTGAAGCAGCATTAACTTTTAATCAAGAAATCTTAATCAAAGAACAAAATAAATCTGTGTAGACAAGGCTTCAATTTAATTTTCCTAATAACGGTCTTATCCAAGATGTGTGAGGTACTGTTCTTGTTATTAGTTGTACTGGATAATTTAAAAGAATTGTACACTGAAAAAATGACTTTGCCTCATTTCAATTTATAAACGAATACATGTAAGTAGCACTTACTCTGATGTGTTTGTGTTGCAGCATGACTTCAATTCAGTACTTGTTTTGCTCAAGCTCAGTCCCCTCAGTCCCTTAGTCCCCCAGCTGACTCTCTCTGAGGGCAAGCATGCTCACTAATTCCTATGAAGCAGCATTGGGAGAGGGAATTTCCCACCATGCAGTTCACATACTAACTGTCCCCATTCCAGCTACCGCAAAACTATACATAACAGAAAAGTTTATGATACTAAGGCACTTGATTGAGAGCTCAAATGTAAGATGTCTCAGGCTGGTGATAGTTATTGTTTCCAGTAATGGGAAATTTCAAAAAAACAAATTTCCCAGTGTACATATCCTTTTTTTAAAAATATATTTTTATTAGCTCTTGAAATGAATAAATTCAACATAAATTTTTCATATAAGATTAGCTTGTGAAGGTTCTCATTCATCCAGGTCATGGTATATCTGTTGTATTCAATTAGATCAACTGGACTTGAAGTTTAGTTCTTGAAAACGTTTCGCTAGTCATCCGACTGGCTTTCTCAATTCAGAATGACTTGTACAAGAATCTGTGGCACTTATGTACCCTGGAAAATCCCAATTAGCATATCACAGCCAGGTGTTAAGGGCGTGATTAGATAGTGGCTAAGAGGTGTTATAGGAACGCCCAGAGTAAGGTGTCAAAACAGCATTGTACATGGCAGACAGATGGTGTCGAACCCCATCTGTTCCTTTGCCAGTATGTTAAATAAAATCTGATTGGTTGGGGCAAAATTAGCACCATTTTAAACAATAAGAATGTTTATTTAATAACCCTGTAAGAATTTTAAAAATAATGATATTTTCCACTGGACTTTCCCATTAAACAAAAAATGATGCCCCATAAAACAAAGACTGACCATAAAATCATTGTAATATTTGAAAGGTTGTAATAATTGTAAGCTGTTTGGGACAGGTGCTTTGGTCCTAGTGTGTCAAGGCAACCCCACACTTATAATACCTATTAACTCTTAATTTCTATATATGTATTTTTTTTGCCAATTAATGGAACTTTCTTTTAATTTATTATTTATATCATTATATTTTGTTATATTTTTTTATAATTATTTTATATTTTAGCTGTATAATTGCTTGCACTTATCCACTCGCCTGTATACTTTCTATTTTTATAAAGTACAG
The DNA here is from genome assembly GCA_019447015.1 of Hymenochirus boettgeri. NCBI lineage: Eukaryota > Metazoa > Chordata > Amphibia > Anura > Pipidae > Hymenochirus > Hymenochirus boettgeri. The sequence continues at coordinate 29,287,320 of CM033473.1, read as the reverse complement.
TGCTGCGTACCCAATATGCACTTTATAAATACATACATACAAAAGAAGTGAACAGTTCATTCATAACAGCAACCAGTAGATGGAGCAGGCAACATTGTAAAATGCTTTATAGACTCATATTTAATCCATTAATGCTAAAGAAAATGAAAAAGATTAAATTAAAAATATATAAGACAGACACAAGATATATGTCTGTCTGTATATATATATATATATATATATATATATATATATATATATATATATATATAATATATATTGTATTAAATTTAGAACTAAGTATTAGCAAGTCACTCCAACTGTGAGTGAGGTGCAGTGAAGCAACCTAAAAGATCTATATACACATTTAAATGATATGCCAGGAACACACATATAAAGTTAAAAGACCATTAATAATACACAAGGGCCAAAATCCCTATTAAAATCAATTAAAAAATATCTAACAAATGATCCCCACTTTAAATCTCAGAACAGTGTCTAGGGAGTGACTTCCTAGTACCTAACACATCACAGAGGTACACACAAAAACTAACCTCTAAAAAAATATTTTGTAGACACACACAACACAGAATTCTTATGGGATCCCCCTATCAGGCCCTTATTTTTGTTTGTTTTACAAGGATATTGAGAGCCACTTATCATTACTGTTGTGCTGTAGTTGAGGCTGTTAATACAAACAGGGCAAAGATTGCTCATTCAGTCAACAGTTACTGTCATACTCTCTCTTGAGATTATCTATTGGAATTTATCAAAGCTCTCTCTAAGGAATGTTGTCTTGGCGTGTGTGACATTTGGTAATTTTACTCCTAAATTGCTGCAGCTCTGATCACAACACGCAGGTCATAGTTCAGCTCAGAGAAACACATACATGAGAAGTATGTGTTGAAAATCTTGGCCTTTATTCTCTGTAAGGTCAATAAATAACTTGTAGTAAAGTACTTTATCTATAAACTAAAATCATTTGTTAATAGAGCACCCAAAATAACAGATGTGTTGTTCTCTTTGGATTGGTCCAGGAAGATTCAAGATAAAATATAATAATAGTATTTTACCGTATATACTCGAGTATGAACCGAGTTTTTCAGGCTGAAAAATCAGCCTGAAAACTCGGACTCGGTTTATACTCGAGTCAACCACTTACCTGGGCATTCCGGCAGCCGCGCGATCCTTTTCTGCACTGGCGCGCCGGCCTGACGTCACTGCCCGGCGCGCCGGTACAGGAATGGGCGCGCGGCTGCCGGAATGCTGATACCGTACCTGCCGGGATGGATGGAGGAAGATAGAAAGAAGAAGAGTCCACAGGGAGAAGAGTCCACAGGGAGAAGAGTCCAGGAGAAGAGTCCACAGGGAGAAGAGTCCACAGGGAGAAGAGTCCACAGGGAGAAGAGAAGAGTCCACAGGAGTCCACAGGGAGAAGAGTCCACAGGGAGAAGAGCCCACAGGGAGAAGAGCCCACAGGTACAAACTGAACTGAGGGGGAGGGGGGCATTCAAGATGTTTGGGAACTACAACTCCCAGCATGCTTTATTAGCTGGGAGTTGTAGTTTCCAAACATCTTGAATGACCAGTGGGGTGGCATTCAAGATGTTTGGAAACTACAACTCCCAGCTAATAAAGCATGCTGGGGTTGTAGTTCCAAATATCTTGAATGCCACCCTCACTTGGCATTCAAGATGTTTGGAAACTACATCTCCCAGCATGCTTTATTAGCTGGGAGTTGTAGTTTCCAAACATCTTGAGTGCCAAGTTACTACCCTCGGTTTATACTCGGGTCAATAACTTTATTAGGATTTTAGGTGAAATTGGGTACCTCGGTTTATACTCGGGTCGGTTTATACTCGAGTATATACGGTAAATCAAATTTGGATTTTATTATTCAAATATGGTTGGTTAATGTGTGATCATATGATTGCAAGCATTGAAATATTAACCAATCACAATTGATTTGGCCCTTCAGCAAATCTATATAAATAGGTGCAAACCCTGCGGAGCTAAGAAGTCTTCACAGTGATGGTAGAAGAAAGAAGATGCCAGCGGTGATATTTGCGCTATTTCTGTTTTTTTGCTGTTCTTCCCACAGAGACGTGTTCCTCAGACTATTTCCCCTTGTCCCAGGACCATTCACAGTTAATTACCACTGTTATTTAAAACGTTATTACAAAGTTTTTTTCCCATTGACTTTAATGGCAAAATTTGCGGATTTTCGAATTTTTCGAAATTTTTTTTGAAAATCCGTGAATACTCGAGCAGAACGGATTTTCGGAAGTTTGGCCATCTCTACGCCTGAGTTGTGACATATTCAATAACATTGATGCTATCTAGACAAGTATACAGCTTTGTCCAAAATATTCTTACTTAATTTGTGAAAATATCAATAGTTTAAAATTAGAGGTACAATTTTTATTAAAGACTGGAATGAATAGGAATTTTATAAAACTAGACAATGATCATGCAATGAAGCCAATTTTCAGTCAGTTTTCCCTTAATTCATTGGATTGATATCCGTCAGAACTTTTGTAGGAGACTGCTAATGTTTGCGTTTTTCTGCCAATGTTGATGCCTTTTGTCCAAAGATACTATTACAGAACAGTCATGCTAGCTGCCCTTGCACGTAGGAAATGGCCTAATTGAAGTAGAAGTGGCGTTTTTCTGATATCTTTTCAGGTAGCCATGTCCCTTCAGCAGGCTCCTTTGTCTCTGTCAGGTTGCAAGTCTCTGTGGTTTAAGAATGTCATGGAAAAATACTGGATACTAACCTGTTTGGTGCTAAGGAGGTAATGCGTTTTCCTGGCCTGAAATTCCTTATCCCTTTCTTCATTTTCTATGTCTTGCTTTGATTTTTCTCTTGATTTAATTTCTGTGTATTTCTCAAGTTCTTTCCTAAATAAAAACAGATGATTATGGGAATTAACACCAATACTGTGACAGGTAAAACAACCATAGTTTTGTAAGGGATTGTTTAGAGATTGATCCTGTCACAATAGTTTAAGTAATTCTTACACAAAAGGTTTGCTAACAGCATTTAGAATCATTGCTTAAGTGAGAGGAGTCGGACAGCAATTCTGTTTAAAGGAAATGTTAAAAGTTACAACACATTTTAATTTACTTACAGCCTAGGAACGGATCATAAGAATGAAAAGAACAGAAAGCAACTAGTCTTTAATTGGTAATACAGATTGCTTTGAGTTAAAAACATGTATTCAGTTCAGGCTCGATCTATCTTCTTGTCAGCTTTTAAGAAATCTTCTTTTATTAACCTTTGAGTCTTTATTTCTTTATTATTGTTATTACTTTATTTCCCAGCATTCCAGTCTCACAGACCCACAAACTGTATAGTCAGTGACTGTTATGTTTCTCTCCCATTCCCGATTTTAAGCATCTGCAGGAATTTGTTATAGCAGGTTACCACCCTCTAGAAGGCTCTAGACAATCATTTTACCATCTAGTACTGTTTAGAACCATAAAAAGGGATCATATGACTATGTATGGCCAGAAGATTCACATGTAAACTAGACAGGTTGAAGAGCTCAAGGTGTACTGGAAGTCAAGAATTATGATGACGCTTCATCAAATTATGTAGTATAACATTTGGGGTTTAGATCTCCGTAAAAAAACCATCAATAAGTACCAAGCCTCATAGTGGTTACTTTCCACCACTGGAAGGTACAAAATTAGCTTTCTCGTCCTCCCTGGGTGAAGGACACTGAGGAAGCCGGAAACTGGTGACTGGAGGAGTAGGTTTCAGTAACTGCAGGGTTACACACGAGTGTCTCAGGTTAGAATTCTATTAAAGGACATGTCCACCACCACAACCCCCCCCCCCCCAAAAAAAAAAGGAGGATCCAGCATGCAATCCCCATACCTAGATTTTGGTGGGTTTTAATGTTCCCAACCCGATCCTAAATATATCTTAGACTGGTAGCCATATCAGTGATTGGCTGAGTTTTAGAGTATTTGCTGGCCCTTCCCCTTCTGCTGCTTCAGTGCTCAGAAGCAGCAGAAGGCAGTCGATGGAACGAGGGCTGGTAAGTATACCATATGACAACCATATGCAGCAGAGAAAGGTAGCGGTCACTTAATATTACACAGTGCGGCAAATGTCAATTGGGGGTGGGGGTGGCCATGTCCTTTAATAATAACAACATCATTTTAATCAGAAGTTCCTGATTGGGGATAGAGAATTTACAATTTTATTTGCTTTCCAATGAGTCATAAAGAAGGGACAAAGACTGCCTGCTCCTGTCTGCATGGGAACTAAAGGTGTCAGTGTGATTAACAGGAGGAAGAGGGTTGCCCGGTTCAGTGGCATTTAACAAACAGGGATTAACCTGTTATTTTGATAACTTTCCTATTCAAATTGCTATTTGCAGGCAGCGAGGGGGCTGTTGGGAGCAGCAGTTGGATATTTTCTTATGAAAAAAATCACTCAGTTATGTAGCCAAGTGATTTTTATATGGAAATATTACACTACTGTTCCAATTTCATTTTAGACCATTTAAATATTACATAAAAATATTGGAACAAAGCCTTTTTATAACAGAAGGTATCTTGCAGTTTCATGCTATATGAATAGCATTGCCCACAAAAGTAATTTCTCACTTACAGGTATCCCAGAGTAAGGGGTGGAGATATGCAAAATGTCTATCCTTTTCTACAGGTGCAAATGTCATTATAATCAAAAAAATAATGTCATATAAATCCCTTCCTTTCTGTACTTGTATACATGGTGCATGTGTGTAAGGTGTATTAAAGTGTTTAATTGAAATGTTACCTGAGACTTTATTCCATGTCATGCTGGTATGAGGACAGTAAGAATCGAGATATTTTTCCATTGGTGGTACTGTGTGGCCTCTGTCTATGTAATCAGTTATACACTTGTCCACAAACAAACAAGTAATTCCTATGTTTAACATAAAATTGGCTGACATTACACCAATTCCACTTTGTTCTGATCTGAATACCAGTTCAATTGAAATTGTAAGGTTGGGCCAGGTATTAGATTCTTACCTTTCAAGGATCCCGTGGTGTTTTCTGAAACACAGTAAGTCTATTAAATGTACGGGCACAACTTTTCATTCCTCTACCTTGGCTCCCATTGTTTTAACCCCCTTTCAGGCAGACACCCCTTGCACTTTCTGATAACCTTATGGTGCCAGAATTGCAGGTAACTACAAGCCAAAATAAAGGGGGTGTGTTCTGGTCACCTGTAATCACCCCCTAAAATCTCCTATTTGCATCTCTAGAATTCTATCAATGGCAGCTATGAATTCCATATGAATATAATGCCAAATGAATGTGTAGATAGGAAATTAAAATAATCTTTTTGTAAAATAAAAACCAATCATTCCTCTTCAAGTCATGTACCTTTTAATATCCCATTGAGTGTTAAGAAAATATACCAATTAGAAAAAACATTGTTAATTTCTGAGACTTGATATAAAGCCTCTTCAGAACAGGTCTAGTTGTCACATGATATATATAATTACAATTAGTTTTCAAATTAGAATTTGAATAATTTTGACTGTCAAAGCACAATGTAAATACATCTTTAATGTAACTTCCTAATAACATAATGAATGTACCAAGCCTTCTGAAAAAATTAGAAACCCCAATTTAAATTGGATACTATCCCTATATTCAAAGGATTCAGGATGATTCAATTGAAAAAATTAGAAACCCCAATTTAAATTGGATACTATCCCTATATTCAAAGCATTCAGGATGATTCTTATTAACATTTGAAAGCTAACATCCGATTGGTTGGGGCAAAATTAGCACCATTTTTAACAATAAGAACTTTTATTGGATAACCCTGATTATTTGGTAATATTGTGTTTGGGAGAATTAATTTTAGATTCTGGAAAATGTCACTTAAAATTATTCATATTAACAATCATGGTCTTTTTTTTGTTGTTGATGTACCTTTTAAGATCCATTTAATTGAACGATTAAGCGGAAATTTTGAGCTAGTTATAAAACATGGAACATGCTTGGCTTCTAACATTTCCCACAAGGCTCCTACAAATATATATCAAATGCAAAGGAGACAGCACTTAGTGAGGGCTGTTCCATTTATATTTCATTCTTTAAAATGTGGCTGGGCATCTGAAGTAGCCCCGTATTATAGTAGGTTAGGGCGTCCATGTACCACTAGCGAAAAAAAATCACGTAAGCTACACTCTTCCAGCCTCCACCTCACTGGATATCATCCCAAGTAGACAAAATATTTAGTGTAGCATACAACAGCACAGAACTGTAGCTGTGTGAAAAAAGCTTTATTAGTGAAGAAACGTGTGCATCTGAAGATCAGCACCACCTTACATAATCACATATCATAGAGTGCAAGGTGTGCATCAAACTACTACAGGACTCCTAATAATATGGCACTCTTTCTATATTTTATCACAAGCGCACCTGTGACACTCAAACAAGACCTTCTCTTCCCATGCCACAGATACAAACATACAAATCGTACTCTGTGGTTCGCATGTACAACATACTAACCACTCTTAACCACATCAAGTTATAGGACTAGTTAAGTATTTAGAACATTTGAAACCATTTACTCAAAAAGAATAAAAAATAATTGACAATACACAAACTGCTAAGGGGCAGAATACGCAGAAGAGCTTGGGTCAATTAACATCCCTTAGATCTGTTCCTCAGAAACAGCTAGTCTAATTAACCTTTGCTTGAAAGACTGGAACTTCGCCCACTGATGCGTATAGATTTAATTAAGTGTTAATACCCGATGGCCAGGTCTTTACCATGAGTTACGGACTGCGGGTATACAGTAGTTATTCGCCCTGAGCCACAATGAGATTTAGCTGAATTATTTGCCCTTCAGAGAGAAGATTAACAGTTGTATTATGCCTTCCAAAGAATGTGTTTAATGTTGTAACCTTCTCTAAGCACCTTTTTTGTAATTTAACATTAAGAAGATCTATATCTGACTAACTTGGATAAAACTTATTTCAAGTGTAGTCTAATTTTTGTTAAACTTTGGTCTTCTGGATGAATTTCACAGCAGGCTGCAGAAATTTTAGCGCAACAGTTCACTAAATTAAAGTGTTTTAAACACAAATGTAAAAAGCTAGAGACGATGCACCCAGAGCTACTATCGTTTTGCAGTGCTCCTCCGATGCAATAAAGCTATATTGGCTCTCAGTGAATCTTAATTCACTTTAAACTTTTGTGTGACTTTTAACACTCGCTCAAAAAAGTAATGCTAAATAGCGATGGAGCCGAACACAGTTCCAAAGCAGATTTCACGGATTTGCCGGAGCTTGGACTCTGGATTTCAGATTTTTTGGGGATTTTTCTAAATCGCAGAGATATTTTTAAAAATTCTTGATTGTTTGAGAATTTTCAAAATTAAAAACTGAAAATTTTCGAAATTTCTAGGAAATACAAGGCAGAATGCCAAAACAAGAAGCACATTAAGTTTCCAGAGCTGGAAAGTGTTTTTTTTTTTTCTTAAAGATTTTATACATTTTCCCCAGATCATTTCTCAGGTCCCTGAGCCATTTACAGTAAGTTACAATTTTAATGCAATTTATACATTAATTTTAGGCAGAACTTTTGGATTTTTTTAATTCCCATTCAGGGAGATTCAATAAAAGTTATTTTCATTAAAAATGGTGCTAATTTGCCCCCAGCCCCTTTCCGCCATTCCTGCCCTCCCTACCGATCCCTCCCTAGCTGCCCTTCATGCAGTATAAAAACCTTTCTATATACTGTATTGTACTGCACACAGCCGTGGCTGCCGGTCTAGCCCCTTGCTTGTAGTTCTGCAAGGCAGGGGAGCCGGACCAGAGAGATGCTGGAACGAAGAGCATTAAGTAGACTTTGCAAATGATTTTGAAAGTGGCAATATAACAGTTGGGGGTGGGAGGGAATGAAGTACATTGATGATGGAGATCCCCTTTAATATATCAGTGAGAGTTTGTTGTAAAACATTTACAATATTTGACAGGATACACACGAATTAATGGGTTGATCAGTCATTCTCTTTGCAAGGAAATAAGAAAACCAAAAAAAAAAAAAATTAACACCATTTCGGTAGTACACAGTTGTATTTTAATATTGTGTGCCTGTAATGTAAAAGACATTAAAAAGATTAATAAACGATATTAATCTTGTCATTCTGTAATCAAATAAATAGTTAGATACCGCAGCCATGTGCTACTCTACGGAGACAACGGGAGCTTAGGAGCATTAATGCGTGGCTAAGAGGGTGGTGTAAGAAAGAAGGGTTTGGGTTTATAGAGAACTGGGCAGACTTTGCTGTCGGATACAGGCTCTTTAGTAGAGATAGGTTGCACCTCTCTGATGTCGGTGCAGCTGTTTTAGGGGAGAAGAGGGTTGGAGGAGATTTTAAACTAGGTTTTGGGGGGGAGGGTATTAGTAGTCTCACTGGGATAGATAGACCAGGAGGAAAGCAGGGTGTAGATAGGCCAATGGTGGGTGGAAAGGGGGTGGGTGGGGCTAGCATAGGGGATAGGGAGGCATGTATATTAAAGTGTATGAATAAATTACAGGATCATAATCTAAAATGTATGTTTGCAAATGCGAGAAGCCTGCTGACAAACTGGGTAAATTGGAGATAATGGTGTTGAAGTATGATGTAATAGGTATAGCAGAAACATGGTTGAACAGTTCTCATGACTGGGCTGTAAATTTAGAAGGATACGCCTTGTTTAGGCAGGACAGTGAAAATGTTCAGGCAGGACAGTGAAAAAAGGAAAGAGGAAGGAGTATGTGTTTATGTAAAAAAAGTATTGAAGCCAAATTTAAAAGAAGAGATAACTGGCAATATGGATGTTAAAGCAGAGGCAATATGGGTGGAATTAGGCAACAGGAAAGGGGATAATGTCTGCTATAAGCCGCCTAATTCTAGTGAGTCAGGAAAACTCCAAAATCAGCTGTGTCTCAGCATTTGTCACAACTTCAGTGTCCAATCGTGCTGTGTGGCCGCATCCAACACCAGGAAGCAATCCAAAGAAATAAGATGCATGAAGACACCACCCACAGGGAAGGAGGAGTTCTATAGTAATTGTTAAATTCTGTTCACTGTGTGTGTTCTTTACACTTGAAAAAGAACGCATAGCGTTCGAAACATGTCGTGTGGTATGCTGTGGATCTAATAAATAATTTTGCAAGCTGATATCGGCTGCAGTGTGTCTTCGTGCCTCTTGTTTCTTAGGAAGCGAGTCAGCTTCATATGCAGTTGGCAAGGGTTGCAAGTTTTAAAGTGGGGCTTTAATTACCCTGACATTGATTGGTGTAGTGGAACTTCCATCACAAAAAAAGGCGATTTTATGAATTTGCTGCAGGATAATTTTCTATCACAATTGGTTGAAGTTCCTAATAGAAAAGGAGCTCTGTTGGATCTGGTAATATCTAACATTGTGGAGCGCATTTGTAAAGAAAAACGTACCTGCTCAGGGATCCTGCATTTCACATCTAAATTTGAACCCTTGGGAAATAAATGTAAAAAAAAAATAAATCTGCGCCCATGTGGCTAAATTCTGATGTAAAGAGGCAAATGGAAAGGAAGAAAAAGGCATTTAAAACCTTTAAGTCAGAGGGAACAGAAAGGGCCTTTAGGAATTATAAAAACTGTAACAAGGAGAGTAAGAAAGCAATCAAACTAGCTAAAAAATTAACAATGAAGTTAGGATAGCTGAACAAAGCATCACTAAGCCTAAATTTTAAAGTATATTAATAGTAAGGAGTGAAAATGTGTCATCACCATTAATTAATGGGATAAGTTAGTTACGAAGGATGGCGATAAACAAATGTCTTGATTTTTTTTTCCCTCTGTATACACCATAGAAATCCAAGTACAGATATCATAGTGTATAGTAGCAATAATGGTATTAAAGATTCAAGTGCACTTATATTAACTGAGTATATGGTACAGAAAGAACTAAATAAAGTTAATATTAATAAATCTCCTGGACCGGATAAAATACATCCTCGGGAACTTAGGGAGCTAAGTTCAGTTTTATCTAGGCCATTATTTCTTATTTTTGCAGATTCCCTCATTTCCGGATGTGTGCCTCTGGATTGGAAAAGGCTGATGTTATTCCAATATTCAAAAAGGGTAGTCGTTCACAGCCGGGTAATTACAGGCCTGTGTGTTTAATAGTGGTGAGGAAGTTACTGGAAAGTTTAATAAGGGAACATATTCTAGAGTATTTTTCAAGGACTGACATTATAAGTAGTAGCCGGCATAGATTTAGGAGGAATAGATTCTCCTAAATCCAAGCTAACTTGCTTGGCTTTTATGAGGAAGTAGAAATTTAGACTCTGGCATAGCAATAGATGTAGTATACTTGGATTTTGCAAAGGCTTTTGATACAGTCCCCCATAGGCGACTAATGTATAAGCTAAGGTCTGTTGGTCTGGGGAGTCACATTTGTACATGGATAGAAAATTGGTTAATGAATAGGATGCAGAGAGTAGTTGTTAATGGGGCTTCTTCAATATGGACTAAAGTGCTAATTGGGGTGTCACAGGGTTCTGTGTTGGGACCGCTTCTATTTAATCTATTTATTAATGATTTGGAAGTGGGTTTTGTCAGCAAGGTTTCTATGTTTGCTGACGACACAAAACTTTGTCCATTAAAAACTTCAGAGGATGTGCAATCGTTGCAGGGGGATCTACATAGATTGTCACATTGGGCTGCTAAGTGGCAGATGGGATTCAATGTTGATAAATGTAAGGTGATGCATTTTGGACTTAAAAATCCTTCTGCTGCTTATACTATAAATGGCTCTGTCTTAAGTGAATCCCTATTGGAAAGGGATCTTGGAGTTTTGGTGGATAACAAACTTAAAGGTAGCAAGCAGTGCCAGGCGGGAACAGCCACTGCCAGCATGGTATTGTCTTGTATAAAGAGAGGTATGAATCCTGTGTACAAAAAGGACATCTTTAAAATGAAAAGGGTTCAGAGAAGGGCAACTAAATCAATAAGGGGATTGGGGGAGCTTGAATATGAAGAGAGACTGGAAAAGTTACAATTATGTATGCTGGAGAAAACGCTCTTGCTTGGGGATATGATTACTGTGTATAAATACATTAACGGGCCATATGCTTGTGAAGGTTCTCATTCATCCAGGTCATGGTATATCTCTTGTATTCAATTAGATCAACTGGACTTGAAGTTTAGTTCTTGAAGACGTTTCGCTAGTCATCCAACTGGCTTTCTCAATTCAGAATTACTTGTACAAGAATCTGTGGCAATTATGTACCCTGGAAAATCCCAATTAGCATATCACAGCCAAGTGTTAAGGGCGTGATTGGATAGTGGCTAAGAGGTGTTATAGGAAAGCCTGGAGTAAGGTGTCAAAACAGCATTGTACATGGCAGACAGTTGGTGTCGAACCCCCCCACCTCTATTTAGGCTTGGTTTCTTTATTTGAATTGAGAAAGCCAGTCGGATGACTAGTGAAACGTCTTCAAGAACTAAACTTCAAGTCCAGTTGATCTAATTGAATACAACAGATATTAACGGGCCCATACAATAAACTATTTGGGGCATTGTTCACCAATAGAGCATGTCAGAGGATATCCCTTAAGACTTGAAGAAAAAATGTTTAGGCTGCAAGTTCGGAAACGGTTTTTCACCGTGAGAACGGTAAAGCTATGGAACTTTTTCCAGTGGACATTGTTATGGCAGGTTCACTGGTCAGTTTAAAAAGAAAGCTGGATTAGTTTCTGCAAACAAGGAATGTTGGAAGTTACTGGTATTGATACATAAAGTAGAGTTGATGCAGGGAAATTTCCGATTGCCACTTGGTGTTTTTTTTTTTTTTTTGCTTTCCTCTGGATCAACAGTTAGGCAGGAAATGAGGCTATTGCTAGATGGGTTGGACTGGATGGACATATATCTTTATTCAACCTCAAATACTATACTATACTTCTGCACTCATTCCCACTAATCTTATCCAGGTGCCTCCAAGTGACACAGCTCCATTAACTTTGTAAAAAGTCACAATCAAACAATTTTATTTCAACGTTAATCTTGTCATTCTGTAGTAATGAATTGAGGAATATATTTATTCCATAAGTGCCCAACACAGAGCCCAGTTGTGGGAGCACAGGATATTGATTAGCTTTATAGGTTAAGGTGATGTGGGGTTAAAAGAGCTAAAAGATCCCCACAGTTTATAAAATGAAATAGAGCCTTCTTTTAACAGAAGGTACCTCACAGCCTCATATTATTTTAATAGCATTGTCCTAATAATCTAAGATATAAACGCAGGGGCGTTAAACTTACACCTTAAGGAAAAACTTACTGCTAACAAAGAATGCTAGGATTTGTGACCTTTCACATGTTTTAAAACTACAAATCCCAGCATTCTCTGTTTGCAGTAAGTTTCTTTTTAATGTCATGTAGCTAATGCATGTGCCCAGATGCACCACTGCCTAATGGTATAGAACAGAGGTGTTGAACTTTTCAAACATGTGGAAGGTCACAAGTTCAACACCCCTGCTCTATACCATTAGGCTGTATTGGATCTGGACACATGCTTTAGCTACAGGACATTAGGAAGAAACACACTACAAACAGAGAATGCTGGGATTTGTAGTCTTCAAACATGTGAAAGGTTACAAATCCTAGAATTCACCGTTAACAATAAGTTTTTCCTTTATGTCCTTTGGCTAATGAATGTATACAGATGCAATACGGCCTAATGATATAGAGCAGGAGCGTTGAATTTTTCACATGTTAAAAACTACAACTGGCTGCACGGAATGCTGGAAAATGTCGTTTTCATACATCCTTGAATAAAGCTATTTTTCAGACTTAGGGTGAGGCCACACTGCAACGCACAGGAATCGCGCACAAAATCGCGAGCGTTATCGCACGCGATTGTGCGTGCGATTCTTGCGCGTTTCGCGCTCGCGTTTTCGCCTTTTCACGTTATGGACACGCATGCGTCAACGCACCAAAAATGGTGAACGCATGCGTTACCATAACGCGAACGGACGCGCAATCGCATGCGCATTGGAAATCGCGGGAATTTTTGCGTTCCCGCGATTTCCATTTTAGCGAAAATCGCGAGCACGAAACACGTGCGCAAACGCGCGAAAAATGCGCTAGTGTGGCCTAGCCCTTAGACATTAAAAGCCTAGAGTCGTGCTTCAGCGATTCCTACCCAAGGGCTCGAACATGCAAGTGATCCATCTGCTCTTCCCTTACATCCATAGCTATTACACTATTGGACTAGGGAAGTATTATTATTATTATTGTGGACTTATATAGTTCAAACATCTTTCGTAGCGCTTTACAATTACATGTACACATTTACATCAGGCCCTGCCCCAAAGAGCTTACAATCTAAGCACATTTATTTGACACATACAACCTTTCAGTATGTCTTTTATGATTGTGGGGAAAACTGAAATCCACGCAAGCATGGGGAGAACATACAAACTCCTTGCAGATGTGTCCAAGGGTGGAATCGAACTCAGGACTTTATCGTTGCAAGGCAACAATGCTAACCACTGAGCCACTATGCTGCCCAGGAGTCATGAACCTTACCAAACTTATCCTCCCTTTACTATTCCACCTACCTGCCAGATAGAATCCAGGGAGAACCTGCAGGTCTATGAAAAGACCCAGGCAATTCTGCCACAATGTGCAGCTCAAACTAAACAGCATCAAGAGTATAAAATAAAATAGAGCTTTCTTATAACAGAAGGTACCTCGCAGCCTCATGTTATTATAATAGCATTGCCCTAATAATCTAACATAAACATATAAACACATATTTCTCACTCCAGGCTTTCCTAAAGAAGTGTGCAGGGACATGCAAAGTATCTCATTTATATCCTCTTTCATACATACACATCACGTGTAGCATACAGAAAGTTTTTTGATTGGCTAAGACGGTCACATGTTTCACAAACAGCACATCATTGGATGTTATACTGACATTACCATTTTCTTTCAGTATCCACATGGAGACCTTTTAGTAGTGACAGGGTTGTGGTTTAACCTCACATTTTGATTATCCCATATTAAAATAGGAATCTCAGCTCTGTAAGTAAGTTTATATATTTTGTATAAGTCGTATATTTTGTCTAATACCTGATATAAATCAGTGCTATATTTTATAGTATACTTTATACTATATATATACATTTATTGAGTAACTTAAATTGTAATAGTGAGATAATGCACACACACACACACACACACACACACACATATATCACATATATATCACATATATCAATATATATATATATATATATACATACACACACACATCTTTCCTATATGTAATATCATATACCCCCCATCTCTTTTGGTAGCTCCTGAAAACCCAATGCAATCTCCTATGAAGATATAATATATTTATATAAAATAAAGGATATTATAATAGAACAGTGTTTGGCACACAATAAGATACAATACATTTTGATGACTGTGCTAATGTTATATATATTATATCCAGTTGCCTGATTTTCCATGAATACACATTAAGTATAAGATTACATAACAATCTATAAAAATCTTTTTAATATGAAAGACGTGCAAATAACTCCTCATACTGTGCAATACAGTCACAATGACTATAGATTTCCACCAGCTGTACATTTTAGATTGTGTTGGCAAGCTAGTAGGCTGACTTTTCTGACCTGCATCTTGAGGCTATTATTAATCTTTATGTAACTAGTTAAAGCCAAACAGATTTCTTTCCACATAAAGGATGTGTATCTGTGAGGACAATTTGCTGGCCAAACAAATATATATATATATATATATATATATAATATATATATATATATATAATATTATAAGACACAACTACTGTATATTCGACCTTTTTTTTTAAGTATTTCTGCCAATATCAAGAAAAAGACTGTTTAAAATGAACTTATAAAGCAAAATAGCAACAAAATGAGAGGTTTCCTTAAAAAGGAATCCGAACAATCTCGAGTTATTGTGCTATATGTGTTGTGTTACACCTTAAAATACCCATAGTAATTCTGGACAGATTAAAATACAAATAAAGGTTCACATTCAAAGTTTAGATTTAACCCTTTCAATCCTTGTACAGATTAAAGTACTTTGTGGGATTGAGGGCAACTCAGATGGATTAATAAAATAAAACTTCCTTTTTTAAAATAAAGAGGGAAGAAACCATATAAATGCACAGATTCTCCACCTTGCTTTACATATCAGCATAGCGGCAGCCTTTGGAAGAATCAAGACTTCCAATTTTAATTCTGCCAAGCTTCCGGTCAATTTCAACATACTCTTTAGAACAGTAGTGTTGGTGAGGGAGCCTGGCAGAGCTGAAACTTTGTGAGTAGAGATGGCAGAAATCTGTTCCGCTTGCAGATTTTCAAAAAAAAATTGAAGTCAATGTAAGTTAAAAAATATAAAATGAAGTTACTTTGCTTTTCTACATGTGGCTCTCTGATTCAACTAAGTAAAGATGAATCAAACAGGTGAGTATAATTCAGCGGAATTTGTCAAAATTATACAGACCCGAAAACCAGCTTCAAACCCAATTCAAGCAGATTTTAAACATTTTTGAGGTTGAAATTCGGTAATTTTCAACCATCCACATTTTCAACACCGGTTTTTACTTTTTTCAACATAGAATATTTTGACAACGTATATCTTCTGCCGATCAAAGTACTACCAAATCCGAATTTTTTTTAAACTAATGCCTATAAAGGCAAAACAGGTTCATAGGGAAACCAGGACACATCACTAATCACAAGGAGCCTAAATTATATTTTATTGTAGTAGATAATGGAACCCTTTGTTTTACTACATAAAGGGGATAAAAAGTATTTGTACAATCACTATCCATCAATACAACATTTCAAACTTAATAGCCTTCACAAAGCAAAGCAATGTTTTACATTTTTTGACAATCATTTCTTTGGGTGCCCTTGACATTTCCTTTGAAATAAGTTAAAAGTATAAAAATATAGGATCAGCAGTAGAAAAAAAAATTTTGCTCCTAGCAAACCTATTCAAGAAAATCTGTAATACAAAGTAGACAAGAGATCTTCCAGAATCAAATCCTATTCCTTGTAGATGGTGGCTTTCACAGTATATCAGTAAACCAGTCTTCTTTGGAATTGTGGAATATTTCCCTCTGTGACATTAATTTTGGGTTTTTCTCATCTGCTAGTGTAATTATTATGAAATTATGTTCTTGAAAGTTCTAGATAGAAATGGCTTTTTTTCCCCCCCGTTAGAAATATATCCAAGGGTGGATTTGAACCCAGGATGCAATGTTGCAAAATATAAGGACATTAAAGCTGGCAATACATTTAGGAAAGTTATGGACCAATGAGTTAGCGATTGACATTCAATAGTAAAATGAATGGACCAGTAAGGGTAAGGCTGAGGAAAAAATGTAAAACCAGTGTTTTTTAAATATTGAATAAATCTGTATTATGTATGTTTGCCTGTATGTGCTAGTCTGCAACTCCTGGGAGCATAGCTATTTTTATTTACAGTCTCAGCTGATCTTTTTTTACGTCCTTGAAAGTGAAAATAGGGACACTGGTCTGTAAAAAAAAGTGGTCTACAATCCGGAGTTCATAAATTTCCCTCAGCTCTGTATGATTTCAAAGAATTACCATGTAAGAAAATCCTTACAGAGGGAATTTATCTGATTATAGCAGTAATAATTACCCAGCTGTTTATTGCAGATAGAGAATAATTCATGTAGGCAATAGGCCGTGGTGGCAATGACACTTCGCGTTTAGTAAATATGCAAACTGTTCATTTCTAATTAAGCAGGCAAGAGGATGTCCTTATTTAATGTATAAACTAAAAGTGCCTTCCTGACAAGTGATGAATTGTTACATTGCACAAACTCTTGCCACAGAATTATTGGCATGAACTTAGGTCTTAACATCATTAAGAGATCTTGCGGGATAGTTAAATGACGATGGACAGCATAACAAGGCCTGTGTGACAGCCAATAATATGTTTGAGTTTAATGAAACTGCACCAAATATAGCTGTTTTGTAACTAGGATGAGCCTTAACTTAAATATGTGCAAAGCAGGTCTTTTTTATTACAAAAAAAAAAAAAGATATCATTGTTTCAGGAAACCGTCCCTATGTAAGTAATATTCTTCTGTTCCAGATTGCAGTATTTTGCACTGAATGAAGACTAGGGCGTTTAAATCATTTAAAGAGCATGCCCCCCTCCAAACCCCTCAAAAAATCTTTAACCCCCATAACCAGGGCCCCCATATTTTTACCTTGAAGTTTGCTGGTCCCTCGCCACATTATGTCCACCTCCTCTATGACTGCATCATCATGGTTTTGGGGTTTAAAGTTTGGTTGAACACTCCCTTAAAAGAAGCTTTAAAAAAAGATTCTAATGCAAAATAATGCAAGGTTGCTCAATTTGTGCTATAAGAGGCATTGAAGTCGCTCTAACCGATTCAATATCGGGAGGCGTAAACGTGATACCGAATATGCATACTAGGCATAAACCCGGAGCAATTGCGGCTCTGGGTAAATGAGGCCCATAGACTCATGGTCGCTTCAATGTACCCAGTCAACTGAGGCTATGCAATGATCTGGCCAAGCCCTATTCCATATACGGTTAATGCCACCACTTTTGAATCTGCTTATAGAGACTGCATTAAATTTGGTCTTTATTTGACATCCAAACAAGTATATACAATAAGCTTTGCTGTGGGATAAAATCAAGCAGGGTATACAAGTTTCAAATCCCAACTGTATGATCGCTTATTCCTACAATAACATTTTTCCACTTGCCTGATAGGGTTGTAAATTGGCCAATGATTGTTTGATTGACCATATATGGGGCCCATTACTTTGTAAAACTCATTTTGTCTGTGTTTGTTAAACAATTGGCACAAATGTCATTATACTGCCAAATATAAAAAGTAACCAGGGTTCTCACCCCTGAGTTTATTCATTTATTTTAAATGAATGAAAGCACATCTACAGACTTTTTTTTTTTACCTGAATTACAGTACATTGCAGAAATATAGAGATATAGATCTATAGATATAGAGAAAAGGATAGATGGTCAGACAATTTTTAAGAGGTTTGGGGGAGTTTGAGATCCCTTCCCCATTACAACTTACCTCCCGATGTTCCCGCATCATTCGAGCGGGACCATAGTGGGAACATCAGAAGGTAAGAAACTGCCAGTGCTAAATACATTAGATAGATTAGATGTTTGTCAATAAACGAATGTCTAATTTATCTTGTGTCTAATCTATCGTATACCTTAGTAGTGTATGGCCATCTTTACCATAAACTCTTTTTGGTGCCTGCAGACTTTCCCATTACCATTAACCAGTGCCAATATAAGAAAGAGGCAGGGATTGGGATCTCAGGCGTCACAGAGGCTGCTTGTAATGTTAAAAACTGGGCAGCAACTTTTATTTAACTGTTTAGAATGGCTCTCCTCTGTTCATTTTAGCTGAGCTCCTATTCCTTTCAATAGCTTCTTCCGTTTGCTACATTGTTGCTGAATATACTGAACTGAGTTCAGCGCTCCCTACTTGGCAACAATGTTGAAAATGAAAGCAGCTTAACATACTGAAAGGGAGGGGGAGTAAGAGCTCAGCTAAAAGGAACAGAGAAGAGCAGCTCTAAACAGGTAAATTAAAGCCGCTGCCTGACTTTTAAACCCTGGTCACCAGGAAAAAAAATGTTAGCTGGCACGGCGATTGTGCAACCCTGGCAGCAGTATTAAAATGCTGTACTTACCTGACAATAACATTTTTGATGGCCACACCTTCCAAGTATTTCTTCAATGCGTAGTAATTATGCATAAATTTTCGAGCATAGTAGCCTCTCCAACTTTTCTGGATCTTATTTGAAAAAACAAAGAAAAAAAATATATAATTTTTGCTTGCAGTCTACCTATTTTGATAAAAAAAAAAACCTAAAAGCCCCATAAGCCAATGACAATGAGCCTCACTCTCACCTGTCAGGACACAAGACACATTCAGGTAAAATCATGCATAGATACAAGATCATGGCCACGCTCAGGGGCGGCTTTACACCTCAAGAGCATGTAGACACAAAAAAGACAGACACGCTTAGCCCCACCCATTAAAACCGACCACACACCCAAACCATACCATTTTTGGGAAGAAAATAGACTATTTGGGAGGTAGAGGGGTGAGGAGATTCTTTAACCACAGGCACCCCTATATGAGTGCCTATTGTGCTAAAGGCTCATACATACGTACAACCACGGGGGGCAAAGGTTGTGTATGAGTGCCCATTTCGCTTGACAATCGTCAGAAAAAAATGGACATTCTGTCAGGGCTCCTTGATGATCCACTGGACAAATCAGTCCACAACGCCTGACTAAATGCCGTTTTGCCCAACATAGTGCTAATACACAGTATGATTGTTGGACAAAATGGGCTCTTATACACATTGTGCATCGTGGGTCCTACCCAGTGATCACATGTGTGTATGGGCTAAATCTGGGCCTGATCACACTCCCTACATTTATTTTCCATGGATAATCAGCATAGCAGCAACAGAATGTACTGCACACAAAAGTATATCTACCACTCACATGAAATATTTTTTTAACCCACTCCACATGGGAAAATAATATTAACAAATACAACACTACGTGTTAACAGCAAGGAGAAAAGGTGCTCATACTCCACATATAACCCATATACTTTTCATGAAACAGTATTTAAGTTTTATGAATGAACTCACTTGTGTTAAGTGATGGTTTGGGTGCTCATGCCCCGAACCCTCCGCTCGAACAATACTATCAGTCCCGATATATAACTTATAAATGGACAAAATCAGCTCACCATAAAAATCAAATGGCCTGGGTGCAGGTAGCCCCAGGCCCGTTGCTAGACCAATTTCGTCCACATAAAGTTTCAAAGGTTCTGTATTTTTAGCTTTTCGCAAGAGGCTTATGATTAAGGGCTGTGCATGGCCCAAAACGCGTCAAGCTAAAATACAGAACCTTTGAAACTTTATGAGAGAGTACCTGTATGGTCCGGTTGCTGCGCCTCTTCTATATATTCACTACTATGTGTTAACCCTTAAATATACTGTATGTCCATTAGGTTTTCATTTAAACATCTGGTATCTTGTCAAGAAGAAAAATGAAGCAACCCTCTATAGAAAAGCAAGGATATGTGGCTTAACACTTTTATTTCTCATATTAAAATATCGAAAAAGTCACCAAAAATAGTATAAATATAAGAAATCCATACACCTTTAAAAGAAGAAAAATGTAGTGCTGAAATCAATTCCGTAAATCAAAGCTTTGTCTTAATTAAGTGGTTCTCATTGTCATTTGCAAAAATGTAAAATAGTTTTCAACAATGTTTAACCAACACACAAGCCAATTCGTTTAACATTTGTGATTCAGTTCAAATTTTAATTTGTTTTTAATTATTGCTGTCTACTTTTATTGCACAGTGCTTTAAATATACTTTACAGTTTCCTCTTAAAATGAAATCTTAGTTGGATACTCTAGGACATTTTCTGACAGTTGTGAAAGTAAAAATTGGAACAAACAAGAAAAGAGATGATCAATGCACATTCCTGGGCCCCATATATCATAATATCTGTGCTAGTGCAAACAGTAAAAACATGGGGGGGGTTTAGTTACAATTTTATGCATAAAAGGGAAAAGCCACATCAAGGTAACCCCAGTATGGAAGGTCCAAACAAATTACCTTGTGTCATTTATCTGGGTTGACACTACCTGCTTGGTTGCATTTTCGTGGGAGTGAAATTAAAAATGTCCGCAAATCTGCAAACAAACCATACCCACCGACACAGACATACAGTGTAAAATGAAAAATGCAGTTGCATTGGTATTTAGCACTTTCAGTGGTCCAGAATTCCTTGCACTGTGTAGGCATTCTCGGTTTATTATCTATGAAATCCCAAGGTCCCTTTCCCCAGAACAGCTATTTATTTCAATCCTATTTAGGTAATATTCTGCTTAAGAATTTTTCTACCCAAGTGCATCACACACCATTTATCTACAGTGAAGCTCATGTGCGCCCTGGTAGCTCAATTTTCCAGTCCATCCATGTCCTTCTGTAATCAATTTACATCCTCCCTCTGTATTTACCCTGACATGTAATTTACTATCATCTATACAAATTGAAACATTACTCACAATCCCCTCTTCAATGTCATTTATATAATACATGTTAAACAATAAGGGCACCAAAATAAATCCTGATGGAATATTATTGGGTTCAAATGCAGGTAAGGAATGTTTTCCCAATATTATCTGAAAGGGGATATTATCTAGCCTAATAATATAGTCCAGCCAAATGCATTACATCTGCCTTATATACCACTGTACACAAGTTATAGTCTCTTACTTAATGTTGGCAAATAATAAGAAATGAATTGCCAACAAAAGCAAAATTAAATGAGTTGTATAACATTATAATATAACTGTAGCATGGAAACTTGTTGTTACCCCAACATATCAAACTGTGGGCAAAACCACTTTAAAGAGTAAGTAAATAGAATTTTTTTTTTTTGCCTCATCTTACTATTTAAATAAATACATGTAAGTAACACTCACTGCATGCATTTGATCCAGTACTTGTTTTGCTCAGACTCACTTCTACCCCCTGGCTACAATTTATGTAATGTGCTTTACAGTTACATAAGAGGAATACATATTACATGCAAGGGTAGTGCATATAATACAAATTCATTCTGTGAGCCTGAGAAAGTGTGGGGGGGTCACTCACCCGAAACGTCTCTTTTAATACAGCAAGTATGAAATAAAACTGTTGATGCATATTGGTCCTGAGTGCTGTGTTGTGCTAACCTTATATGATTTGGAATAACCCAGCCATATTCCTTATACTTGCACTAGGTGAAGAATACATATAGAAATATATGGAAATAGCACAGATATGGGCTTTTGCAGGGTGTCGTGACTTTTAATCTGGATTGACAGAAGATGAAAAAGAGAGTAGCAATATGTTTATCATCTGTAAGTGGCTTAGAATAAACATAGAACACATTTAAAATATATTGTATTTTGCTTTAAAACATATGTATTTTTTTTTAAGGACGAAATGCTTCTAATTAAAAATAGTATGTAAGGTGGAAGCCTCTTTTACAATGAAATTTCAAAAAAATTATCAAATTAGTAATATTTATAGGGAAAACTGTACTGAGTTGGCATAAAATATATTAGAGTTAAAGGGCAAGTCCAGCCCCAAAATGAAAACTTACATAGAGGTAAATCACCCCCCAAAACCCTAAACAGTAATAGTTTGAAACCTGAAATATACAAGTCTAACCTGAAATCCTGCACAATGTCCTGTTCCCTCTGTTTCTGCTTCCTGGTTCTTCCAGTTAGTAACTGTCAGTTATGGATTGACAGTTGTCATCACAGCCAATGACTGAATGTTACTCCCCTGTCTTCCTCTTCTGAGCATGCCCAGGCTCAGTACAGGCTCAGTACAGGTTTCTAAATTGCTCAGTTTCCATGAGGCATCCAGAAGCATAGCAGGCATACAGTAATGAATTCATAGGACAAACTATGATATATCAACATATTTTAAAGAGTCCGTTCTTTCTAAAAGATGTTCTTATGAGGGTGGAGTTATCCTTTAAGCAATAAGTGCAACTGTCTATGTCTTCAAGGCAAAAAAACAAGCAACACATTGAACATCAATAAGGAATTTATGACATTAAAGGGCAAGTCCAGCCCCAAAATAAAAACTTACATACAGGTAAATCACCCCCCAAAGCCCTAAACAGTAATAGTTTGAAATGTGAAATATAAAAGTCTAACTTGAAATCCTGCATAATGTCCTGGTTACCCTGTTTCTGCTTCCTGGTTCTTCCAGTTAGCAACTGTCAGTTATGGATTTGACAGTTGATATCACAGCCAATGACTGAATGTTAATCCCATGTCTGCCTCTTCTGAGCATGCCCAGGCTGAGTACAGGTTTCTAAATTGCTCAGTTTCCATGAGGCATCCAGAAGAATAGCAGGCATACAGTAATGAATTCATATGACAAACTGTAATATATCAATATATTTTAAAGAGGCCATTCTTTCTAAAAGAGGTTCTTATGTGGGTGGAGTTGTGCTTTAAGGTAATTAAGTGAATCTACAGTAACATAACAGATGGATGGATACTATTCATCCACAGCAACCAACCACATTTTTTTGTAAATGAAGTAGAGCAAAAAGCTAACAGCTGATTGGGTGCTATGAACCAATAAGCTGTCCATTGATTTATATTACTCAGTAAATGCCAACCTTACTAGCTTTAAATTTTAGGCTCTATTTCTACCATGCAGACATGTTCATTCTTATTAGATAAACAGCACCCAGGCCACCTCAGGTGCAGATTAAGTTAAAGATTTAGTTCAACACGAAAATGTCAAACCACGGTGAACTACTACTGTCAGCCATACACAATGGAAATTATTCGCTATAACACTGTAACAATCTACTACCCATACCCTATATATACTCTGTATAAGGAGCAATTGTTTAGTGTGTCCCAAACATTGAGAGATTACTGGATCCTTCTACTTTAGATAACAACACAATCAAAACTTTTTGTCTGGACTGACAGATGTCAATGTCGATATTTTGTGGTTTTTGTGCCATCCACAGTAGAAAAGTACCTTGCGGATTATACTGAAAACTACATTCGCAAGCCCAGAGGCAAAATTATTAAATATCTCAACCCACACACATTAATATCCCCTTGCAGCAAGGTGAAATTTGATATAAATATCGTAGTTAGATCTTACCTGACCAAGATTCTGCAATGCTTTAAAATCGTGAGACTTACAGCATCATGGGATCTGTCAGGTAAGACATAACTTTTTTTACTATCTCTGCCCCGTACGCCATGTAGTAATGGCATTAAGATTACCACAAAATTGTTGCGCTAATCTTAAATAAGATTTTACTACATAGGCTATGCCATGGTATGTTCAAATTTTTTTGGAAATGGCACTGCCATCGGAAAAAAATAGTTCAAAACTCACACTAACCCGCTAGTACATTGGAGAGTGTGGGTTTGGCACTAATTTAAGATATAGCATCGGCACAGTAATATATTTATATTAAAAGCAGTTAAAGTCTGAAAAATACACAAAAAGAAACATTTTAAAATATAGTTTGTCTTTTGGCAGACTATGGGTTGGGCTAACCAGGAAATAGAAAACCATTGGAAGCATTAAAGGCCCCACTCAACATTATCTTTCTTTCTCACTAATTTACATATCTGTCTTCTGGCTCTTTATGTAAAGGGGAAGTTTAGTGCAAATACATATGCTTTTCAGAAAAAAGAGCAGTATTTTCCCCCCAATAACCTTAATCTGCCAATTCAGCATTTTGTCTGTGTATAAATAAATGCAACAGAAATACTGACTTCCTGTTTGCAGGACCCCTAATAAAGATCGTTATGGTCTTGCACTTGACCCAGTGCCTGGGTTGATTTAGTTGCTCAGAGATCTACAGGCATTACCATTTGAGGCTCAAGCAGGAGAAAGCAGAGGAAATCTCAGAGGGGCGGAGCTTAACATTCAGAAAACCAGTAACAAGATGTCAGCAACTTCCAATGCACAAAGCTAGGCTCTGGAGGGGCATAGGTAAAAAAAAATATGGCAACAGTATTTTTAAAGCTGCAGTTTCCAAATAAACATAACTTGATTTTACAGTGCACTTATCCTTTAACAGTCCCATGGGATATAATTGGTTTAAGATTAAGAGGCATAAAGGCTACACTCTGCTTCTGGCCTGGAAGGCCTGACATCAACTCCATTTTATTTCTTCTTTTCACCAGCCTACAAAATAATCAGCAGCTATAAAATGATTGCTCTGATTTATTCATCTTTATAAGCTACACACTTACAAATCTCAGATATCTTGACAGGAATAATACTTGCAAGAATATAATAAAATTAAAAAATAACAGCATCTGGGTAGCACTATTTGCCCCACAAACAGATCCACTCATCAAGCCAGACTAATTTCCAGCATATGTGCAGCAACAAGATGCACAATTGCTTCATTATGGAAACAACCAGCCCCAACCAAACAGCCCCTTATAAAAAAAATATGGTGGATATGCCAAAACGAACAAATGACACATTCTATGAAAGGAAAAATGAAATCCTTCAATAAAATATGGACCCCTTGGCTGTGGAAGATGAGCGACAACCAAACCCCTATATCCTCAGGAAACCATAACAGACCAACTACCTGAACTACTCAATTTCTATCTATATACGCTGTACCACTTCCCCCCCCCTTCTTTACTACTTCCCCACTCTCTACCATCTCTTCCCCCCCCCCTTTTTTTCCCATCCCCGTCTACCTCCCCTTCCCTTTAGCTCCCCCACAACAGCAAACAACTTTAAACACCCAAACTATACAACAGCTTATCAAAGCTCCACAACCTTACCCACTGGGTGTACATATAGCAACATAGTTTTACAGTTTCATTGTTGAATTGTTAATTAAAACTACGTAATACCTCCAGATATTTATGGAGGGCTTAATACTTACAAGCTGTGTATAATACTTAACGATGAAAAAGTATTATATAACACTTGATAACTGATAAACCTTACTATTACTGCTTCAGAAAAAATATAATGTAATAAAAATGATTTAAATAAATAAATAACAGCATTTTGCTTTAAAAATTCTGTGGTGCCTTTTTGTTCTGTCACACAAATTTTTGACAGCTGTAAATAACAAAACAGAACTTGGGACAAAGTAGCCTTTGTTTTTAAAAGCATAAAAGTTCTGCTATTCTGCTAGTAATTTGCTATGCCCCTTAATCCATCTGTACTAGCATATGTGCATCAATAGGTTGAATGATTCTGAACATAAATTAATAAATACTTGATGTAGCGTGAAATTTGTGAACCCATAAAATGATCTGAATTTCTGGGGGTTTTTTACTAAAAGGTGATTCGACCTTCATCCGGCTCCAAATAACGGATAAAGAAAATCTGATTATATTTCTAAATTTAACCAATCATTTACTTTTCAAATTGATCCAATATTGATTGTGTTTGCAGGGGAAAAAAGGATGCAAATCTCTCATATAATCAATCAGTTGACAATCTTGCCAGGTGTTAAAATGAATAAGATGACTGTGTTATATAAATGTATGCACCATTCAATATTACTTTGGATTTCATTATTAGAAATCTTCCCAACATGATTTTGTAAAGGGGAACTATACCTTAGTTACTCTCACAGTTACTCCCCCACAGTAAATGTTAAATACAAGTTTGCTCACAGTGACTGGTACATATAAGTTTGCCCACAGTGTACATGTAAGTTTGATCTACTGTGCCAGGAGATATGATGGTAGGCAGGCAGAGACAGGATCAAGACCAGGATGAGAGAGACACAAAAAGCTACTGCAGGCTGCTTGTAAGTGCACCTCTTATGGGCACAGCACTACTACAGATGTAGTAATAGGTTTGGGGCCACCGTCAATCTAAGTCACGCAACTTCTGCAATAAGACAAAGTGACACAGATGGGAATACAGCTCGTTGAGGCCCACCAGGATACAGCAAGGTAAGTAAGGCAATTATTGGCTAAGCAGCTGCAGCTCTGATTTAATCAATCCAGTCAGACCAGTTCTAGTTTTCACACAGATGTTCACACTGCTTCATGTTAGCGACAATACTGCTAACTGATATGTGGCTCAGCATTAAATGGGCTGAAAGCGTTTTACAGTGCAGTGCTGCATGCACATTCACATTTTTTCATTTTAATTACACAAGCAGAAAAAAACATGAATGTGCATTTTGCTGTGCTGTGTAGTGTGAACAAGCCCTTAGGCTAGATACGCACAGGTCCATGTCAGTTGTTCTTTTGTACAAATTGAACAAGAGTTCGATCAAACATATCGATAAATCATGGTCACGACATAATATTGGTCAGCTGGGCCCAAATATCTGCACGTGTGTATCTAGCTTTAATGACTAACATTCTTTGTTTTACACTACTGCACAAGATTTCTACAGCAGGTCACCACCCACTAGAGGTCGCTAGCCAATACTGTTTCAGTTCAGTATAAGCAACAGAGTTCAGAACTTTCACATGGGAGCACAAGGTAAAAGGTCAGCAGGTGCACATGCACACAATACTAAAGGACTTATGGGGTGCTAAAATGAAAGGAATAAGGTGGCACATTTATATGTTCCCTAAGGGGTAGATTAACCCTTCCAGGACATTTGTGTGACCAGCTTATGATTATGTATATATTATAAGTGCACTTTACTTTACGCATTTTAATGCACGTGCACTTAAGAATGTGCACTCTTTCAGTCCCATAGCCTCTGGGTAATGCCCGCCAGTCAAACCCATGATAGTGATGTCACGGACAATGGCTTCTGTCTGAACCTGCCAGCAAGGGATCGTTATCTGTTAGTCCCTTCAAGAGCATCTAAGGAATAGGTTAATATAAAAAATGGGGTTTGGGGAGGTCATAAACATAAATATAGATTTGGGGGGTGGACATGCCCTTTAAAAGGTTCGTATACACATACGATGTGTGCACCGGGCTGCGACCCCAACCACAACGCGTTTGTACAACCAACGGCCGTCTCGAGAATTACACATGTGTATGCGTTCGGTCAGGGTCGTTCGTCATTTGAATTTAGTTTTTCTTTAGTTTGCAATGTAGGATCAAACTCCAGCTCCACCTACTTATGGTTTTTCTAGTAAAAAGTCTGGTAATGTGTGGTTTTTGTGTATTTTGTCCCGATCTCCTACAAGTTGCATCTCATTACAATCAGCACCACAAGCCACTTTCTACTAGCTCACTATGCACTAGGTTCCTGTAAATGAAATGAGAAACCAAAAAATATACTTTTTTTTTAAATGGTGCATATACAGGGTTGCCAGAAGTCCTGATTTAGAGGGACACAATCCTGAGTCCTGCAGTCAAGGTTGCAATCCTGGCCTCTAAATGTGACCGGAAGTCCCCGCCCTAGTACGCACAAACCAAACCCCTTCTCTGACATGTCCCCTCCCCCGTCCCGCCCAGAACCTTTTCTCTGACACACCCATTTCCCCTTCCTGCATTACAGCCTTTATAATCTGGCAATCCTTTGCACACATAACAGACCACTTGCTGTTTGGGTTAAAATGGAGGTAGAATCTGCCAGAAACTGCTTTACAATAGTAGTACAATGTAAGCATTAGAAAATTATTAGCAACACATTCGGTCTATTAAGATTTCTTTAAACTCCATGTTCACACTAATATTCTAAGAATTTCCAAGGGGCGTATTTATAATAGGGCAGATATCAGTGGCTTCTATGGATCAGCTAAGCAAATTGCCCAGATCACATGGACAGATGCCAGTGAATTGGATAGAAAGGGCATTTAGGTAAAGCATGACACAACAGGAATAAAAGGAATGAAGTAGTTGTGTCTTTATCACTAAAATATAAATACAAATGACTCACTGTCTACTAAAGGTTCGTACACCCCAAGATGTGCGGTCGAGCAACGACCTCCGACCTCTACCCGCGGCGAGCGGCCATTTCGGCCGAGATGTATGCGTTCGGTAGTGGGGTCGTTTGTCGATTAACGAGCGGTTGAGGGTCGTTGCTTGGTGTGCACATTGTGCGCGTGTATGAGCTTTTAGTGTGCGCTAAATGCCCTTTTAATATATGTAAATATTAATGCACCTTATCTGAATTTATAATTTAAAAAGTATTTCTAATAATGATAGTCTAATGCTGGCCAGCAGGAAGGACTGTCGGTCACGGCAAAAGCAGCCTCGTCTGACAGTTAGGCACGACAGATCGTGTGGTCCCTAGAGGACCGTACGATCGGTTGTGATTTTCCGACCTGTTCGCTCGTTCGTCCGATTTGGACGGTCGGCGGTTGATCGAGGCGGCAAAAAGCCGTCATACAATAATTTGGCCCGACTGACCGAAATACTGAAATGATGGTCTGTCGGGCCGAATGAAATAAAAAAAAAAAATGACAAAAATAAACCAAAACAGTATTTATCTGACATAGGAGCGTAATATTTCATTCTCTTTGCTCCTTCTATTTCCATACAAGACTGAAAAAAAAAAATCTTTTCACTTTTTCAACACTGAGATAGTTGTGACCTTCAAGACAATTAGGAAGTTTTAACAATGATTGGAACAAAACAATTATTGTCGTTGATCAGCACAGAACAGATAATTTTAAACAAAGTCATTGTGTGCTCAGCAGATTACAGCTTGTTAACGGGCAAATTCTAAATGACCTCTTATGCTAGTCAAATCAATGATGCATATTTCTCATTAAGTAACATCCAAATGTAAGAGGACTTATAAATAATGTTTATTTTAAGCGCTAAAAATAAATGGCAAAACCTTAATATATCAAAGCCATCTGCTTTGAGAAACATTTTTCATAACAAGGCTTACTTTTGTTTCTAAATTCTGATTTAGGCTATAAATTGCTAAAATTGAAGATGTTGATTCATATTATAGCAAAATGAAAGTTACAGTAATATAGTTCTGATTTAGGGCTCCTTAGGACTCGAGTTATAAAAATGTAAATTAGGGCCAGTGTTAAGTAGAGTCAAGGGAGCTTACAGCAGCAAGAGAAGCAATTTTTTTTTTTTTGCTTAAACAAAATTCTGGATTTATACCTTCTAAGGACCTTTTATTTTTAAAGATTATTCTTTCTCAAAGGCAAAAACACTGCTATGGCATATAATAGCTTTATTTTACTAACAAAATTAATGAAAGACTTCAAAGTGAAGTATAATCTATACAAGGAAAAATCAATCAATATTTAAAATTTCATTAATTGGAGACAATTTTTAAGGTAAATCTAATTAAGCCAGTATGAATTTTGCAAATCAAAAGATACAGGTCGACTTATTATAATAAGTATGGTTTTAATTTTAAAAACACATTGCTAGTATTGAAATCCTCTCTGTATTTATCAAGCTGTTCCAGCTTGTTTGACTGGAACAGACTGGAGCAGATTTCCATACACTAGAAGATTGCCTTAAAGTAGTCATACAAGGGCAGATGTTCCTCCAATGGGATTTCCGACAGAGTGCAACGATCAGAAATCTGTTCGGAAGAACAGCTCGAAGCCTCCTACCTTGAGGCTCCCATCAAGTGGAAATCTGGGGAGAGTAGGTGGAAAATTTCCTACCTGGTATGATCTTCGTTTTAAGCGGAAAAACGGGTTTTGATATTTTGAGTGATCCAATCTTATCATATTGCTCAAAATGTCAATCCTGTATATGGGGGCTTAACAAATGAGATATCTCTTTCAAAGTGACAATCATATGTTTATTCACTCATTATAAATTTGTTCTTTGATTATTTATAATAAATAGATACTTTAGTAGATTCATGATTCCATAGGGTCATATTTCCTTACATACATAGAATAGAAGGATTGTGTAAGCACTCCTTAAAGATGCTTGTGAAGGTTCTCATTCATCCAGGTCATGGTATATCTGTTGTATTCAATTAGATCAACTGGACTTGAAATGTAGTTCTTGAAGACGTTTCGCTAGTCATCCGACTGGCTTTCTCAATTCAGAATGACTTGTACAAGAATCTGTGGCAATTATGTACCCTGGAGAATCCCAATTAGCATATCACAGCCAGGTGTTAAGGGTGTGATTAGATAGTGGCTAAGAGGTGTTATAGGAACGCCCAGAGTAAGGTGTTAAAACAGCATTGTACATGGCAGACAGTTGGTGTCGAACCCCCCCACCTCTATTTAGGCTTGGTTTCTTTATTTTCACATAAATGGCCTCCTTAACACCTCTCTTGAACCAGTCACGTTCCTTCGCCAGTATGTTAACATTACAATCTTCAAAGGTATGTCCTTTATCCTTAAGATGCAGATACACGGCTGAGTCCTGACCCGAGGAATTGGCTCTTCTGTGCTGGGCCATACGTTGATGCAGTTGCTGTTTGGTCTCCCCCACATACAAATCAGAGCATTCTTCACTGCACTGCACTGCATATATGATGTCGCTTTTCTTGTGTTTTGGTATTGGGTCTTTCGGATGTACCAATTGCTGCCTCAGTGTGTTGTTCGGTTTAAAGCAGACAGGGATACGATGTTTTTTGAAAATTCTTCTTAATTTCTCGGAGACCCCTGCTACATATGGGATGACCATGTTCTTCCTCCTGTCTTGCTTTTCCCCTTCACTGTTGGTATTTGTGTTCTTTTCTTTCCTTCTACTTCTTTTGACAAAGGCCCAGTCTGGATATCCACAAGTTTTAAGGGCTCCTCTGAGATGTTTCATTTCTTTAGCCTTCGCCTCTGTGCTAGTGGGGATGTTCTCGGCTCTGTGTTGCAGGGTTTTGATGACACCCAGCTTGTGATCTAAAGGGTGGTGGGAGTCAAACACCACACCAACTGTCTGCCATGTACAATGCTGTTTTAACACCTTACTCTGGGCGTTCCTATAACACCTCTTGGCCACTATCCAATCACACCCTTAACACCTGGCTGTGATATGCTAATTGGGATTTTCCAGGGTACATAATTGCCACAGATTCTTGTACAAGTCATTCTGAATTGAGAAAGCCAGTCAGATGACTAGCGAAACGTCTTCAAGAACTACATTTCAAGTCCAGTTGATCTAATTGAATACAACAGATATACCATGACCTGGATGAATGAGAACCTTCACAAGCATAACACACCCAAATGTACTTACCAGCCTTCGTTCCCTTGCTGCCTTCTGCTTGTCTTCCGTGCAATAAAGTAGATATGTTCTGTAAGCAATTGATAAAGACCTTGTGGCGAAACATTGTGCTGTCCTCTCTGCACATTTTGAATAAATGTAGGATCACCCTAAGCAATACCTTTGGTTCTCCATGTCATTTAATTAGTTGGACCTAAAGATTCCTACGCACATACAATGTTAGCAATGACCCACGACCCTGACTCACATGCGCGACAAATGGTCATTTTGACCGACAATCACACGTGTGTGCGTTCGGTTGGGGGTCGTTCGTTGATCCGCCATGACCATTGGTCATGCACGTGAATGTGCTTGGGGGTTGTTAACATTGTATGTGTATATGAAGCATTAGTACCCACAGGTTAGTTTAAAAGATCAACCAAAGAGCACAGCAGAGGGAGAGGCGAGACACAAATTGTTGGTGAAACTTTGTGAATGTGCTCTGTCCTCTGGGACAATGTCATCTGGTGAAATGAATTCCCATTTACAGCAAGCAATGTGAGTGTGGGGGTTCAGTGCTACCTAAAGGTGCATACACACGTGTAGATCACAGGTGGAGCATCAATGAGCCCTGCCCAAACTGACATTTTGCCCGACAAAAAGCCAATACAGGGCACGATTATCGGCCATGCATACACATCTTGCGTCATGGGTCGGCCCCCGCGATCGCATGTGTGTATGAGGCTTAAGTGTAATGCAGAAGGAAGTCCACACACCTTTCTTCTTCATCATCTTCATCACCCATTGCATCATCAATGGCATCATTCATCATTTCTTCTTTCATGTCCATAATTTCAGACTGCTTTTCAAACTCCATCATTATTTTCTGAATCTGTGGCAATTTTAGCTGCATAAAATTCAATTAATAATTTAACATTCTAGATTGACATAGGAAGCCTTTAAACACAACATACAAAACATAATGTAAAGGAAGGAAAATCCAACCGGAAGTTGAGCTGGTATCAAAAGCATTCAAACGCAATGCAACTGTTCTGTGAATTACCTGTCTGTTCATTGTGGCCATGGCTTTAGTCACTCCTTTCATAGCTTGGGCCATAGAATTATTCGATTTCAGTGTTTGGATTTTAAGTGAAACAGCTTGTATATTTGCTCGCATCATAATAAATTTCTTCACATAGCGACGAGTGCGCACAAGGTCCTTGGCCATGATTTTCACAGCATCCTTTTACAGAAAAGATGAAAATCATAATTAATGAGGATGTTACTTACATTTACCAGATTGTTTTAAGTCTCTCTCTATTGGGCTAACTTTAGTCTCTTCGTCCTAACTACATTGGTTTGAGAACTGTCGCCAGCCATGAGTTTGGAAAGCTTGCTGAATTTGAAAACATGATTTATGGGAAATGGGCTTTCAGATTAAAGGGGAATTGTGGTCTCCATAAATGTGCCCTCCATTAAAAAGAACACTAATCTACCTCTAAAATAAACACAGGATCATGCTTGTAGGTGCAACCTAGCCAAAGATACAGCAGTATAATTGATGGTGCTTCCTGCTTACAAATGTGTTGCAATATCACCACTGTAAATATATATAACAATTAGTTAGAAATCTGCCATACCTCTGCTGCTAACAGTTCAGTATCAAGCGAGTGGGTCCCGTCCCAGAAGGTCCAGCTCCGCCAATCCACATAGCAATATCAGAAAAAACTGGACTGACTCCACTTCTAGAGTGCAAAAGATGTGTGTTTATTCAACCATCAGGTACATAGCAAAGTGAGGAAAAACTGGGGAATGAGAAAGAGGTGAGTGAACGCCCTGACACGTTTCGTGACTCAAAACAGTCACCTCATCAGACTGTGTACCTGATGGTTGAATAAACACACGTTTTGCAAGCTGAAAGTGGCGTCACTACAATTATTTCTGATGTTGCAATATCACTTGCACTTATTTATTTGCACCCTAGCCAGTGGTTTGAGCATGCCCAATAGAATCCTACTGCTGAGACAGAGGGAAG
Source organism: Hymenochirus boettgeri (assembly GCA_019447015.1). Taxonomy (NCBI): domain Eukaryota; kingdom Metazoa; phylum Chordata; class Amphibia; order Anura; family Pipidae; genus Hymenochirus; species Hymenochirus boettgeri. Next base: position 29,253,597 of record CM033473.1, on the reverse strand, counting down.
ATGCATACACCACTTCCAAAATCTTGAAAAAGAAAACTTGTACCTTCCCGAAGTATCCACATGTAAAGGAAGATACAGATTTGTATCTTGCTTTTGGTGTGGGGCTTATGACACAGCTGAAGATGCAGCAGTATGCTAATTGGCCTCACATCATCATTCGGTCACAGTAGGCAAGAGACAATGCAAAACAGTAAGTAAAAATGTTCATGCCTGTAACTTTAAATTTGCTGCAGGGCTCCTGTAAGGAGACCACAGTTCTCCTTTAAAGTAAAACTAATGCTAACAATCTCAAGAAGAATTATTGTTTAATTCCAGCTATGGTTGCTTTTTAGAGCAAAGTTGACTTTCGAATATAATTACATGATACTTTCTTCAAAGAACTAGCCTATATGAAGCTATACTAACCATTTGACCCTGCTTTGCCATTTTCTTAATATCAGCAATTATCTTCTTTTCCTGTTGCTCTAATTTCTGCCTCTCCCGATCCAGTTCTCTCATAGCCCTGGTCAGAGCTCGCTGATTTTGTCTCAGCATCTCTTCTGGGGTTTTACGTCGCCCAAACAAAAACTCCATTTTGGCTCAAAAAATCTGATAAAACAAACAATGATATTTATAGTATACAAGTTTCACTTAATTCAGCATAATGCAATGTAGGCCATATAAAATCAACCACATGTAGTCTATTGAAATCTACAAAGAGGAATCCCTCAAATACTGCAGTTAGGTTATATCTTATTTGCTGCTTTAGAATACACAAATATCCAGTATCCATTTTTGTACACTGACTGACTGACCGAATTACTGTGCTGATAAGGAGGAGCAAGCGTCTGAGTCAATAATAACTCACAGGAATGCGGCCACTCAGCACAGTAATTCAGTCAGTCAGTGTAACAAACTGGAACAGCACCGAGTGAGAGACAATGGTTTTTGTCTTCTTTAAGTCTGAGATAGAAACGGCAGTTAACCATTTGTACGTACAAATACAGACTTGTTATCTACATTACTAATACAGGGAGGGAGACACAGGGAGGGGGGAGAAAGGGAGGGGGAGACAGAGTGCCTGTGCTGGATTTTTCTTTTTTTTTTACCTATGTATTATATGGAATAATACGCTACCTACAGAATAATATATGGATATTACTTCGCCTCGGAGTTCCCTGACCTCTATAAAAGCACTTGGCCCAACGTCCTCGGCCTCCTTGGTAGTGTAATCTACACTGTACACTGTAGGTAGCGTATTATCCCTTATATTACAATATAAGGGGTGCATTATCCCTTATATATTATATATTCAAGTAATAAAAGATTTCCAGGCAATATTTTTCTGTCATTCACATTACAAAACAGACTTAAGAAAAGAAAAAAAAGTGTCACACAAACAGCACAAGCAAATAGCTTTTAGGTATAATATATTTACTGCTTTTGTAAATTATAAGTATATTACAAGACACCAAGGAGTTCTGTGACCATAAAGAAACACTGAAACCTCTTGCTTTTATAAAGGTTATGGAATATCTTCTCATAAACAAAAAGATATAGAGCCCACTCCCCCATCCTGTCACAGATTCCAACTGATGCCATTACCAACCTGTCAAGATTTCAATTGGTAAATTCAAAAGGATTCTCTCAACCCCACTGTTGATGGAATAATGGATAAAAATGTACTCCCTACTAGGGTACATTGTGCATTATACTCCACAAAAAGCTTCCTTGCTTTTGCAGCAGATTTCAATAAATTCCAACAGGTTCCTAACCAACATGCAAGATTTCTAACACCCCCTTACTCAAGATTTCAGCAGGTTCCTGAGCAACACTGCTATCCCCAGCACTCACACTTGTGTTTTTACACGGTCATGGAACTTATTAGTGACTAATATCTTCATACTTTGCACTAGAGAGTACATTATCCATTATTATTTACAGTTTGGATTCATTGGTATCAAAATCATTATCCTGAATAATACACCCTCTTTGTAAAATATAACAATATTAAAATTTCACTGAGTTTCAATTATATTATACAGGTCACAATACTTTCCTTTCTCCTTGGCACTCCTGAGTTAAGATACCTTACTTTGAACTTACTTCTCCTCTCTCCCCACACTTCTGTGATGCAGCTATCAGTCAATGCAATGACGGTGATACCACAACAATGACTTAGAACAGCGTTACTGCTTGTCCTTTTTACAGCTGCCTGAGCTCACAAAGCCATAAAGAGAGACAGGAGGATTTCAAGGCAAAGCTGGATACACACCATGCAATATTTGTGTATGCAATAACTATGTTTTTTTGGACGCGACTGAACGTTTGTTCGTCCGAATCGGACAAACGCACAATCGGACATGTCCAAAGACCACAGCCCATTCGTGAGGCCCTCTATAGACCGCACGCTCTGTTGCGGCTACTTTTGCCATGACCAACAGCCCTTCCGACCAGTCAGAAGTACCTGACAGTGAGTCCTTGCCTCAGGAGAGCTGGGAAGGTGAGCATTGAGACAACAAGGTTGGGGGTGATTACCCTATCTGCAAAGTTTGTGTGGTGGGTGGCCGTGCCCTTTAACACCCTTTCCAATACCCACAGAAAACTGGGACAGTCAACACTGAACAGGGAATTCCAGTCATCAGAGAGAAATCTCCCAGTGACAGTCAATAACAAGCATCATACCTGGAGTTTAGTGACATAAATGGAGTCTTTACTATTTGTCTGATAACCCTGTAAACCTTAAACAAACCCCCCATTAATCACAACAATCTGCACATCACAACGCCCCGTATACAGAGGGTATGAAACCAACCGGGGACCCTCTACGTACCTCGGTCTCTTTAACAACTATCAGTCTGTTTCCTAGTTCACTTCCTGTTTGTCTTGCTGGTGACGTCAACATCACGAGGTATGGGTGCGTCACTACGTCGCGCTTGAGCGAGTCATAGCATTTTCTACTCGGTCAGCGCGGACATCTTTGGTGATGGTAAAGAGATAAATAGATTATCCCTTTGCTGGATCAATAGGTTTAGGAAGAAACTTTATATTCATTGTACATTTCCAAACAATATTAAAAATGCCAATTAGACTGAAAAACAATAGTGTATTCATGACTTCATTGTTTATTACCATGTAAATTGTAAAATGTAATAAAAAATGAAAGGATAAATCACCATGACATCTTTTTTCCCCAGAGTCCCTCCTACCTTTACAGAAGTGCTATGTGACATGAGCATGAACAGTGCAGTAATTCATAACAGAATAAAGGTAATTCGGGGGTTAATGGGCAATTCCACACCTTCAATGAAACAAATATATAGGTGAAGTGCCCCTTATTCCACAAAACTTTATACTCTGCATTATTTGGCCTTTAACCCTGAGAAGTCTACAGGTGGCCATACACATTAGCGATATTATGTAAATCTAGGCTTTCCAGATTAGAAGAGGAAGAAAATGGAGGACAAATCGAAGAGTGTGAGAGCCTGACGAATTTTTTTTGGTCACGTCCATTTCCCCAGCGCCACACCCACTTTGAGGTAACCACCTGGTACGCTTGTTCTTACTATGATTAACCCAAATGGGCTTGTGATGGTTCTTATTTATCCAGGTCATGGTATATCTGTTGTATTCAATTAGATCAATTAAATCCAACTGGCTTTCTCAATTCAGAATGACTTGTACAAGAATTTGTGGCAATTATGTACCCTGGAAAATCCCAATTAGCATATCACAGCCAGGTGTTAAGGACGTGATTGGATAGTGGCTAAGAGGTTTTATAGGAACGCCCAGGGTAAGGTGTCAAAACAGCATTGCTTTACCCGTATACAATTTTTCATCTCTCTTCACCTGTATACCCACCAGGGAGGCTGTTAACATGGTGAAAAAACAGCTAGGCCAAGACAGGACTCTTACCAGCAGAACTGATCTCAACCCAGAACAGGTGTGTTCCTTACTGGACTTGTGCCTGAATACCACCTATTTCAAATACAGGGATACATTCTTTAAGCAAAAACATGGATTTGCTATGGGATCTCCAGTTTCACCCATTGTGGCCAACCTTTACATGGAGGAGGTAGAAAAACAGGCGATTAATACCTTTTAGGGCAGGGATAAGCAACCAGTAGATCTCCAGATGTTTGAAAACTACAACTCCCAGCATTCCTTTACAAGCATTCTGTTGTTAGGGAGTTCTGGGAGTTTCCAAACATCTAGAGATCTACTGGTTGCCTATCCCTGTTTTAGGGTATACCACCCAGCCACTGGTTCAGATATGTGGATGAAACCTGGGTTAAAATCCACCAGAAGGAAGTACAAGCTTTCACAAAACACATTAATGCGGTAGACCAAAACATTAAATTCACAAGGGAAGAGGTACAAAACAACAAACTGGCTTTCTTGGACTGCATACTGTAGATAGGCACGTGTCTTTATTTAACCACCTATTCTATACTAAATTTTGATGGTTTTGTGATAGAATTTTGTAGCCAGTTTCAAGTGAGGAATGTTGTCAACAAAATCAGTGTTTATTAACTACAGTCCATTTCACCTTACTATCCACCATTATTCTGTTTATAAATAACTATTTAAGCAAGCTTTTAAAAAAACATGGTAAGGCCAGTGGAGTACACAGCCTTCCTACCCTCCCAAGGCCAAATTCAGACAGGGGTGTTACCAGTTGGCTCTAGGCCATGCAGTCAACAGCAATGTTAGATAGGAAAGGGGCCTGAGCAAGATTAAACAGCTAATGCGTTATTATTACTAGTGTTGGGTTATATTGAATCTGTTTTGTTTTGTTTTTAACCAAAAACAAAGTAGTTATTCATGGGTTTAAAGGCCCAGTAAAGGGTTTCCCTACCTAAGTGGGTCCTGGTCATGAATTGAAATTGTTGGTATTACCTGACAATTTGAGTTTTAGCATTTATAACAAAGGATATGGGAAAGTTCCATAAGGGTTTGTAGTATATACAAGCTATGTAAAGCATGGGCACTGCGTCTACAGTTCTAGCCCATGTCAGTGTAACAAATAAAATGTGTTGCTGATGTTTGGAGTTACAGTTGTTGGAACAATTGCTGGTGTTAAAACCTTTAAATTAACAAGAAAGTTGGGTCTAAAGTGTTAAGATCACCTCTGGCTCCCACACCCTCCTCCAATCGCGCTGTCTCCAAAAAATTATGCTTTCTGCTGTTCCTCTGCTCAAGCTACCCCATGACCTCATGGAAAATCTGACGGATTCTCCAGAAGATGCTGGCGTGTCCAAGAATTTCTTGAGCTGAGCAGAGCTGGCGTTACTTCCATCCAAGATGGTAATCTGTGAAAGTGAGTTTTGGTCTTGGGCCAGGTTGGCAAATCATTACAAATCCTTAATGGGCAATAAGTGGGGGGGTGTAAACATTTTTAACCTGCTGGATACTGGAAAACATCTAGACAATACTTGAATATTTTTAACCTTAAGTAAGCATCAGTCAGTGTTCCAAGCATCCGCGGTATGGCGAATTTAGCAAAGAAATCCTTGTGTCTCTGTCATTGTGCAATGAGATTCAATGAGAAACAGGTCTTTTTTTTTGTTTTTTTTATGCTTCGCTCTCCTCCATCTGTCACCCTCCTATGGGACGGACGGCTTCACTGCCCCCATTGTTCCTTTCAGTGCGAGACTTCATACAACCTTTTTATTGCCAGTGTCTGTAAAAACTGACTGGATTTGGCCTGAGATATAATTAAAGGAACACTAAACTTAAAAAAACAATTATTTGCCATCCGTGTCTATTATTCACAGGGAGGTGAGAAAGCTTATTCCCACCTCCCTGTGAATAATATTACGCTCAGGGGACCTGGAACTTACCTTACAGCACTCCTCTCAAAAGCCGCTCCTGCACAGAACAGCTGTTCTGTCCCGATTGCGAGCCCTATCTTTTGTATTGGCGCGCATGCGCCTAAGATAGGGATCGCGGTCGGGACAGAGCGGCTGTCAGTAAAGGAGCAGCTTGCAGTGGAGCGGCTGTAAGGTAAGTTCCAGGTCCCCCGGGCGTAATATTATTCACAGGGAGGTGGGAATAAGCGTTCTCACCTCGCTGTGAATAATAGTAACGGATGGCATATACTTGTTTTTTAAGTTTAGTGTTCCTTTAACTCTTTTTCTGCCAATATGCTGTAAATCATATTTGCACAGCATGTTTTCTACTGTGAGATCTATTGAGTATCTTTGCTCATCAAGTCTTTATTCAACCTCAATTATTACCTGAAGATTACTTAAGGTGGCCATACACAAGCGATTTCCACAGCACTGTGCCGACAGATCACATTGGTATCTGTTGGCACACATGATGTGGGGACCGCACACACGGACCCGACCGATCTCCATACGCGGTATAGGGATCGGGCGGCCGTGCAGCCATACACAGTACGATTGGATCGACTCACTTTACTTAAAGTACAGGGAGCCGATACCAAACAACGGAAATTTCCCATCATTCCAGACCGACTACGTTTGTCAGCACTACCATCGGTTGGGAAGAGACCCTACACGCTGACGATAATAGGTAAATCCCGTTGTTCCAGCATAGGGAGAGCGCTCTGAATTGTGTTTCCTATGACCAAGGCCAACTCCCCTATAGGGAGACTACCGCGGCTGAAGGAAATTTTAGGTCTTTCCCGAACATAATCAATAATTATTGTTGAAGACTGGTGTGCAGTGGAACTTATGTATTGTGTTGTTGTCCCAGCTATCCAAGCACCCAGCATTAAGATATTTTGTATAGTGTGCAGACCTTACTTCTTATCCCATTCAAAGATTGGTTCTGTCCCAGCTTTATGGATCTGCCAGTGGGCACTGCCTGGCCAATAAAATGGATGAATTCCTCTAACACATCATCGCTATACTTTGCTATGTAAACTCGCGTTATTTTATCCATATATATAAATCGGTTTATCGGGAGGGGATATACATTGTTAATTTCACCGTATTTATTATGCCAAATTCCAGTAAAATAGAAATAGCACCATAACGTCTACCAATCCTATTCCATGGCTGTAACTGAGAATTAGGCAACATTACAAACGAAATGTGAGAAGACCAATTGTATTAATAATTGAAAATACTCTAACCCCCCTGAACCCTTATTTGTATTGGAAAACACACAGTAATGTACTGACACCTTCCAGAGACTCATTTCCAGGCTAGAATTTTGGGCACTAAGGCATTTTTGTTACCATGACATTATTCAGCGATAATGCAGTTGTATGACTTTTCACCACTGGTTTACATCACTTTATACAAAAATATTAAGTTACTTTATGTAAAAGTTTATACATAAAATGGGCTAATTCTATTTATTTGTATGCCATTTGTACACAATAAACTGCAGGGGCCGCGAGACCCACACCCCTCCCAAGCGCATCGCAATCTGCTGTTTTTAAAGGACAACTCCACCCTTATAAGAACATCTTTTAGAAAGAATGGTCTCTTTAAAATATATTGATATATCATAGTTTGTCCTATGAATTCATTACTGTATGCCTGCTATGCTTCTGGATGCCTCATGGAAACTGAGCAATTTAGAAACCTGTACTGAGCCTGTACTGAGCCTGGGCATGCTCAGAAGAGGCAGACAGGGGATTACCATTCAGTCATTGGCTGTGATGTCAACTGTCAAATCCATAACTGACAGTTTCTAACTGAAAGAACCAGGAAGCAGAAACAGGGGAAACAGGACATTGTGCAGGATTTCAGGTTATACATATATATTTCACATTTCAAACTATTACCGTTTAGGGTTTTGGGAGGTGATTTACCTGTATGTAAGTTTTCATTTTAGGGCTGCACTTGCCCTTTAAACAGTAAAGATATGCGCGATCAGCTGTTTAAAAGACCGTGACTGAAATTCCGGTTCAGTTCAGATATTTTAAACTGATCGCATGTATCTTTACTTTATAGGCTTGGTCATCGTGGATCAGCTAGAGAAGGGATCACAGGCCCTCTTACCTCCCAGGCACCCCTGTAGTCACGGGCCCTGCAGGCCCTATTGTTACGCCACTGTTTGTACACCAAGTAGGACCTAAGGCTGTTATTCTCACCTTATTATCTTTTAAAAGAACTCCACTCCAGTATAAGCTCAGTTGCCCCATGTGGGTCCCAATGCAGGGGGACACCTCCTCCTCTGTGCCCCTGGCCCATCTTGGGAAAGCACATTACAGAGCCAGAGTGTGCTGTCATTGTGCCACCAAAGGAGGGCATGTATACTAATGATGTGCATGCATATATCTGTGCCAAGGCTCATGCAAACTGTTACTTATGTAACTCATACAAGTCTGTTTGTTATGTATTAAGTTTTTTATAGTTAAAATTATACTTGTTTAGTTTCTCGTTACATGAGGCTCACCTGAGCCTAATTTATTATTAGAATGTAGTTGTTCTTCCAGTGTTTCCTTCTGATATCCAGGAAATCTTTGCAGATTACTCCCGGATGAAGCTTTATTGCTTTAAACTTGAGGAATGTGTGGACCGTCTCCAGTTCTCTCTGCTCCTCAATCTCCAGCTGCTGACAAGCAACCCCAGGCCCATATCCTCTCCCCCTCTCCGCATGTAACAAACCAATTCTGCTTTTCTAGATACGTGATAGGGTGTCAGGGAGATTTCTATAAAATTGCTAAGTAATTTACCGAATGGGACTGAACATGAAAAATCTGCTGCATTTTCAACTCTCTGATGCTTTTCTTTGGCTCTGTTATTTAATACGTTGTAACCTAATGTCGTCCAGTGTGTCAAACTGAACGTAAGTTCCCACAGGGCAAGCAAAGATTCATAAGAGTAGGATTGTGGGAAAAACTAAAAAAGAATATTCTGGTTTTAATTAGAGATGGGATCCGGGTTCGGATCCAACACGGGACCCCTCGGTTCCCGAAAGATCCGTACGAACCCAGATGGATCATCTGGATTTCAGGACTTCGGAACACATTTTCAATAATTTAATAGAATAGACGTTCGAAAATTAGCGAAAATACGATCGGAGACCATTTTCGAGTTTCCGATTGTATTTTCAAAAATCGAACAATCAAGGCTATTTTTGATAATTTTCTAAAATAAACTCAAACATTCGAAAATCTTAGAAAATACGATCGGAAACTCGAAAAAGGTCTCCGATCGTATATTTTCGAACGTTCTAGGCTATTTTCTAAAATTATCGAGAATAGCCCCGTTCTTTCGAAAATTATCGTAAATTCATTCCGGTTTTTAGATTTTCGGATCTTCTGGGTTTTCCCGAGATCCGGGAATCCGAAAACGGAACAAAACTAGTGAGTTTCAGTCATATCTGGTTTTAATAATACGATTATCAGCTTATAGGGGCTACAAAAGAAAATCCTGTTTCACAATGGAACATTTCCTTCCCCAGTACTAATTAGTGATGAATCCTAGATGAATCACCTGGTTTTGAAAATCATTTGAGAATGTAGGGCCATTAAATAATGCTGAGAAAGCAAACCTACTAAACACAGCCCACACAGACGTGTAAATAAGTAAAAAGGTTTGCCCACAGTGACATACAAGTTTGCCCACATTGACTGGTACATACACATTTGCCTAGAGTGACTGGTATATTCAAGTTTGCCTACAGCAACTGGTATAATTAGGTTTGCACACAGTGACTGATATAATCAAGTGTGCACGCAGTGACTGGTATAATCAAGTGTGCAAGCAGTGACTGGTATAAATAAGTTTGCCCACAGTGACTGGTATAATTAAGTTTGCCCATATTGACTGGTACATAGGTTTTCCCACAGTGACTGGTACATATGTTTTCCCACAGTGACCGGTATATATATTTTCTAACAGTGACTAGTACATAAAGTTTGTCTGCAGTGATTGGTACATATATTTACCCATTTACCCAGGGTTAAAAAAAAATGAATAGGTTGGACCTGATGGTTGTATGTTTTTATTCAACCCCAATTACTATGTTACTAAGTAGAAAATACAACTTTACTATTACTAGCAGCTCTGGTGTGAATGCTTAGAACTGCTTTACTTCAGCAGAATTTCAAACTAGAGATTGGGACAGGCAGTGGAAGCCTGAAGGCCCCCCGGGACCTTCTGCCCCAAGGATTCTCAGGCCCAGTACAGGAGTACCTTCTGTACACCCCTGATGGCTGCCCTCCTTAGGTGTAGAAAGTTTTCTGTAAAAACAGTTGAACTGTGATAGTCATCCAAAAAAATTAGATTTTTTTTTAGAATCAAATAAATTGAACATGACTGGTATGTATACATGCATATGTTTTCTAAGTTGATTTCAAGGTTCTTTTGATTATGTAGAGTAATCCTTTATTAAAACTTATTGCTTTCTCTTTACATTCTGTCTGTAATGTAGAATTGATAGCAACCCTGGCTGTCCTTAAGTTTACTCTGAAATGTCAATACCAGACAGCAATTGCTAGAGCTAGCAAGATATTGGTCCGTTAATATCACTGCACATTGCCGCGTATAAAAATCCTCATTGCCAGCATATCTTTTCATGTGGTGAAAAATATAGCTTCAGCGATGTGCGGTGATACATTTTTTCTTTTCACAGGGATAAGGTACTTAACACAGCTATGTCGCCAGCAGTAAGTGTAGTATCGTGGCTAAAAGAAAAAAAATGGCGCTTGACCCCCTAAGCCCCTAAAGGCACTTGTTAGTGCCTCCACCGGCAGGGCCATTTAAGTCCCAAAAAGCACTTGTCAGTGCCCTTGTGGCTCTGACAAGTGCCTTTGGGGCTTAAGGGGTCCCGCAGCTCAAAACCGGGTCCCCCCCTCCCTGGCACTTATAAGTGCCTTTGCAGCATTTATAAGTGCCATAATGGCACTGTCAAGTGCCTTTTGGGGCTTAAAGGGTAACTGTGGTCTCAAATTCGTCCAAACTAGTAAGGATTATATAAAAATCCTTCCATCATACCATCAAAATAAAACGTAAATCACATCTCTAGATAAAATTTGTGTTAAAAAAAAAGTTATTGTTGCAAAAGTTCAGCAATGTAACTTCCTGGTTGAACTTTTCTGTTTTTAGCCATGTGACCAGCTTGTAGTCATGTGAACAGCCTCTGCCTGCATTAATAGGCTCCCCTTCTCAACTGTCAATTTTTTCCTCAGGTACCTGATTTCCCCAGCAATAAGTCTTTACTGAGCATGCTTCTCCCCTGGGTGAAAAGGGCCAGCAGAGGTCAGGTGACGTCACTCAACCTACTGGAAGCAGGAAGTTTGAACATTCACCTCTATATCATTTCTTACAGGGTGAAGCCAGAGATATGATTGTTGGCTCAGTGTAAAGGAAATACTGCAGGCTTTCATTTAATCCTAACTTATTTTGAGACCACAGTTGCCCTTTAAGGGGTCCTGCAGCTCAAAACCGTGACCCCCTTCCCCAGTACTGATGCTCTTAAAAGAGCATTTGTGGCTCTAATAAGAGCCTTTCTGATAGAGGGGTCCTGCAGCTCGAAACCAGGACCGCCCCTGGACCTGTGGGTACAAGGCCTAATGCTAAGGCCACACCACAATGCACAAAAAACACACTTTTGCCATGCACTTGCGTCTGCTTGTACAAGTTTTTATTATGGGTAAACCGCACCTTTAAAAAAATCGTATGGCCTCTTGATTTGATTTCATGCACTTCCATAAACTTGTGTGATTTTGCCAAAAATGGACCAAAAATGGTGAACACATGCGTTAAAAAAACATACCCGATCGCAACGCACACAGTGAGTCCTACCTCCTGTGATTTACATTCAGGAGGTCCCTGACACATTGCTGTTATGTGCTGATTGGGACACAGTACAGGGTACTTATTGCCAGTCGGATGACTAGGGAAACCTCTTCAAAAACTAAATTTCAAATCCAGTTGATCTAACTGACTACAACAGATATACAGTACCATGACCTGGATGACTTCACAAGCATACACTATAACTAATATGTCATCGGGGATCGCAAAGCACAAAAGTATAGCAAAATGTTGCATACGGTACATTTGCTAGTGGATGATGATGAAAACATCTGTACCTGAGATTTCCTAGAAAGCCTGTTCTAATTTCTCTTTATAGGATATCCCTGCTCATTACAAATGTTAGCCGGCATAAGAAGCCAAAATAAACCCTCCACTTACTGTTTTAACCCATGCAGTTCCTATGGTCACACACTGTATTGCGTGTAATATATGCATAATGCTTTAAGTAAAGGTGTGATTATTTTTCTGTTTGCTTACATGCTTATCCCCTCATTCTCTCCTCATCTGTAGAATTACAGGTGATTTCTCCATATTTCTGCTGATTTAAAAGGTGAAAGTTACAGGTGAGAAACTATCAGGGTTATTCAATAAAAGTTCTTATTGTTTAAAATGGTGCTAATTTTGCCCCAATCAATCAGATGTTAGCTTTCAAATGCTAAATAAGATCTGATTGGCTGGGGCAAATTTAGCACCATTTTAAACGATAAGAACTTTTATTAAATCTCCATATATATACATATATTCAGGCTTGGGTTTTAGTTCTCCTTTGTGAGGTTTCAGTATTAAAATACATTATACTGGTCTCACTAGATCACCCACTATGATTCATCCTGCTTCTCTACATTCTTTCAATAAAACTTAATCTATATAAAACCACTTGTCATCTCTCAGAAAAGTCTCTCTCCATATTCAAGCTCCCCCAATCCCCTTATAAATTTAGTTGCCCTCCTCTGAATGTATAAAGAAGTTACCTCTCTTTATACAAGACAATACCATGCTGGCTCTAGCTGTTGCCGCCTGGCACTGCTTGCTACCTTTAAGTTTGTTTTCCACCAAAATTCAAGATCCCTTTCCAACAGGGATTTACTTAATACAGAGCCATTTATAGTATAAGCAGCACAAGGATTTTTTTAAGTCCAAAATGCATCACCTTACATTTATCAACATTGAATCTCATCTGCCACTTAGCAGCCCAATGTGACAATCTATCTAGATCCCCCTGCAACGACTGCACATCCTCTGAAGTTTTTAATGGTCAACAAAGTTTTGTGTCATCAGCAAACACAGAAACCTTGCTGGCAATACCCACTTCCAAATCATTAATAAATAGATTAAATAGAAGCGGCCCCAACACAGAACCCTGTGGCACCCCACTTAGCACTTTAGTCCATAATGATGAAGCCCCATTAACAACTACTCTCTGCATCCTATTCATTAACCAATTTTCTATCCATGTACAAATGTGACTCCCCAGACCAACAGACATTTGTGTGTGTGTGTGGGGGGATAATATGTTCCATGGTGAAGGTGCCCTTTAAATAAAACAATGTATGAGCTGTCTTTCTGTAGAATATTACAATGCTTTAAGGCATGAAAATCTTTGAATAGAGCAGTAAGCCCAGTCACTTCTTCCTGCCCTCTTAACACAGACAAGAGAAGTAATACATTGGAGAGCTGAGCTAATACTCTCACTGAGTATGCCTGGACAGACAGATTTCTAACAGATGTATTTTGAGTAGGAATCACTTATAAAGATTCATTGTTTTCATTTGGAATGTTTATGGTAGAAGTCAGGGGAAATGTTCTTAAATTTAACGTTATCTAAAATCAAGTTCTGATTCCAATATGAAACATAATTACCATTTATTTTACGAATATTACCAAGCTTGCCAAGCATTCCTTGGTAGAGCCAATATTAAGTTATGATCCAATCCATCATATTTAAGTTTTACATATTTTATCACATTAGCTAAACTACGGTACTTTAGGTCAGAAGCGTATAACCTGCAAATGGTCACAAGACATGGAGGAGAATAAAAGGGGCGCCTGCAAAAGGAAAGCATGTATAAAAATCTGTCAAAGACAGAGTAAAATTGCTAAAGGTACAAAAGGGGAAGCTAAACTAACAAGAGATAGATCATTTTTTATTTGTTTTGGATAGAAGGAGAAAGGCTGTATCCAAGGGAGCGGAGAAATGGGGCATGATCAGGTGAAGGATTTGATTGGCCATTAATAGTTCTGAGTATTGCTTGGCACTGGCTCTAGTTAGTTTGTTTGTTTAGCTGATTAAATTTTAACAGACAATGCAAGCAGCAATGTTTAGGTTGCACAAAGAAAAAAAACAAATGCCCCAGGTTACCTGATTGCAAGGATACATTGAAATGTCCTGATTAAAAATGTATTTGAACAATTATACATTTATATTCATGCACCTCCAATCAGGCATAGATCAATTGTCTTATTTAATGCTAGTCTCTTTCATTTCTTTCCTACATTCATTAATTTTGTAAATCTAGCTGCACAGACACAGACAGGCAGATCCCATCAGATTTATTGTTTTTTTCTGTATTTACCTTCATATGCCTCAAAAAATGCTCGCTTCCAGTGGACCTAATCTAACATTGGGGTTTAAGTTTCCGTAATTTGTTCAAAATTCATTTGGACTGTGTTTTCCTCTGTTTTTTTAAGTAAGCCCCATTCCATTGTCTTGCACCTTCTCCGCCAAGTGCTCAGTTCCACCCCTTTGATCAAATCTACAGAATTCTTGTAAGGGTGATGGGGTTAAGGGCAGCTGGGTAGTCGCTGTCTGCTCTCTAGCAAAGACTTTACAGTGCCATCATTTCCCAATTCTAATTCCCCGAATTTTTGAGCCTCTTTATCTCAACACAGAGAGAGCCAGAGAATTCTTTGGAAACATTCCTCCTATTCTAATAAAACAAAGGTACTTGGAAAAAATGTAGTCTACTGCTATTTTAAATAGCTTGGAATGGCTGGTTTCCAATTGGCCACTCAGTAACTGCAGATTTTCACTTTTTCACTCTTTCCAACCAGCCAGCATGTGCAAGTCATGTGCAGGGGTGGAAAATTGAGAAACCCGGGATTTGCAAAATGTCTCTCTCCGTCTCCTGCCAAAATGATAGTTCCTCCTTCTGCAGAAACCTTTGCTTGCCCACGAGGTTGGCTAGATGGACATTAGCGGCAATTGGAGGGGGGGAAATTATGCTCTTTCAATTTGCAGAGCTATTCTAGGGGTCTATTACATTTTATAGATCCATTAAACTTGGTAAGAGGTTTAGCAAAACCTAAAATATTAACAAAAGGTAAGGCAGCAATTTAATTCTTAAACTGTCCAAACATTATATTGTGGCTTTCCCATGCAGCCCCCCACACTGGTCTGGTCACATGATCCCAAGAGGAACTGGTACATGCACAGTCAACCAGACTTTTCATGATGACATCACAAAATTGCACTTGGACACTCCAAAGTTCTTTTTCCAAAATTCTTGTTTATTCACCCATATGTAAGATCTCTCCAGAAACGTTTCAGGTGGCCCTCCACCCTTTATCAAGCTTGGAAAGAAAGTGATCACAACAAACTTATATCCAGTGTGTCCTCCTTGTGGGCAGGACTAATCTATTAACACACAATTAGTGATTAACTATTGAATTACTGTGTTCATATCAATTTAAAAATGACAGTGGTTATAAATAAATATAAAAGTTCATATAGCTATGTCACTTATAATTGCTTTATATATTATATCAAAGTGCTATGGATTATATGAAAGTGTCATTTGTACTAAAGTGCTAAAGTGCTACAAATGAAGTGTCTAATACATTCACATTTAAAGTACTAATGCATATTACCCTTAAAAAATTACCCTTAAAAATTACTTTATTCTTATAATTTAAAAACAATGCTTGATAAGGTGCTCAGGTCTATTCCTTTATAGCGTTCATAATTATAAGTTACTTATATTTTATACATTCATGTTAATGTCAAGAAATTTATAAAAAGTATCTTGTCTTTTTACTGTGATCTTTGTCTTCATTCACTTTCTTTGTTAGTTCTGATACCTTATGTAAAACAAATGAGTAATAAATAATTTGTTGATTACAGTGTGTATCACTAATATCTCACATATATAACTGCTTATACAAAAATACCTGGTGTATCACTGATGATATAATTTCCCCCCAAGCTCTATTGCAGGAGTCTTCAGAGATACAAAAGGTAAGAAACTTTCAAAGTATCACCTTAATAAAAGTTTAAAGCAGCAATCCAGCACTGTTATCTTCTCAAAAAGTTCATATTTATAGGGCAACTAAAGTGAAAAAACAACTTGCGCTAATAACAAAGTACATATTGCAATGTACATAATGCACCTACTCAGAGAGACATCATCCCAATAACAGTGAAGATACATGGTTTTAACGTTGCCCCATTGGGGCTGCCATCTTGGCTCCTATTCTGTACCCACTGGGTATCGCTTATGCTCAATAGCCATGCCTTAGAGACTGAGATTAAATAGCAAATACATCTCAATTTTGCTTGTATATTTAATTAGAACTAATTATTACTGCATCTGCATTACATTAGAAATAGTAATGCACTAAAATATGCATGTGTATTTTAAAAGAACAAGCTTGCTAAAATCCTGTTTAAACTGGATATTTATAAAATAAAGTTATGGTTGCTTGTTTTATTTTCTACTAGGTAAACTGAACAAAACACACATGCTGTGGCAACAGCACACACAGACCCAACCAATCCCACATGCGGTATGGGGATTGGTCGGCTGTGCGGCCATTCACTGCACAATCGTATTGGCTCCCTCTACTTCAAGTAAAGGGAGCTGATAACAACCGATAGAAATTCTCTGTCATTCCTGATCGATAGGAGTGCCGTCTAGACGTTCGTCAGCACTCCAATCGGTTGGGAAAAGCTCCTACACCGAACGATAATAGGTAAATTCCATTGTTTCCTGATGGGATTTACCTATTATCGTTCATATCTAGGCCACCTTAAGGCGTTTTCTGTCTTCCAGCTTAGAAACAAACCCTCCAATAATAAGCTTTAAAATGTTCTGTAGCCCTTTAATTAGTTAATTTCCTCTCTGGTGTAGTAAAGATTTTATGTAGACCACCCTGCACAGCACATTGTTTAGTTCTTAGGCGGATGTTGATTTGTATGTTAAAGGATAAATGATATCAGATTAATATCACATATGCTGAAATATATTCTACATTGTGCAGAAACACTGCACATTACCCATACAAAAGGTACAGTCATAGAAACAACTTGGGACAGAGCTGCAGGGGAGGGGGGGGGATAATAAAGTGAACCTGATCTTAGCACAGTGTAATTCTCATCAGTGTACCTTATTAAAGGGAATGTTGGAGGGTATTTAGAAGTCTGCTTTGTGACTCCTTTTTTTAATCACTATATTATTTGCATTATAATCTTTAGTTATGTTATGTTTAAAATAATCTAAGGTGCTATTGAACTACTAATCCCAGCATCCTTTACAAGAAAGAGTTACTTAGGTAAAAAAATACACATCATTCAAGGGCATGTCCCAAAACTATAATCCCCCTCACTAATGGCCCCACCATGTAGTGTAATAAAATCCTTACCTCACATCCCAGCTCCGTGTGGTTCTCCTGTAGTCCCCCCCCAAAGTCCCAAAAACTGCCCACCAGGAGGATAGCAGAGTCCATATAGGTATAGGTATAGGTATATATCCATGCCTCCTGTCTCGCCTCCGGGAGAAGTTTGGCATGCGTACTGCAGCCCTTCTCCCCCTCCCTCTCCCTCCCGTTTTGCGATCCCTCCCCCTAGCATAAAACCCCTTGCCCATATCATAGTAAATTTTCCCCCAGCCCCAACCGCAAAAAAATTATTTTAAGAAAGTCCCCAGAACTCTACTTACCTTCCTTCTCTCCTCCGGCATTCTGAGAAGCCGGCAGCCATGTCCGTGATTGGCTGCCTCTCAGCCAATCACGGACGCGGCTGCCGGTCCCGCCCCCTGCTTACAGTGTCTTGCAAGCAGAAGGCCGGGCCGGGCGTCGGAGGAGAGAGGGAAGGTAAGTAAAGATCGGGGCACTTTCTTAAATTTATTTTATAGCCGTTGGGGCTGGGGGAAGGCATACTATTAGATGGGAATTTTTTTTATAAGGGTGGACATGCCCTTTCAGTAATGAAAAGATTATGTTTGTTGCCAAATGGCTGAACTACAGGTCCCATCATCCCGTACACCTGATTAAAGGCATAATAATTTTATTATACATACCCGCTAACATACTTCTTTAAATAGGCACGCTAATGAGAAATACATTACACAGAGCTGTGCTAAGGCCAGGTTCACTTCAGTTTCCTCTCCCTGCAACTCTGTACTATGTTGTTTTTTATAAGTGTAACTATTAAAGGGGAATGTTGCAGGGTATATGTATCTATAGGTCTCTTTCTGTTTTTAGCCATGTGACCAGCTTGTAGTCATGTGACCAGCCTCAGCCTGCATTAATAGGCTCCCCTTCTCAACTGTCAATTTTTTCCTCAAGTACTTCCTGATTTCCCCAGCAATAAGTCTTTACTGAGCATGCTTCTCCCCCGGGGGAAAAGGGCCAGCAGAGGTCAGGTGACGTCACTCAACCTACTGGAAGCAGGAAGTTTGAACATTCACCTCTATATCATTTCTTACAGGGTGAAGCCAGAGATGTGATTGTTGGCTCAGTGTAAAGGAAATACTGTAGGCTTTCATTTAATCCTAACTTGTTTTGAGTCCACAGTTGCCCTTTAAGGCTAAATTACAACTGCAAGTTCTAGAATACAGCTATATATGTATATGTACAAAATAAGAGCCAGCTCTAAGACCCAAACTACAGATATTTCAATATATTTGTTAGCGAGCTTACTTAGTGTAATCATAGGTCCAGGTGTATATACCCCGAACCTATCGCTCCGGCAATCTGCCAATTCAATCAAAAAGTAACTTTTGTATACATTGAAGACTCACCGCCTCCCCTTGGTGGTCCGGGTGCCGCCCGCCCTGAACCCTCAGTTTGGTTCGTAAAATGTCCACAGCTTTAGGAGCAGTTCTGTCGGCGCACACCGGAAAATAAAGCTATTTGGATACACTTAAAAGTAAAGTCTTTATTTAATCTTCCAAACACGATCAGCATGTTAACACAGTTAACATGCTGCTGTTGTTGGAAGATTAAATAAAGACTTTACTTTTAAGTGTATCCAAATAGCTTTATTTTCCGGTGTGCGCCGACAGAACTGCTCCTAAAGCTGTGGATATATTACAACTGCAAATGCTACTGATTTGGTCAAACGCTTATTCAAACAGAAAAGATAACCAATGCACATTCCTGGGCCCCATACTTAAATGTATGGATACATATCTAATTTACCCTAAATTGCTTCATGGTTTCTAAAAGACACACACATTGACCTAGCCCCTGAGGTGGGGATATTACTGGACACACATTTCATTTCCAATACCCCTCTCCTACAGAACATGAGACACCAAACACCGTGTTCAAACCCTGTGTTTGATGGGTTCCCATTTTGTAGATCTTATATTGCATAGACTCTATACTCTATATCCCACCCTCTTACCAGGGTACATGGTTTTAATACTTTGTATAACAAGTCAGTTTTTACCCTAAAATAGAGCAAGTGTATCCCTATTGGGCTAGTGTTATCTCCTAACAACAGCCTTAATGTATTCTGTCATACAGTCCTTTAACTGTCACATGGTGCACCCAATATGGCAAGGTTTGTCATTCCAGAATATGCTGTAACTCCAATTTTCTATTTGCTTCCAAAAAGCCACAAGCCGGGACCCCCCCAGTGAGCAGTTTGATCATTGCAGGGTTACATTCCGTCAATGAAAATGGGAATGAGATTGTGGATACATTCCTCCAGCTTTTGATATTGAGGCTGGAGTCATATGCCCAGGATACAAAACATATACTACATATCCTTGTAAGTATATAACTGAGGAAGACAAATTGCCACTATTGATGGAACATCATTGTATTCCTTTATTCCCTATATGTGGGGGATGAGAGCTGATTGGGGGATAGTCTGGCAGGTGAAATCGCTTATTCCCATCTCCCTGTGAATAATAGAATGCCGGCGCTCCACTCCCAGCTTCTCACCAGCAGATGGTGCACTGTCTAGACCAGCTCCTATCTTTAGTGCCAGTGCACTGATAAGCAGCTGAGAAGCTGTCAGTGGAGCGCCGGCAGGTAAGTTTTACTCTGGAACACAAGCATTCTATTATTCACAGTGAGTTGGGAATAAGTGATCTCACCTCCATGTTTAATAATAAATGGTGATGCAAGCCTATAATCATAGGCTTAAAACCAGAAACAGAAAACAGGATTATGTAGAGTCCAAACAGACTCATCCGCTTTCAATACTAACATTAGCACGTTAAAAATTCATCCAATTAAAGGGTATGTCTATTCACCAAAATCAAAAATTTTTTTTTTTCATTATAAGGTAGTACCCATCCCCAGAAGCCTTTTCCTGCCTTTCTTTTGAAAAAATTCCATTCCCTACCTTTGCAGCAGTCTCTAGAAGTTCTATTCGTTTTTGGGGGTGTGGCCTTAGCTGTGCTGGATAAGGAAGTGAGCTGATTACTAAATGAGGCTATTACCATGCGTTTTGGTCCCGCCCACTTGACCCTGTGCTTTTATGTAAACAGATCCTCTCCTGCATTGTCAGAACTGTAGTAAAACAGACAATGCTGGCAGAGACAAAGGAGAGAGTTCATACATAAAGTGTGCCATTTCTGTGGCTGGGGGAAGCAGGGAGAGTGTGTGTGTAGATAGACCCAAGATCTAAATATCCAATCCAGACATAAGAGTTCATACATAAAGTGTGCCATTTCTGTGGCTGGGGGAAGGGAAGCAGGGAGAGTGTGTGTAGATAGACCCAAGATCTAAATATCCAATCCAGACGTAAGAGTTCATACATAAAGTCGTGTGTGTGTGTGTGTGTGTGTGTGTGTTTGTGTGTGTGTGTGTGTGTGTGTGTGTGTGTAGACCCGAGACCTACAAATCCAATCCGGAACGAGATGTTCCGTTTTAATCCCTCAGCCGGGCAGGGTCAACGAGTCCGACGCAGCATGGGTGGATCTGCGCATGTGCGGGATGGCGCGCACGTCGGACTGCCTGCTATTGGGAAGGCAGCAACATGAATATTCAATGTGCCAAGCGGATCTTACAGCACATACATTGGACAAACTAGGGCACACAGACAAAATCCATAAAAGGTATCATGCATATTTAAATGGGCTCTTTTACTTTAGGCAATGTTAATTTTTCAGGTGGACATACCCTTTAATTAGTAAGTATCTTGTTATTCTATCTTTGTGTAGGGTATAGGATTGATAACAGGACAGGACATTTAAATAGTAACAATTATTTACAAGTCTGTGTGGTATTGGCATGAGGACATCTTATATTTACCATTTTGTAGAGGCTTTGCATAAGGGCATCTTATATTTAGAAGTCTGTGTGGATTAGGCATGAGGGCATCTTCTATTTACAAGTCTGGGTGGATAAGCCATGAGGGCATCTTATATTTACAAGATTGGGTGGATAAGCCATGAGGGCATCTTATATTTACAAGTCTGGGTGAATAAGCCATGAGGGCATCTTATATTTACAAGATTGGGTGGATAAGCCATGAGGGCATCTTATATTTACAAGTCTGGGTGGATAAGCCATGAGGGCATCTTATATTTACAAGATTGGGTGGATAAGCCATGAGGGCATCTTGTATTTACAAGTCTGGGTGGATAAGCCATGAGGGCATCTTGTATTTACAAGTCTGGGTGGATAAGCCATGAGAGCATCTTATATTTACAAGTCTGGGTGGATAAGCCATGAGGGCATCTTATATTTACAAGTCTGTGTGTATGCTGGACATGAAGCTGGGTGTATGGGCATCTTATATTTACCAGTTTGTGTGGACTGGGCATGAGGGCATCGTAAATTTACCAGTCTGTGTGGGCTGGGCATGAGAGCATCTTATAGTTACCAGTCTGTGTGTATGCTGGGCATGAAGGCATCTTAGATTTGCCAGTCTGTGTGAGCTGGGCATGATGATATCCTATATTTACAACGTGTGCGCTGGGCACAAGGGCATCTTATATTTACCAGTATCTGTGGGCACATCTTAGACTTAAATGTCCACTTCTGTGTGGGCATCTTCTATTTACCAGTTCACCAGCCAATATTAAGTCAGCCCTTCAATGTATACTTTTTTTTTTATTTCTCACATAAATTTACATCAGTAGATATACTTCACACCAATCAGCAACAAAGAAAACAACATGAAATCTGCAATCTTTGAAAAGCAATAATCTGCATGTGATCTGGTTCAGGGGATAACTGCAGGGACATTTTTTGTATGTGTTACATAAAGCCGTTTACCAATCCTGTAATTGCTTTTATGCACATTCTCTGCATGTACCTCAAATTAAGTTTGTAAGTGAACTAGTTTTAAGCAACTCTTTTTTTCTTTGGAGGTTAATGTTTTTACACACAAAATTTCCTTGTAACATTGTGTGCATCCTTATAAGTGACTGCTATTATAATAGTATGAATGTAAATAAGCTGTCAAGTGCCATTGGGACTTTAGATGCTGGCATACTTGTTTTGTTTAGCATTGATACAAAATGTGTATCTGGTAGTATCTCTGTGAAGAAACAATTTTTAACATGCCAAATTGTACATTCTTTTACACTCGGTTTTCACTCCCAATTCTACTATAACAACTGCCAAAAAACACGCTCACTGCACATAGAATATGTGTTTAATACTGGATCTAAATAGGTTGGTTACACTTGCTGTGATTCCATTAAAATCTTCTTGGATTGCCCCTGGGTTAAAATGTTGACTTGGTAAAATACGGCCATACAAGAGAAGGGCCAATAAGTATTGACACTTGTATTTACCCCCTGGGCAAAAATAACAAATTGAAAGAATAACAGGAAGGGAGTTCCTCTTGTTTTTAGTTTAATAGACAACCTTCCTTGCAAGTCAAAGGGAAACAATGTAAGACAGCAGAAATCAAAAGTACTGTGCTGTTTGAAAATTTAATATAATCAGGGCCGCCATCAGAATTTTCAGGGCCCCATACTAGGTAAATTACTGGGCCCCAGCTGCACCCCTCCCCATAGTAATTACCTCCCAACACATAATACCTGCCAGGCCGCCACCACAGGAGATTCTGGGCGGTGCCGGCGGACATTTCAAAGGGAAAGTCGCGGGGATTCAACTAAGTTGCGCACCACCCCGGACGATACTCGCGGCAGCTGCAAAAAAAGTTAAACATAGCGGGCCCGCAGGCCCCCACATGTGGTCTCCCTCTCCGGGCCCGGTACAGAAGTATCACCTGTACCCCCCTGATGGCGTCCCTGAATGTAATAGCTGGATCTATTATAATGCCCCAGTTAGTGACTGCCACTCAAAAAAATTGGGATGTATTAGCAGCTTAATTCAGTTTGTCTTGTGTCAGTACACCAGATTTCCTGTAAAATCCAAATGATAATATTCTCATTACAGCATGGTTTCTCTCTACTGTTGACCACACACTGAGATGGCTTGGACATTTGGTGATACATTCTGAATTTATCAACCCTAAGGGTCATATTTATAAAAAATCTGACATTTTCGCCAAATAATTAACGCTGAACATCACAGCGAAAATAGTGTTGTTTGGGGCTTCGTTTCGCCTTATTTCTAAAAAAGCGAAAAAAGCACACGGGCGCGATAAAGAGCAAAAAGTATATAGCAGCGAAAACTTAACGCATCTGAGATGACTGCATTGTGAAAACCATTCAAAATGCGAAAAGGCCACTATAACACAATCTAAACCCAAAAATGTCCACCTCACATTTACAAAATAAGTAACCCATGTCTTATTTATCAAATCCATTTATAAATTTTAATTTGGAATACAATTCAATTTTCCACCGCACATTCGCCTTCCTCATGCATGGTCGCTTTTCTAATGCGCGTTCGCTTTTCCAAGGCACATTCCCCATTATAATGCGCGATCGCCTTTATAATGCGTGTTCGCATTTCTAATTCGCGTTCGCCTTTCTAATGCATATACACCATTATAATGCGCATTCGCCTTTCTAATGTGCGTTCGCCTTTCTAATGCGCGACCGCTTTCCCAAGGCATATTCACCATTATAATGCGCGTTCGTCTTTATAATGCGTATTCGCCTTTCTAATGTGCGTTTGCCTTTCTAATGCGCGATCGCTTTTCCAAGGCATATTCACCATTATAATGCGCGATCGCCTTTATAATGCGCGTTCGTCTTTATAATGCGCGTTCGCCTTTCTAATTCGCGTTCACCTTTCTAATGCATTCACCTTTCTAATGCGCAGTCGCCTTTCTAATGTGCGTTCGCATTATAATGCACATTCGCCTTTCTAATGCGCAGTCGCCTTTCTAATGTGCGTTCGCTTTTTAATGCACATTCACTTTTCTAATGCGCAGTCGCCTTTCTAATGCGCGTTTGCTTTCTAATGCACATTCACCTTTCTAATGCGCAGTCGCCTTTCTAATGTGCGTTTGCTTTCTAATGCATATTCACCTTTCTAATGTGCGTTTGCCTTCGTAATATGCGTTCGTATTAACACGCTTTCATCAGCTCATTAGGCAAAAGAGTTTTCTTACCAATTTTTTATTCTCTTCATTCTCCCAATCCAATGTGGCTTTATTTCAAATATAGTATCAATTACATTCAACAGCTTACTAGCTGGTAACTATGATTGTGTGTCTTTTTTTCACTTCTTGTGCTCCAAATTGGACCAAATTAAAAAGCATGAACAATGAACTAGAACTGATTGGAAACACTATTTAAACCAGCTTATCATTGTGAGTAGAGAACATGTCTGAGGAGGAGGTGTTATTTTAGGGGCACTTTCCAAAGCTTGCAGCAGCTCCAAAGGCGATCGCCGATTAGCAAGACGAAAGCGCATTCAAAAGGCAAACATGTATTCAAAAAGCGAATGCGCATTCCAAAGGCGATAAGCAAGATGAAAGCGCATTCAAAAGGCAAACGCGTATTCAAAAGGCAAACGCGTATTCAAAAGGCAAACGCGTATTCAAAAAGCGAACGCGCATTCCAAAGGTGATTAGCAAGATGAAAGCACATGATTTTTAATGCACAAAAAACTTAAAAGCCATTCATACAAATTGTCTTACATGTTTTTTGAACACATCTATGAGAGATATAGATTTTTCATTTTTCCCTTTTGGTTAATGCATGTGTTCACCATTTTTGGTGCATTAATGCATGCATTTCCATAACCGAATTCCTGTGCGTTGCAGTGTGGCCACCAAATCACGAGCGCTATTGCACACAATTGTGCACGCGATCCTTGTGCGTGTGATTTCACCTTTTTCGGTTATGGAAATGCATGCATTAACGCACCAAAAATGGGAAAAATGGAAAAAAAAAAATTTTTCCCCGCTAAAATTACCATTGCGATGTATGGCGAAGTAAGGTGAAAAGGGTTTTAGCGTTAGGTCGCGGAAACGTTTTCGCCATTTGTTAACGCCACCTTTAGAAATCGTGTTAACTGGCTTTTTGCCAAAAAACCATGTGAAAAGCGAATGCGAAAAGTTTTCGCGACTTTTCGCTCTTTTATAAATATGCCCCTAAGTTTTTGTCTAGACAGATATACAAATCCCGATGCGTTTATCTTACAAATAGCAAAAACGAAATGCCCTTTGGACACAAAACCTACAATGGTCTAAAATCTGAGGTAGAATGTAACTATAGAAAAGCAGAATGGCTTTATAAAAGAATGACTATGCCAAGAGGTCCCACCAAACAGACCTCATTGGTGTCTATTAAATGGGAAATAGTAAAAAACGCTCTGCTACTGCTCCAGAAAACAAATTGGTCAATAAAATAAGGATAAGAGAAGAGAGACTTATATCACTCAGTTTTATACACAGGTAAAAACACAAAAACCTTTACATTCCTATAGAAATTTTAGCTAGAAAGAGAGCCCCGGACTAACAAAGTAGGGAAGGGGCGGCATAACCTGGGGGGACCAGGAGTACAGCTGATTGGGGAGTAGGAACGAGGCGCAGGGGAGGAAATTAATATAAGGGGAGGAGGAGCAGCAGCCATTTTGCGAGCAGACCCAAGTTGCCCACCCACACATCCCTTGGACTTGGTTAAGAGATATATAGATATATATATATCTTTTTGTCTCTGAAAGCTACATTAATCGCTGATCGGTGTCCATCAAATCTCAGTCTTAGTGTTAAATCTGTTTTTCCCACATAATATAAATTACATGGGCATTTTATTAAGTTTAATTGCACATTACTTTATGCACGGGTATAAAAGTAGTTATCACTGAAATATGGGTAAGTTTTCTAAGGGTTAATCCATGTGATCACCAAGTGGGAGGAGTCTATTGTTGGATAAATAGATGGTGTTTGTTCACTTTGTTTGAGCTTGAGGAAGGCCAAACATCATATTTTTTTTTTTAAAGGGGGGTAAAAGTAGTTATTGCCCTGACTCCTGAGATGGTATCTTTCCTGTTTCAGCCCTTGTATCACAGCTGGAGATCACATTGTTGTCCAAATTGAACTCTTCTAATTAGTTAATTACCTTGCCCTGTGCCTGTCTTTCTCCCTATAAGTTCAGACAATCTTAAGGGGGAGCTGTGCTCGGGTTAGAGCTGTGCTGGTCAATTTTGCTGTGCAAGTCTAGATCATCCCAAGTCTAGATGTCCTAAGTATATTGGAGTTTAACAAGGGAATTCAAAAAGGAGATCAACAACACAGAATTACAGAAGAAGCTGAGGATCCAATTTCAACAAAGTCTTAAAGGGTATATCCACCCAAAATAATTTTTTTTAGAATAACGATTCCCCAAGGGCTCCCAGCCCCAACCGCTATATTTGTATCTTTAGAAAGCCCCCCAAACTCTACTTACCTCCCCTCTTTCCTCCGCCGCGCTCCCGGCCCTCTGCTTGCAAGAAAATGCAAGCAGAGGGGCGGGACCGGCAGCCGCGTCTGTGATTGGCTGAGCGGCAGCCAATCACGGAGGCGGCTGCCGGCAGCTCACTTCGCCGGAGGAAAGAGGAGAGGTAATCAAAGTTTAGGGAGCTTTCTAAAGATACAAATATAGCGGTTGGTCCTGGGAGCCCTTGGGGAATCTTATATATTAAACATTTTACGCTAGGGGGAGGGAATCGGGAGAGGGAGGGGGAGAGGGGCTGCAGTACGCATGCCAAACTTCTCCCGGAAGCCAGGTAGGAGGCAGAGTCCTATATGGACTCTGCTAGCCTCCTGGTGGGCAGTTTTTGGGACTTTGGGGGGGGCTACAGGAGAACCCTATGGAGCTGGGATGTGAGGTAAGGATTAGACTACACTACATGGTGGGGCCAGTAGTTGGGGGGATTATAGTTTTGGGGGTGGACATGCCCTTTAATATCTGCCTAATCTGATTGAATCATTATGTATATATTGTGGCTGGGTCTCACTGTTTTCTGCACCGTGTTCCCTAAATTGTATTTGTATTCCACCCCTCCTCACCAATCTCCCAACTCTGTTTATATCTCTCCATCCCTTCTCTCTACCCCCTCTTACTGTTCCCATTCGCTATATCAGCTCCTTGCTAGCACTGCTCTTCCTTCTTGATCAAATGCAAAAAAGAAAAACAACACTTACAAATCCTCCTCCCACCTTCTGTCTCTGTTCGTCCTCCTACTTCTGTAGGTGATGTGTTTCCAAATCATGGGCCATCTAATATCTCTGTCTGCCACCATCCACCCCCTGTCTTACCTTCTCTCGCCCCCTGTAATGGTTCAATTCCCTCCAACCTTCTATCTATTCCTCTGATTCCACCATCTTGTCTGCCTTTCTCCTGTTCGCTCGCTGGTTAACAAATCTATCCTCATTCATGATCTCTTCTGCTCTTATAATTTTCACCTTCTTGCCCTTACTGAAACCTGGCTTTCCCAACATAACTCTGCTATCGAGGCCTCCCTTGCTCATGGTGGGCTCATCTTTTCCCATTCCCCTCGCTCCTCCGGTCGTGGTGGGGGTGTTGGCCTTTTACTTTCCTCCTCCTGTCGATTTACTAACATTACCTCCCCACCTGACCTTTTATTCACATCTTTTGAGGCTCATTCATTTTAGCTCTCGAACCCCTTGTCCCTACGAGTAGCTGTGGTGTGCAGACCGCCGTCTACAATGTCTCTGTCTGCATTCCTCTTCGAATTTGAAACTTGGCTTACTTTCTTCCACTCTGCTGACTGTCCTGTTCTTATTCTGGGGGACTTCAACTATCACATTGATGACTCCTCCCTCTCCTAGCCCTCTTGCTTCCTACAATTAACCTCCTTGTTCGATCTTAAGCAATGGACAAACACTAGTACTCACAAGGATGGCCACTTTCTGGACCTAGTGTTCACTAAAAACCTCTCAGTCTTGTCTTTTCAATCTAACCCCTTCCTGCTTTCTGATCATCATCTTATTACTTTTCA
This sequence comes from Hymenochirus boettgeri, assembly GCA_019447015.1. Classification (NCBI taxonomy): domain Eukaryota; kingdom Metazoa; phylum Chordata; class Amphibia; order Anura; family Pipidae; genus Hymenochirus; species Hymenochirus boettgeri. Next base: position 29,225,314 of record CM033473.1, on the reverse strand, counting down.
GGCTCAACACCCTCTTCTTCCTCCTGTTACTCCCTCTTGTGCGTCTGTCTAATACTAGATCCATAGATCTCCCGACACTCGCCTCATCCGTCCTCTAGTCTCTCCTTCCTTTTGACAGTTGATGACCCTGACTTGCTGACTAATTCCTATAATTCTATCCTGACTAACATGATAGACTCTTTTGCCCCCTTGCATTCGCGTAGTTGAGGAACCATTAATCCTCGCCCGTGGCTTAACCCCACTTCCCGTTTTATATGCAGGTGCATGCGTGCTGCTGAACGTGCGTGGAGAAAGTCCCATACAAAGGCTGACTTTCTCCATTAAAAGTTCATTGCTAGCAAAACAGAACTATTACCGGAAACTTATAAATAACAAGCAATAGAACCCACGTCACCCGTTCTCCATCTTCAACTCCCTTCTGTGCCCCTCTCCTGTTGCCCTTCTCCTTTCTCTGCACTCTCCCCAGGACTTTGCACATTACTTTCAGCATAAAGTGGAGTCCATCCGTGTGCATATAGCTGGTCCTAGGGATAGACTCTCATTATTATGTATCCCTAGGATCAGATATATGCACACGGATGGACTCTCAGATTATGTTGCCCTCAGCTATTCTTGGATCTTTTGCTCCTGTGACCCATTCAGAATATGCTTGAGAAGGTTCTCATTCATCCAGATCATGGTATATCTGTTGTATTCAATTAGATCAAGAGGTGTTTGAAGATCGTAATGTTAACATATTGGCAAAGGAACGTGACTGGTTCAAGAGAGGTGTCAAGGAGGCCATTTATGTGAAAATAAAGAAACCAAGCCTAAATAGAGGTGGGGGGGGGGGGGTTCAACACCAACTGCCTGCCATGTACAATGCTGTTTTGACACCTTACCTTGGGCGTTCCTATAAAACCTCTTAGCCACTATGTAATGACCCCCCAACACCTGGCTGTGATATGCTAATTGGGATTTTCCAGGGTACATAATTGCCACAGATTCTTGTACAAGTCACTCTGAATTGAGAAAGCCAGTTGGATGACTAGAGAAACGTCTTCAATAACTAAACTTCAAGTCCAGTTGATCTAATTGAATACAACAGATATGACCCATTCAGAAGTCTCTCACCTGCTTCTATCATGTCCGCTCACGACCTGTTCTCTGTATTACTGAAGCACAGTAATCATGTCTCATACCGTAATCATACTCACCCACATATTCAATGCCTCCCTTACATCTGGAATTTTCACTTCTGTCTTTAAGCATGCCCATGATAAGCCAATACTAAAAAAGCCCTCGCTGGACCCCTCTTGTTTAGCCAATTACCGCCCGGTCTCTCTCTTACAGATAGCCTCTAAACTGCTAGAACAATTAGTCTTCTCCTGTATCGCTGACTACCTTCATGCTCATAACCTATTGGATCCTTTGCAATTTGGATTCTGTCCTGCGCATTCCACCGAGACGGCCCTTTGTAAGGTTGTGAATGATCTGCAGGTTGCAAAGGCCAATGGTCACTTCTCTATTCTTATCCTCCTTGACCTCTCCTCTGCTTTCGACACAGTCGATCATTCACTCCTTATGCGTATCTGTATCTCTGTATCCCAAATCTCCTCTGTACCAGACAACAACCTGGCTCCCCCATTAAACAGCGCATTACATACAAAATCCTTCTCCTAACATTTAAATCTTTCGCTCCTTTGCTCCTCCTTATATTTCCTCTATAGTCTCCCCATATGTTACTACCCGTACCCTCCACTCATCGCAGAACTTGCTCCTGCACAGACCCCCCACTCGGAATGCTTCTTCTCGCCTTAAATCTTTCTCTTTCGTAGTTCCCATCCTCTGGAATTCTATTCCCCTCTCTTTATGTCGAGAAACCTCAGTTAGCAGGTTTAAATCTAGCCTTACATCCTACCTATCTGGTAACCTGCATAGTATTTGATTGTTCTATTTGCACTGCATACGTCTCACTCCAGCACATATACCCATTCCACTGTATCTGTGTGTTACCCACCTAACTAGATTGTAAGCTCTACGGGGCATGGACCACATTACCTCTTGTGGCAAAGCCCTAGCACTTCTATTTATATAAGTTATATATTTATGTACTGAACTATCTATGTATTTATCCCCCTTGTATGACTTTATGTATTTTAATACTGTACAGCGCTGCATCCCCAAGTGGTGCTATATAAATAAACATATACATACATAATTGTTCTAAGGAGAAGAGAATGGTTTTGGACAAATTAGGATTGGATTCCAGTATAACGATCAAACCATCTGATAAGGGAGGTGCGATCGTTATACTGGATACTGATTTCTATGAGAATCAAATTATGGGTCAATTATCTGATGCTGAGGTATGTTGTAAACTTCAAGGGGACCCTTTGAAAAATATTAATGATGAAATTGAAGTTATGCTAAATAAGTATTTAAAAAAAGGGTGTGATTGCATCTAGTTTAAAGAAAGCTTTGATTGTTCATAAAAGTTTAACAGCACCACCGGGACACCTAATTGTGGCGGGGATTGATTCAGTGTTCAATCCCTTGGCTGTTATGCTGGACAAGGTATTGGGACCCCTAACATGTAAGAAACCTTCATATATAAAAGACAGTTTGGATTTTTTGGAAAAATTAAATACAATCGACATTAGTTCTTTAGGGGATATAGTACTGGTGACCTACTGATGTCGCCAGTCTATATTCCTCTATTACACATGTCGATGGCATGGCTGCTTGTAAATGGTTATTGCAAATGGAGGCCTTGTATGATGATAATTCTTTGGACTTTTGGAGGTACTGAAGATTATTCTGACTAGGAACTATTTCTCCTTTAAAGAAGCATACTATTTACAGTTCAGGGGAACCGCAATGGGGCCCAATGTCGCTCCCTACTATGCCAATGCCTTCATGGCTTGGCTGGAGGAAGGACACATCTATCATAGTGATCTCTACCGGACACGTTGTGCGGCCTAGTGTAGATTCATTGATGATGTTGTCCTCTGGAGGGGTAACATTGGTTTCCTGTCGCTGTTCGATCTGGAGCTTAATGGTATGCATCCAGCGATAAAAAATATGATGGAATATAATAATGAATCGATCAAATTTTTTTAAATGTGACTGTATATAAAGATCAGGGGCTCCAGACTAATCTATTTACAAAGCTAACAGACAGGAATCAACTTTTACATTTTGACAGTCAACACCCTACACATATTAAGAAGGTGATACCTATTAGCCAATTCACAAGAATAGATAGGTTGGTTAGTAGAGAGGAGATCAAAAAGGAACAAATGTGCATAATGGAAAACAAATTTAGGAGGAGGGGTTACCCCATAGATGTGATAAGGGATGCCAGAAATCAGGTACAGAAAAAAGGTGGTAGACCGGGGAAACAAAGTGTAGAATCTAGATTGACATTTGTTACCAATTTTAATGAGATCAGTGGTGGGATTTCGGATATCTTAAAGGGCATGTCCACCCCCCAAACTAAAATTTTACCAACTACTGGCCCCACTGTAAAGAAAAAAAAAACCTTACCTTGCATCCCTGCTCCTTGTGGTTCTCCTGTTATGCCTCTTCAAAGTGCAGGAAACTTCTGGGTAGGAGCTGTCAGTGCCTCGTCCTGTGCCTGTAGCTTGGCTAACCTCATCAAGGTATGAGGCATGCTCAGTGGAGCCCCTTCCCCCCTCTCCATGTGCCACCATGCAGGGAATACCCTCCCACCCCCAACCGCTATATTCATAACTTCAGAATCGCTTCCCTTCTTTACTTACACCTCCTCTTTCCAGTGCCGTTGTCATTAATGGCAGCCGTGATTGGCTGAGAGGCAGCCAATCACAGCCGCAGCTGCCAGTCCGGACCCCTGCTTGCAGTTCTAGCGGGCAGGGGAGCCTGACTAGATCAGTGCAGGATCGAAGAGGTGTACGTAAAGAAGGGAAGCAATTTTGAATTTGTGAATATAGCAGTTGGGGGTGGGAGGGTATCCAAAAGTTTTTAAAAAGGGTGGACATGCCCTTTAAGAAAGCACTGGTATATAGTGGTTGTCCTGAGATAGTGGAATTTAGGGGCCCCCCAATGATGTCGTATAAAAGGAATAGAACGATTGGTTCCAAAATAGTGAGATCTAAATCAGAAAATAAGGAACAACTGTAACTGTATTTATTGCCCGTCAGTAATCAGGGGTGATGAGTTTATTATTCCCCACTCTGGGGAGACTATTAATACAAATGGAAGGTACACGTGTGATACTAAATTTGAAGTGTACGCTATTGTTTGCCCATGTGGCTTACTATACGTAGGCGACATGACACAAAATAAAAATGTGAATGATACAACATAAATCTTCTGTTAACATGAGTCACATTTACCCCTGCCTAAAACACTACATGGATAAGGGACACTTGGCCACTGAAATGAAATTTAGAGTATTAGAGACTATACCTTTGAATTATGCTGGGAATAGGGAACCCCGATTGAATTTTTTGGTGAATTAAGAGGCTGGGTTCCCTATACCCTAATGGATTATAATTTATATTCATTTGTATAGACTTAAAATATACTTGGTCTGGGTTATTATCCATAGAGTGTGTTTGTTATTAGCTATAATGGGTTAAATGACCACTGTGATTAATGAATGAATGATGTCACATTCTGTCTATAACCTATAAAATAACAGGGGCCATGTTGGCCAATTGTCTGACCTATTCTCACAAGCCTGAGGAAGGGTAATATTGACCCGAAACGTTACTATAATATTTATAAATGAGAATGATGGATTATATAAAATATAAAGATTACTGCAAAAATGAGTGCTGCTCCTTTGTTTTTGCTTTGGACAAGAATTGGGGATACAGCTCCCTGTTTGGAGATCTGCACCGATATATATGATGCTTAATGGAGGTGTGCTGCTATAATTTTTTATTCCTGATCGGCCAGGAATAAAAAATGTACTTGTGTGTACCAGATCAGGAACTATTAAATTGATTTATCCCTTGTTTGTAATTAATTGTATGTAATTTAACTATAGAAAGCTCTCCACCTTTCACTTCATTTTTACTCTGCCTTTACATTTAGCTGATCGGAAAACAGTTCTCTCTCTTCCTCTGTAAATTATACTGAGCATGTCTGAAGCTAAACAAGCTAGGTGAGTGGGAAATTAATACAGGGCTTTCTGTGCTGTAATATTTTAGGCGACCATTTGCTAGGGAAATGTTTACTCCTTTATGTGCAATGGCAGCAAGAACCAGCAAGACAGAGAAGTGTGCATGGGCTGTGATGCCATATGGCACTAACCTGTACCAAATATCTCCCTGCTGATTTTAGGGCTTCCCAACTAAGACACTAAAACTGTGGTTAGCTATGCAGTCTGCATTTATCTATTAAAACTAGATATAAACTCATAAACAGCTAATTTAATGCCATGCAACAAATTGAATGGCAATTCATAATAATAAAAAAAAAATAAGTGACAAAATAGCAGGTTATGGCAATGCCTGTAAATATTTTTTAAACTGTGCAGCAGTTAAACTATGATTTTTATGTTATCTTTATTATTCAACGCATACAATAAAACCAAATGTTAATAATGTACAAAGATGATAAATGTAACGTTTAGAAAAGTAAAGTAGCCCATACAGCAGCAGATGCTGTAGCCAATCGAAACGTTCCAATTTAAAAATCGATGGGGCAGAACCAATCGACCTATACCACCTTGTGGCGAAATCCGCTAAAAATAACGTGGCCAGCTGATGGTATTGTGGGAACATTTTCTAATGGGTCTGAAAGACGTTTTTTCGATAGACTGCCTGATATCGCCAGGCAGTGGATTTTCTCAGATAGAGTTAATTTATTTAAAATACATTCATTTCAAATACTCTTTAATATATGTTGCTTTTAATAGTTCCAGGTGTCACTTGCAGGCCTGAAAGGCCAAAATAAAAAGGCAGTGTGTTTTTATGAGATCTGAACCTAATAGGTTTACTCGATTTGATGGTTTTACATCACAGTGCTAAACTTTATATTTCAGCGACATCTCACTTTTTTCTCCTGCCTTTTCAGCATCTTAATCATTTACCCATCAGTCTGCTTTACTTATTTTATTAAAGGCAAATTCAGATCACAATTGACTTTTCATTTGTGTAACAAGTAAAGAAATATTTACCCTGACAGCCATTTCATTGTAGAAATTCATCTTCATAATAAAGTACGCTGTCTGCGAGGAAGAAAAAAAGAAAGAAAAAGGTGCCTTAAGATTCAGCTACACAGATAAACAGCTCCTATTTTTACATACAAAAGATAAGAGAGTCTATACATAATACATGATATGAGTTTCACACATTGAGAATAATATCAAACTTTGTATTGAAAGAACGAGACTGCTAATACATAATGCGGTCTTAACCAGGAAAATCTATGGCAGTCAAAGTGGGAGCTAATGGAGATATATGATCATAAAATGCTCTCCGCTGAGTTTGATAATCAATGGCGCTCTACTGAGGATAACATAACAAAGCAGAAATATTCACAAGTGCTGGTGACACATAGTATTGTATGATTTATTCACTGGGGGTTCTTCTACCCAAAACTCACAGAAACATAAAAGGAATTCATATTTCAAGACGTCTTGTTTAATGAAAAATTCAAAGATATGCCGTCTTTAGACGAAATCCTTCAAGGATACCGAACGCAATGATGGAGCAAAAATGTGTCTTCCAACCATCTGTACAAAATGTTATGTACTTAGCTGCCACCCGAGTAATCCTTGGAAATTTTGTTTCATTTAATATTCATTTTAACATCATAAAATCATAAATAATTAGTGTTATTTGAATTGCCTAGCCTGATCCAAAGCAAATTGTCTGTGGAGAGCAGCAGGACTGGATTATTTATCAACAGTCTGGGCAATTAAGAAACAGTTGGCTGCAATATGTTATTTACAAATGAACACAATGATGCCGCTTCGTTTTACACTCTCCCTTTCTTCATTACACCTAAAACAGCATTTCTTCCTGCGGTTTAACTAAGGTGTATTTTACAGGCAAGATTAAACATAAGACCAGTTCACTTATACCAGTTAAAGCAGAATGGAAACGAAGATGGTGAAACTCTGTTAACATTAATCTACAATTTCCATCAGTAAACTAATTATAATTCACAAGTACGGCGTCAAAGGAGAAACAGTATTAACACAATGTTCAGGAAAAGAACTTTAAATATAAGTTGTAATATGACTTTTTATTTAACAGAACTTGCAATTGTAAAGATGTTCTATGTGTGAGATAAAGAGATTAGATTGTAAGCTCTCTGTGACAGGGCCTGATGTTAATGGATTAAATACGTGTTAAGTGCTGTATAAAATAAGACATAAAACACACGCATACAAGTATAAACATGTTTGTCATAGGAGGATTAAAAGGAACCAAGTATTTTTCAGTAAGAAGAACTTTCACCTTGCTCTATGCTGCTTTTGCTAAATTGCAACGCCCCTATCTCCAAACAAGTTTCATATGGGTATTTAAACTCCTACACAGGACATTTGGGTGGTCAGCAGCCTCTATTGGCTCCCTACACTATATATCTGCAGAAAGAGAGACCCATAGAGGAAATTTAGTGTTAAAACTATAATAGGCCAATCCTATCAGACCCAAATGGATCATCCCATTATTGGTACCATGCAAACCCACCATAAGTCTTTCTTAAGTAGTAAATCATCATGCCTATTGTTTATTATTAGGCAAAAAGGCTGCTCCTCCTTACAGAAATGTTTCAGCTCCAATGATACATTCCAAAGTATCTTTGGTTGCTTTAAACTGCAAGATCACATTCCAACCATTTTGACTCATATAGATCCCCTTAGAATAATTTCTGCCAGTCTAAAGATTAAAGTGTGATTAATGTTGTATTCTTTGTAGCAATATACAAACTGTTGTGTATTCATCTATTCAGAGATGTCCCCTCTCTGGAAATCTTTAAAATCAGACTGAAGACTTATCTGTTTACACACAGGCATTTGATTAATGCACAGCCACTACTCTGACATTTAATACTGGCCCTTCCACTCTCTATCCTGTTACATACTACATTTTAATAAGAAGATGCATTTCTGATTTCGTTTAGGTGGAACTGCTTAGTGCTTTAAGTTACAGTGGGAAGAAAGTACAAGATCAACAACACTCGATTAATAAAATTACCAATGCTATTGTTTTATACTAACAAATTTTATTTTTGAATGTGCAAAATAAGGTTTTTTGTTTTGTATAAAGAGTACAACCATTACTACAGTTAACTGTACAGAAAAATGCATGTCCGGTTATTTCATGGAATTGGACGTCACAGACTTTTATGTTTACATGACTTTGAATGAATGTGTTTCCTTACATTTATGCACATTGTGCAAGCGATATTCAAAATAGTCCCTAACCGTAACGCATGCAATCTGTTTAAAAATGTTGATTGTATACGTTACATTAATGGACAGGAGTACAAATAGCCAGTGGGGCTGGACCTCTTCTGGAATGTGATGCGCACATAACAAACAGAATGAAAAACGTGATCTGAATCACAGCAGTATGGCCTAGCCCTTAACCCCCAGGGACCCAGTGTTGTAATATTACAACATCACATTTAAGGCTAATAAAATAAACCCTCACCCATTTTCTTCTTTGAAAACCTCATGTACATTACTAACAGGACCTATTGTTCAGTTCTGCAATACTATTGGATGGTTGAAAGTGTAAATAGGTCTGTTTATCTGGACATAAAGTCATACAACCCTGTTGCCTGCTTTGGAATACATCATCTTGTTGTTTTGGATGGGATACATCAAGACTCAAGTAAGTAAAAAGCTTAAAATATTTTTTTCTGTGATCATTAATATGTGTAGATCATGCAGATTTTATGAAATAATTGAATCAGGGGATGTTGTGATGAAACTTGCGTCCACGCTTCCACATGGTTACAACTACAAGGTCTATGCAGACAACTTTTTCACCAGCATCCCATTGATAGTTAGGCTGTTGGATTGTGGAATTCATTACACAGGAATAGTGTGTAATAAATTCATCCTTCCAGGTCAGTGTCAAAGCGAGGGCGAGCATCCTCAAGCCCAGTTTCATCCAGGGGGGGCACCTTGACTTCCCAAAAGAGGCAGTATACAGATGATGGCGGTTCTTCAGCTGCCAAGACAGCCAAAAAGTCAAATGCACACCCTCCAAAGGAAGTTTGCAAGGACATGATTGGACATTTTCCCATCAAAGCCGATAGAGGACGGTGCCGACACTGTGCTACAGGCTATACCAACACACTTTGCAGGAAGTGCAATGTTCGCCTCTGCTTTTCAGAGCAAAATAACTGTTTTTGGAACTACCATAATTGAATAAATCAACAAATAAAACAAGCATGATTTGCACATAAAGTCTGGATTCAATGTTATTTTTTTATATGATACTCATTTTTTGTATTAAATTGGTAATAAAAATTACTTTTTTCCTTTATTATACTATTGTTGTTGTGTATATAAATAAACTTAGCTGGGTCTTTATAAGCTGTAAAGTACAAATGAACATGTAAGGAAAATTATTCCTTACATGTGTTCAGAATGTAAGTGATACTAATGAAATTCTGCTACCCTACAGGCCCAGCGTTGCAATTTTACAACATCCTCCCCAAAAGTTACTAAAATGTCAAAATAAAAAAAAACCCACTGATTTAGGCATCACAAGCCTCCTATATCAACATGTGAAAGATTAAAAAAAAATGTTTACGTTTTTTACTATATTTGGGTCTCTGGGGGTTAAGAGGGGGGCCTATTAATACAGGCAGAGGCTGATCACGTAAGTAAAAGCTGGCCACGTGCTACAAGCTGCTAAAAACAGGAAGTGTTAATGCAAAAAGGTAAGTTATATTGCTGAATCTTTAAATCAATAACTTCTCACAAATTATATCTAGAGATGTAATTTAGGGTTACCTTTGAAAGTAGAAAGGAAAGCTATTAATTTAACCCTAACTTGCCTAAAGACCACAGTTGTGCTATAAACGAACTCCACCTGTACTAATACTGTACATGTGTTGCTGATACAACTAATCTTGCACAGGTCAACTCTACTGAAGTCTGGAGTGTCACCTTGCCTCATAAATACAAAAAAGGATTAAGTCTCAGGAAAAATGCCAGTGGAGAAATTTCATGTAAAGTTTAAGGGAATATGGAGTGAATTTGGTATTGCCACGGACCTGTATTTATGATGCTATGAAATAAAATCAAATCCATCAACATGGTGTTGACAAAATATTGGTAGTTATGCACATATGGGCGCTGAATCTGATGAGCTTTTATTTTCCGCATCAGTGCAACTTTTATTTCACAATTTTGTATATGATCATTAGGGTGATTTATTAGCAAGTAATCATAGGCATTTTGCGCATATGTTTTACCTTGTTTGTTGGCATCTAATACCTCTCTAGCTATTAGCAGCTGAAAATGTTTAAAGTGACCTACAAAATTTTCTACAACACAAAGGAAATCAAAATGAACAAAAATTAAGAAGCCAGTCAGACATTTTAGAAGCAGTTAAGATTGTATAAAGGAAAACACATATTTAAAAATATATAAATGCAGAAAAAAGCCCACGATAGGGAGATTTTTCATGACACACATTCAGGGAGATTCAATAAAAGTTCTTATCGTTTAAAATGGTGCTAATTTTGCCCCAACCAATCAGATGTTATTTAACCTTTAAAAGCTAATATCTGATTTGTTATTATAGTGCTGTTGACAATAATTTAATACAGTATTTCATCTCAACACAGTGATCTACCCAAGGACAATATGTGGACCCTTTGTTTATATAAAGATTTTCAGGACATTTGAGCTGTTTTCGGGGATGCCCAGAGTTTCCCTTTTGTATATGCAGATTTATAGGCATATTTTATCATCATGTGTTTAATAAATACTTTTCATGGTTTTTGCAATACACAATGGTATGATTCATTTTAGATTGTAAGGAAATGCAAGACTGATGGGCTACAAGGGAATTGTGTGCTAACAGAAGGCTCTTGGGGATTTTTGTCCCTGGCTTCTTATATTACATTGTTTAATGTGTTCCTTCAGCACCACCCTATTAAGGGGTCCCATTCCCATATAATTGATTATATCGGGAGCCCACCTCCATATATTTATATAATTTATATAAAGGTGGCCATACACATGTGACTTCCACATCATGTGTGCTAATACTGACCAACGGATATTTTCTGTCTTTCCCAAACGACCATAATGCCGGCTACAGTCGTTCATCTGCAATGCGGTCGCTCGGTTTCAGCCCCTACACAGTACACACTGACAATTGGGATTTACCCATTATAGTTAGTGTGTTTAGGCACCCTAAGAGTACAGTCAGGAAGGGGGTGTAACTTACACTGTACATGTTGCCACAATGATGGCTGAAGGCAGATCTGCTGCCACAGACTGTGCACCCTGTGTACAAGAACACAGCTGATTGATCTCCATACCGCATAAAAGGGATCATTTGGAGCCTGGTATGCAGTTACCACCGCATGTTGCTGACAGTTTATAATGGAATTTTTCAGCAGACATGCAATCATTATTGCATGTATATATAGCCACCTTTAGCTTTAGGTCCTCAGTCTAGGTATATCAAATGGAAGGGGGTAGTTTGGAGGGTAAAAGGTTGGTTATAGGTATCATAAGATTTTAAAGAAAATGATTGATAAGAAATAATTCTGACAATAAGATAAGATGAGATACTCAATAAAAGAGGAAATGTCATGAAAATAACTCAGGGAATCAAAATGGAGTGGCACTTTTTTTAGTTGTTTAGTTGTCAGTTAAGGTGCAACGTGATGTCACCCCCAATTACCTGGCAATTACCTATAAGAGAAGAGCCTCACCGCTCCTGATTTTGCATGAAACAGGAGCAGGGGGTGATGAGAGACCAGGTTGCATATAAAATGTGAAAATTTGGTTGGGGGGGGGGGGGGGTTGCTCTACATGACCATAAAAAGTTTTTTCTATGAAGGAAATGCCCTTTAATGATTATTTGTAGTTTTTATATTTACTATGCAGAGGAATGCTCAGACTCTTCAGAAGAAATAGTGCTGTTTTTAGCAAAATAAATAAACATGAAAAAGACAGCCAAATTATGAGACAACTAAAGTATTTTGTGTTGGGGCACAACTCACATGAACTCTACAGTACCTGCAATGTTAATAGTGCTAATCCCTTTAAGATAATTTATTCAGACTGTCACGTCACTAGTCTAAAAACTGAAAATTGGCCAACATTTTGGCTCAAAATTTGTGTTTAGGGCAATTTTAGTGGCCCAAACCACCCTTTCTTCCCCAATAGTACACATGATGAGTACCTAAACTGCTAGGTCCTCACCCATGGGTTTGCCCTAAATCAATGGTTTGCAGGATTAAAACTAGAAAGGGAAAGTTTAAGTATAAACTTTGAATTTGGCTTGAAAGAATGCATGTTGGAAGGGAATTTGTGTGTTTGTGCTGCAGATTTTAAAACTCAATAATGCCAATGAAGAGGACATTGTTGTTTTTTATTTAAAATCTTCAGTAAAGTACACTCCAGCACACCTCAAATGGCACGGCCTTTGGTTGGTAGGTGCAATCTCCAGACCTCCACCTCAAGGGCCTCAGCAATAGGCAACTGCAAAGAAGTTGGAGGAGCACACTACTACGTTTTCAGTGTTTATTCAGCAATGCAAACATACAACGTTTCGGGGGATACAAATTCCCCTTCCTCAGGGGAATTTGGAAGGGGAATTTATCCCCCGAAACGTGTATGTTTGCATTTTGCTGAAATAACACTGAAAACGTAGTAGTGTGCTCCTCCAACTTCTTTGCAGTTGTTTTTTATTTACCCTTTAAATATGTCACATGCATTAAAGGTAGGTCAGTTGGTGTGTGTGTATTCATATCACGTTGGGGGATAAAATATTAACTTTTTTGATGATTGGTCAAAATGTGTATAGTTACCCTTTAAATATGGCTGCCATGGAAATGGAAGGGTGGGTCGGTAGGTGTGTGTACTTGGATCAGGTTGGAAGTTAAGAAAACAAATTGATTATTGATCAAAATTAGTTTTTTTACTTTAGTTACCCTTTAATTATGGTTGCCACAGTAATGAATAATTAGATCAGTAGGTGTGTGTACCTGGGTCTGGTTAAGGGGGTCTGGTTTTTTTTGTGTTTACAACCATAAAGCTATCTTTTATTGAGGATAAATCTAAATTAGATTTTTTTACTTTAGTTACCCTTTACATATGGCTTCCATGGGAATAGAAATGTAGGTCAGTAGGTGGGAGTACCTGTGTCTGTGTGGGGTATCACCATTTGTATTTATGAAACAAACTGTTTTGAAATATTGACATTTGAGGATTGGTACCATTATAGTCTATGGGAAAAAATGTCCAGAAATGTGCCAATAACGCTGTAGAGCTTCCGCGGATTCCTTAGCTAGAAGATAGCTCTATGCCCTGCCCTGCACGTCTGTACCGAATTTCATGTCTCTAGCTCAAAAACTGTGGGAGGAGATACAGTCCAAAATAGCGGAAGAATAAGAAGAAATAGAAAGAACAGTAATTTGACTTTTTCAAGCTAAATTAATAACACAATAGTTTGCCTTCAAAGCTATGTCAGATCTCTGGTACATACATAAATTAATCATACATACCAACTACTGAATACTGATATGATATTCATTATAAAGTAACAATGTGTGTGTAGAATTGATTCAAAACCACAAGAGCATCTGTTGTTGGATGGATGTCAGCACTCTGAATTAACCAATCACTGAACATAAGCATATGCACATTCCCAAGTCAGAAATAATTTACTGTCTGGAGCAGGCATTTACCAGTAGCCATGCTCTCAAACTGGCTTCCTAATTTACAATATGTAGTTGTAGCATCGCCCACTCCAGTGATCACACCTAATTAAATGGGACAGTTCTGATTCATGTGCTTTGTGTGGACACAACTTCCACACAAAGTGATGCAAAGTCATTCTTAAAGGGGAAGTTCAGTGCAAATACATATGCTTTTCAGACAAAAGAGCAGTATTTTCCCATCCTAATGACCTTAATCTGCCAATTCAGCATTGTGTCTGTGTATAAATAAATGCAACAAAATTACTGACTTCCTGTTTGCAGGACCCCTAATAGAGACTGTTATGGTCTTGCCCTTGACCCAGCCCCTGGGTTGATTCGGTTGCTCAGTAGAGATCTGAGCATGTTTAACCCATCCAACAGCCAATCAGTAGAAATAACTGTTAGGAACATTCCAAGGATGTGGTGCATCCTGGGAAGAAGGACCATTAGAACCTGAAATGTCAGCTCGCTAATGTCAACAGCAGGGAACATGGTAAAGGGTATGAAATCAACTGATATTTCAAAATGGTAGAGAATATGTAGAATAACTAAGAAGGCATTACACAAACTAACAATTTAACAAATATTGATCATTTCCACTGAACTGTCCCTTTAAAGTCATGCAAAACGCTGGTAAATCGTGATATGATAAAAGGAGCATGGCGGATCTTCACAAATTTTCACATTACACGTTCAGCCTTTGTCAAGTGTGTGTTTTAATTATTGAACTATTCAAGGTTTCCAGTGGACAGTACAACCATCAGGATCAACCTAAAGTATAGTAGGTCAATCATATTATTTTTATTGGGAAGGTAGACACAGTTATTCCTTTTCCTTGTAACAAAACTAACGCCCACAGCTGTAAGTGTTAAAAAATGGTGCAAAAATTCCTGTTATCTGCTGGGTGACATTTGTGAGCCCCATGCAGCCACCGCAACTTACTTCTTAATGTTGCACTAAACGGGTTAGAATGGCTTTAAAAGGGATCTAGCATTCTTGGCTTAAATTAGGCCTATAATGATTGTGTGTTTGTGTGTGTATATACTGTATGAAAGGTTCATAGACAGAAGACCAGAAAGAATATTACATGTGGATACATGACAGTTATTGAATAGAGATTTGCAGATCAATTCACAGTAACAGACAAAATAAAAATGCCAAGGTCTGTTTTACCTTCACTTTGCTTCTGAAATATTTCCTTGCTGTATAACCTCGCCACCATTTCTGGATCACAGTCATCATTTTGTGGAGGTACCTGGAATAAAAAAAAAAATTATAGTTTACCTAAAAAAATTTCTTTTTAAAATGTACTCAGGTTTTTAGAAACCCTTTGGTGTCTAAACAGTTCTATTAAGGTGGATACACACAGTACCAATCTGCAAAATTCTGTCTGTCATCTTTCAAATATGTTTCTACACACAGTCCAAACATGGGCATGGTATGCCGTATTGTTAATCTATACTAATAAAAGGCAAAGCCCTCATTCACTCATCGAAAATTCGAAATTCCACCTGAAACGGTGAGATATGACATTGCACAGACTTATGGGGGGGGGGGGGGGGGGGGAATAGAATTTGAACTCCTGACACAATAACGGCTGGACCGATTTTTACCAAAATTTCAGGGTATGTGTGGGGACTGGCTGAGGTGTAAGGGGAAGGGTTTGGAGGGTGGACAGAGAGGAATAGTGGGGGGTATTGGGGGCGGATGGGGAGGTAATAAAAGACAAAGCCCTCACTCACTCACTCATCACTAATTCTCCAACTTGCTGTGGAGGCAGACGGCTTAAATTTGGCAGGCTCATTCATTGCACCTTACTTACAAAAGTTAAGCAGGTTTCGTTTCGAAATTCCACCTGTAACGGTGAGTATCTGACATTGCACAGACTTATGGTTACCTAGCTTACAAGCTATACAAATCTATATGGTTAGTCCGATTTCAACCAAATTTTGTATGCATATACTCCTTTACCAGTAAAAGGTTAACAAAATATTTTTTTTTAGGGTGGGGGTGAATGGGGGGGGAATAGAATTTTGAACTCCTGCACACTAACGGCTGGACCGATTTTTACCAAAATTTCAGGGTGTGTGCGGGGACTGGCTAAGGTGTAAGGGGAAGGGTTTGGAGGGTGGACAGAGAGGAATAGTGTGGGGTATTGGGGGCGGATGGGGAGGGGTGGTGGGGGTTATTTTCACCAAAATTTCGTAGTTGCATAAAAAATATAATATTAAATTAAAGTTAATGAGTGTTGCATTATCGTAAAGCTTATTGAATTGTCTTTCTTTAATATATCAAGTGCCGAGTGATTACGGCAATCTTGATACATTATTGCTTTCTTACTAAAAAGGTTATTTGAATACATCTCCGCTGCGAAGCGCGGGTATTTTGCTAGTTAACTAAATAAACACACTGACAACAGTATTGGGTGGAAAAAAGGCCGCAGCTATTTTATTTAAACATATTATAATAAACCAGAAATACGTTTTATTTAAGCAACTGGCCATACCTAAAGCAAAAACCATACTTCAGGCTGCCTATAACATATTTCGGTGGCCCCGCCAATTTAACACCTGGCCGCGAGCCATATTTTTGCCTATACCATATTTCTGTGGCCCCGCCAATTTAACACCTGGCCGCGAGCCATATTTAAGTAAATTTCTCCATTACCTTCCAGCTGCGACAATAAAATATTTTTATTTAATTTTTTTTTTTTTATACATAGTATGTTATATATTCAAAATATATATATATTTTTTACTTATAATAATACTTGTGGTGGGTGGGTGGGGTGGGGAGCCGCCTTTGAAGACTCTGCTGCTGTTCAGAAAGCTGAGGTAACTGAATTTGGGGCACTCCTATCTTTCATAGCCCCTCCTCTCCCATCATGCCTTGCCATCCTGTTTAGCCAATAGAACACCTCTGTCTTTTCACCTTTGCCCGGTAACCATTATCCACCAATCATTTTCTATACTCCCTGTCCAAGGATACAAACATGGTCACCCCAGCAACCAAGCCAATGAGGGATCCCAGTGTTAACCCCTGCTCTGATACCATTCTCCCTATATAAAATAAAGGGAGATCATTCTGGACTGCCACACACCTGGAAATTTTCCGTCTGTAACAACTGTTTGCGATGCAAACACAATGTTCGTTGGCATCGGAAATGGCCGTTTCCGATGCATCACTTATGATATCAAGTAGGGTAATGTCTGAAAAGAAGAGCTGATGTTAACTTGTGTTACTGCTATGCAAAGGACCTGGAGACATTGTTTCTTGGGAATGTTGACTATTTCTGGTACAAATATTTGTACATATGTCATCTATCAAGTTAGGTCTAACCTGACTATCAATGTATCCATTAAATGTATGCATTGCAGGTTACTCTACTACAGAAATAGGCAACTTGAAATCTCCCAGCATTACCTTACAATAGCTCTGTAACAGATTTTGGGGATTCCTGGGAGTAGTTTTAAAACATTTGAGTTGGGAGTAACTGCCCCCCCGCAAGATTGTTGCCGGGGCCCCTCCACTCTTCCGGTCCACGATCAACTGTTTCTAAACAGCTGATCGAATGTATGAAGGAAAGATACGGGTGATCAGCCGTTTAAAAGACTGGAACCGAACTTCCAGTTCGGTTTCGGTCTTTTAAACAGCAGATCGCACGTATGTTTCCTTCATATGCGCGATCAGTGGTTTAAAAACAGCTGATTGCAAGGTTTTGGCCGGTCTGTGGAAGGCACTCTGGTTTTGCATTCAGCTTGTGGGATACTTTAAAAACCTTTTTAAAGGAATAGTTTTCCTGAAAGCGGACATGGAAACATGGGATTACCCAGAAGTCTCCGTTCCTTATATGCATATACTTTCTGTTAAACCTTTGTTAAAATTTGTGCTGCTCTGACCTGATGAACAGGGTATAGCCCTCGAAAGCCTCTCAACTAAATAAACTGTTAGTCCTTAGAAAAAGTATCTGTAGCACTGTTTTTGAAATGGCAGTCTAATGGTAAATGGACTTTAAAAGAATGATGTCTAGATTATGCACACCTAATTGTCACTAAACTTACCAGATAATTGCCCCAATAGACAGAGCACATTCATAATAATACAACAAGCTGTGGCTCCCTTTGTTGTGGCTGTTAGTTATTATTATTGTGGATTTATTTAGCGCCAAAATCTTCCGTATCGCTTTACAATGGATACATTCACATCACGCCCCATCCCGAAGAGCTTACACTCTAAGCACATTTATTTAACACATACACCCTATCAGTATGTCTTTATGATTGTGGGGGAAGTTAAAGTGGTCACAGTACACATCACATGCTCTTTAGTGCACAGCAGATTAAAATAAGGAAGCTGCAGCTTTGCCACTTAGAAGCCGACATTCAACCATATTACAGCACAGATCATGTTACAGAAGATCTTGCCCCTCAGGCACAGAATAGAGATTTTACAGTAATCAATTTTTGAAAAAAATCTCTGTTCCCCTACACATTTATTTGCCTTTATACAAAAAGCAAAATTAATCTTTGAGGTTTATTTCCTATCAGCGTTAAAGAAAAAAAGAAAACAACAATTTCACAAGTCTGGGCATTTGAACCAGTAACTTTACCTTTTTCTGAGAAAATGTAAAAAAGTAAATAAATACTGAAATTAGACCAGCTGATTATTTATGTGTGGAGACATCTGTATAGGAAATATGTGCATACGTACAGTGAATAGTAGGGTAAAGGGCCATGACCAATAGTTGCACATGCTCTCAGGGCACTTTGAAGACTACATGGGTTGTGTGTTGTACTGGCAAAATCGTGTAAACTTTCTTAATTTCAAAATCTACTTTTTACATATCTGTAAATGCAACTTACTAAAGATGTATCTTACCATGTAAAGGTACTCTGGGAAGAAAATCTTATAAAATAGAGTTTAAAAATCTAAATTTAATTCTCCTTTAAGCAAAGTTCCCAGTACAGCAAATAGCCTTAGACTATAGAATTTTTCCAAGACCAGGAGTCATTTTTGTAAAATAAAAATGTAATCTTGCTCACCTTTCTAGAAATATACAATTCCAGCATAAATATATGATGTTGCAAGAGCAATTACCGAATTACAAAATTCTCAAAAAAGTAAAAAACATTTTACCTCAGATAAGCCCTCACTTTGCATCCTCGAAACCAACTCTGGATAGTCACAGCAGCATTGTATTCCTTTATCCTGCTATCTTCGGCTAATCTAGAAAAGCAAGAGTAAATTCATGAACCCATGAGCTAGTGGAAATTGAGAAAGTAAAAGTAAATCCATGGCTGTGTGGAACCCCATTTTTTCAGCAGCACCTCATTTGGGGCATCAACAGGTTTGACAATCGTGACTTTGAGTTGTCTGCTTTTTTAGATTAAAGGGGAAGTTCAGTGCAAATACATGTACTTTTCAGAAAAAAGAGCAATAATTTCCCATCCAAATGACCTTAACCTGCCCATTCAGTATTTTGTCTGTGTATAAATAAATGCAACTGAAATACTGACTTCCTGTTTGCAGGACCCCTAGTAGAGACCATTATGGTCTTGCCCTTGACACAGCGCCTGGGTTGATTCAGTTGCTCAGTAGAGATCTGTTTGGCCCATCCAACAGCCAATCAGTAGAAATTACTGTTAGGAACATTCCAAGGATGTGGTGCATCCTTGGAAGAAGAAGGACCATTAGAACCTGAAATGTCACC
Source organism: Hymenochirus boettgeri (assembly GCA_019447015.1). Taxonomy (NCBI): domain Eukaryota; kingdom Metazoa; phylum Chordata; class Amphibia; order Anura; family Pipidae; genus Hymenochirus; species Hymenochirus boettgeri. The sequence goes on along the minus strand of CM033473.1, from coordinate 29,205,717 downwards.
TGAAATGTTCACTAATGTCAACAGCAGGGAACAGCAAAGGGTATGAAATCAACTGATTTTTCAAAATGGAAGACAATATGTGGAATAACTAAGAAGGCATTACACAAACTAACAATTTAACAAATATTGATATTGACTAAACTGTCCCTTTAATATAGGCCCAGTTAGACCTCTTTTTTAGATGTACTGTTTTGCTACATGTGTGTTATATATGTGTTGATACATGAGTCATTACCATCTTGCATTATATATTAAGTATCCAGCGTTACTTCTTGTCTAGAAGGTTACTTCTGTGTTAATTCTATTTTCCATCCCATTTTCTGTTGCACTTTATGCATCTGATACTTATATAGTAATTTGATTATGGATTAATATATATATTTTTACATTTTATATATGAGTAGAGTGTTTGACTGTCCTGGGGTTGATACGGTAATATGTAGGAGGGGGGAGGGTACATGTCCTGGGGTGAATACTGTAATACGGGGACTATTCAACCATGGGACAGGGGTATGATTTTCATGTAATGGGACTGTCTTGGGGTGGATACTGTAATAAGGGAGGTTTGCCACCATGGGACAGTGGTTTGATACACATGTAATGGGACTGTCCTGGGGTGGATACTGTAATACGGGGACTATTCCACCATGGGACAAGGGTATGATTTTCATGTAATGGGACTGTCTTGGGGTGGATACTGTAATAAGGGAGGTTTGCCACCATAGGACAGGTGTTTGATACACATGTAATGGGACTGTCCTGGGGTGGATACTGTAATACGGGACTATACCACCATGGGACAGGGGTATGATTTTCATGTAATGGGACTGCTTGGGGTGGATACTGTAATAAGGAGGTTTGCCACCATGGACAGGGTATGATACACATGTAATGGGACTGTCCTGGGGTGGATACTGTAATATGGGGTATGCCCACCATGGGACAGGGGTTTTGATACACACATGTAATGGGACTGTCCTGGGGTGGATACTGTATATGGGGGCTTTCCACCATGGGACAGGGGTATGATTTTTATGTAATGGGACTGTCTTTGGGTGGATACTGTAATATGGGGGTAGTCCACCTTGGACAGGGTTTGTACACATGTAATGGGACTGTCCTGGGGTGGATACTGCATAATGGGGGCTATTCCACCATGGGACGGGGTAATGACACATGTAATGGGACTGTCCTTGGGGGGTGGATACTGTATATGTGGGTATGTCCACCATGGGACAGGGGTATGATACACATTAATTGGGACTGTCCTGGGGTGGATACTGTAATATGTGGGGTATGCCACCATAGGACAGGGGTATGATACACATGTAATGGGACTGTCCTGGGGTGGATACTGTAATATGGGGGGTATCCACCATGGGACAGGGATATCATACACATGTAATGGGACTGTCTTGGGGTGGATACGTGTGGGGTATGCCACCATAGGACAGGGGTATGATACACAATGTAATGGGACTGTCCTTGGGTGGATACTGTAATATGGGGGGTATGGCCACCATGGACAGGGGTATGATACACATGTAATGGACTGTCTTGGGTGGACTGTATATGGGGTATGCACCATGGACATGGTTGATACACATGTAATGGGACTGTCCTGGGTGGATACTGTAATATGGGGGGGGTATGCCACCATGGGACAGGGTTGATACACCATGTAATGGGACTGTCCTGGGGTGGATACGTAATATGGGGGTATGCCACCAGGGACAGGGTATGATACACATGTAATGGGATTGTCCTGGGTGTATACTGTAATAATGGGGCAGGGGTATGATTATTAAGCACTAGAATATATAGGAAGCACCCTACAAATGGTGAATCCAGTTATTGTAAAAAACAACAACGACATTTCGGGACGCCCTGTTCCTTCCTCAGGTTCACACACAGCACGCCATTCACACACACCCACATCACCATTCACACACAGGCAATGACATTCACAACAACCCGCAGCACCATTCACGCCACATCACCATTCACGCACAGGCAACGACATTCACACACACCCACATCACCATTCACACGCACAGGCAACATTCACACACAACCCGCAGCACCATTCACCACGGCAATGACATTCACACACACCCGCTGCACCCATTCACGCACATTCAACACCATTCACACACACCCACCCCCAGCATCATTCACGCACAGGCAATGACATTCCACACAACCGCACACCATTCCACGCCACAACGACATTCACACACACCCACAGCACCATTCACGCAACAGCAACATTCACACACACCGCATCACACATTCACACACAAGCAACGACATTCACACATCCCCGCATCACCATTCACGCACAGGCAACACATTCAACACACACCCGCAGCACCATTCACGCACAGCAAGAACTTGACACACGGGCACACCATTCACGCACAGGCAGCAACATTCACACATGCAACACCATTCCCGCACAGGCTACGCATTCACACACACACGCACACACCATTCACGCACAGGCAACAACATTCACACACACCTGCAGCATCATTCACGCACAGTGCAACGACATTCACACACACCGCAGACCATTCACGCACAGGCAATGACATTCACCACACCCCGCACAATTCACACACTGCACATGACATTCACACACACACGCAGCACATTCACGCACAGCAATGACATTCACACACACCCGCAGCACCATTCACGACATGTACCAACACTCACACCACCCGCAGCATCTCCGCACATCCATGACATTCACACACAACCGCAGCACCATTCACGCACGGCAATGACATTCACACACACACCCCAGCATCTTCACCACAGGCAATGACATTCACACACAACCACACACCATTCACCGCCAGGCAATGACATTCACACACCAGCAACATTCACGCACAGGCACAACTATGACAAACAAATAATTTTATATAAAATTTAAGTAAAAATTAATGCAAACTATTTTTATCATTAATGAACAAATTTTAGCAATATTCTATGGTAAAAAACATTTCTTTGTATATAACGATGTTTGCAGAACCTTCAGGAGACGGGTGTGTTTGTCAGTGTGCACAAGCCTCTGTAAAATGACTTGCGCGCGCGCATGCTGTAAAAGGCGTGCCCTGCTCAACAAGGTTTGTTGGCGGTGCCCACATAGGCTTTTATAGGACGATTTAATATGTAAAATGATTTTTTAATGTATTAAGACTTCCTACTGCTCATGGCAATTTTTTGGAAGTCTGAATATGGTGGTTGGCCATGCTTATTATGGCACACACGGAATTGTTTTTAACCTGATGAAATAAATTTGGATGCTTTAAGTTCCTCGCGTGCTGCCTGCTCCTACCTCTATCTACAGTTTGCTCAACAGATTTGACAGATTCTGGTTATTATAACTTTGGAGGAGGTGGGGCAGAGCAATGGGGCAGGTTGGGGCAGAAGAGTGGGTGTGTCAAGGGTGGAGAGGCTGGGTTTGGAGCGAGGCACAGAGTGGACATTTGTGGCAGAGACTTACACTCCAATTCAAAGGCCAGGATTTCAGCCCTTACTGCCGGACTCTGGATTTTATCCCTGCATTTGAGAGAATCCCACTCAAACAGGACACCTGTCAACCCTAAGTTTAGTGCAGCTTTACCTATAATTTTAACTATAATTATTGTAAATTGATTATTAATTATGTATAAATATTAAGCGAATGGTATCCTGTTTTAAGTAACTTCTCTTATTAAAATTTAGTGTGAGGTAAGAGGTGAGTGACTCGAGTATAATCGAGTCTGGATTTTTAGGCTTTTTTTAAAGCCTAAAAACTTTGATTTATACTCGAGAAAATATGGTAACTGCTGTTGTTATTGTGTGTTACTGTAATGGTTGACCTGTAGTATATACTTTTCAGTAGTATATATTAGCATATCCTAAAAGGCTTTTTAGTAACTTTTCCATGAATGTAGCATGTTTGATACAGTTTGCAGCTTTGCTAATTAATAAGTATTTTGTTGTTATGGACCTGTCTTATAAGCAATCGGACGCATCCAAAACCATGGCCGATCATGCAGTCTTTTAGGACTGCGGGCTCGGTCACGGCAAACTGTCAGCCGCAGCCAAAAGTCCTTCATCCAGGCCGACTGGTTGGAAATGCCAACGGTCGTTGGACGAAGGATCTGTCCAGGTCTACCCGCTTAAAGCTTCATTCACATTATGCATTTATTTAAATCAGCGCACTTCATGGAGACGGCCCTGTGCAAAGTTGTGATGACCTCCAGACTGCCAAATACAATGGCAGTGAGTATTCTCATCCTTCTCAACCTCTCCTCTGCTTTTGCAACGGTTGATCATTCCCTCCTAATGCAAATTATTCACTCCTTGGGCATCCGGAATGAAGCGGCATCATGGCTACGATCCTGCCTCTCGAACAAACCTACTCTGTGTCATATGATAACATAGTAACATAGTAATTAAGGTTGAATAAAGACATACGTCCATCAAGTCCAACCTATTCACCCTCTTTATATATATATTTTTTTTTTAACCCCTAACAGTTGATCCAGAGGAAGGCAAAAAAAAACCAGCTAAAAAGGGGGAAAAATTTCCTTCCTGACTCCAAACGGCAATCGGAATGTATCCCTGGATCAACAGATCTATATGCATTAATACCAGTAATTCTCAATATTTTTTAGTTTTAGAAACTTATCATAGGCCTTTTTTAAAGCATATTCAATGAACTTGCCATTCACATCTGCTGGAAGACAGTTCACCAATTTCACATTCCACCGTTCTCACTGTAAAGAAACCTTTCCTAACCTGAAATTAAACTTCTTTCTTCCAACCTTAAAGGATGTCCACGTGTCCTCTGATATGACCTATTAGTGAACAATGCCCCAGAGAGTTCATTGTATGGCCCATTAATATATTTGTATAAGGTTATCATGTCCCCACGCAAATGTCGCTTCTCCAAGCCCTAACTTGTCTAATCTGCCTGCATATTCGATCCCCTCCATTCCCCTTATTAATTTAGTTGACCTTCTCTGAACGCCTCAATTTCCAGATGTCCCTTTTGTATATGGGATTCCAAACTGCACTGCATATTCCAAATGAGGCCTTACCGGTCCTTGTAAGAGGGAGAATAATATTTTTCTCTCTTGAATATATTCCCCCTTTTATCAAGACAATATCTTGCTAGCTCTAGCCGTTGCTACCTGGCATTGTTTGCTATGGCTAAGTCTGTTATCTACTAGAACCCCCACAATCTTTTTTTCATTACAGATGCACTTAACACAGAGTTATTTATGGTGTAGATGGCACAGGGATTATTAAATCCCAAATGCATCACCTTACATTTATCAACATTGAATCTCATCTGCCATTCTGCTGCCCATTTTGATAATCTATTTAGGTCGCTTGCAGCACTTGCACATCATTGGAAGTTTCCAAAGCTCTGCATAGTTTAGTGTCATCGCAAAACTGAGACCTTTGCTCTCATCAAGGCCAACGTCCTCAGTTTATACATTAGTCGTTTATGTGGCACAGTATCAAAAGCTTTTGCAAAATCCAAATATACCACCATCCACTGCTGTGCCTGAATCTAGCTCCTTACTCACTTCTTCATAAAAACCAATTAATTTTGTCTAGCAGATCTATTTCTCTAAATCCATGCTGACTACTACTAATAGATGACCTGGAAACAAAGTCAGGATATGATCCCTTAACAAGGTTTCCATCACCTCCTTCCCTACCACTGATGTTAGTCTTACAGGTCTATAGTTTCCAGGCTGTGAACGACTACCTTTTTGAATATTGGTATTACATTGGCTTTTTTTCCAATCCAGCGGCACATCCCCAGACAAAGCGAATCCGAAAAGATGAGACAGTGGTCTAGATAGAACTGAACTAAGCTCCTTTAAAATCCGAGGATGCAATCCATCTGGTCTGGCGCTTTATTGATATTAACCTTGTCTAATTGTTTTCGTACCATATCCTCTGTTATCCAATGTGAAAACTCTTCATTTCTTCCCTGCACATTATTACAATCCCTACTGTAAGGACCAGGATTCTCAACAGTAAAACCGATGTAAAAAAACGGTTTAGCAGATTAGCCTTTTCGGCATCCTCTACTACCACCTCAGCTCCATTATTTAATGGTCCACATTCTCAGTCCTCATCTTTTTAACCATTTAAATACTTAAAAAACTTTTGGGGTTGGACTTGCTTTGTTCGGCAATCCGTATTTCATTTTCTATTTTAGCTAGTTTAATTACTTTCTTGCACTTTTTATTACACGCTTTTGTACTCCCTGTAAGCCTGTTCTGTGCCTTCTGTTTTCAAATTTTTAAAAGCCTTTTCTTTTTTTTCTCCTTTTCCCTTTTTACCTGAGCATCAAACTCAGGTTTGCAAAAACATCCTCTCCGGTTCCTCATAATGTTGGGGTTCCGCAGGCTCTGTTCTTGTACCTCTGCTGTTCTCCCTCTATACTATTTCCCTGGAGAAGTCATCACTCATTTGGCTTTAACTACCATCGTACGCCGATGATATGCAAATATATTTTTCCACCCCCACACTTTGTCCTGACACCCAATCACACATCTCAGACTGTCTCCATGCTGTCCTCCTCATAGATGGCCGCACCGATGCCTCAAACTAAACCTGATTAAAACCGAACTAATCATTTTCCCACCTAAACCTGGTCCTATCCCACCTTTTTCTATTTCTGTGAACAACACCCCCATTTACCCTATTCAGCTCGGCACTTGCTTAGGGTTATTATTGATTCCACTCTCTCTCTTATATAGACCCCCCCCCACTCACACTGCCTCCTCTCCGCTTAAAGGGCATGTCCACCCCCAAAACTATAATCCCCCCCAATACTGGCCCCATTGTGTAGTGTAGTTTAATCCTTACCTCACATCCCAGCTCCATAAGGTTCTCCTGAAGTCCCCCCCCAAAGTCCCAAAAACTGCCCACCAGGAGGTTAGCAGAGTCCATATAGGACTCTGCCTCCTACCTGGCCTTCGGAGAAGTTTGGCATGCGTACTGCAGCCCTTCTCCCCCTCCCTCTCAGGATTCCCTCCCCCTAGTGTAAAACCCTTATATATAAGATCCCCCCCCTGTCTCCCCAGCCCCAACCGCTCCATTTTTATTCTTAGAAAGCTCCCCAAACTTTACTTACCTTCCTCTTTCCCCCGCTGAAATGAACTCCCGGCAGTCGCGTCCGTGATTGGCTGCCGCTCAGCCAATCACAGATGCTACTGCCGGTCCCGCCCCTCTACTTGCATTTTCCGCCAGCAGCGCGGCGGAGGAAAGAGGGTAGGTAAGTAAAGTTTGGGGAACTTTCTAAGATTAAAAATATAGCGGTTGGGGCTGGGGGACAGGAGAATCGTATATTAAAAAATGATTTTAAGGGTGGACATACTCCTTTAAACCTTTTTCTCTTCTGGCCCCCATTCTCTGGAATTCTATTCCCCTCTCCTATGTCAAGAAACCTCAATAAACAAGTTTAAAAATCTAACCTCTCATCCTACCTCACTGAGCACAGCACAGCATAGGACTTTTTGATACTGCACCAGTTATTACTTTAGCACTTCCACCACTTTCCTATGTATCTGTATGTTACCCACCTAATTAGATTGTAAGCTCTAGGGGGCAGGGACCTCTTTCCTTATTTTACATGTTTCAAGCAATTGTATATCATGATGCGCATACTTATTTATATATTTTATGTATTTATTTATCTGTCCCCCTTGTACGACTCTTTTATTCTATATTGTACAGCGCTGCGTCCCCTAGTGGCGCTATATAAATAAACATACACATATATATATCAGGGGCGCAAGAATCTGTCCAGCATGGTGACCAAAGGGCAGAAGATAAACCTACTGCAGCAACAATAGGCCTGCCTGGAGGCCGGATAGGATTCTTGTGCCACTTTCGCAAGGGTGTACAGTACTGGAATAATGGTATGTGTACATTGAGTTAACTTTAACTTCCTTAGTTATTACGCCATGTATACATAACTTCCTTAGTTATTACGCCATGTATACAGCTCTTGTAATGCATTATCAATGCATTTTAACTAGAGGCTAGGGTTAAGAAAACCCCCCTGTTAAAGTACACCACATGGAGCACAACACTGTAAAACAGTCTTTGGAATTTTTTTATAACATTGGTAGCCATAACACTACCCACATAAAACCTTACAACACTGCCCAATAAAATGAAAAAACGTGTACACTAACAGGGTTCTGGATCCCACATATGTGACTAGAGACCATGTACCACCAACTCAATGTTAAAATAAAGGGCACCAAACTCAATGTCCACAGGTTGGAAGGTAGGTCACTCAACTAGATCCTGCCAGTATCAGAGATTCGCGCTAGAGGACAAAATTCCACAGTTCACACATCAAGATAGGCAAGTAAATCATACTAACAATCCACGGGTATGAGTTCCTCTCGCAGGATTCTCCCCTCCGATTTACGCTCCCGCCCGCGGGACTTCTGAAAACATTGTTCGTCTGGCTTTACGGTCTCCTCACCAGCACCGTGAGTAAGGTTTCTATCACTGAAACCTCCCGCGAGTCTTTACCCGTCAAGGTGGGGACAGCGGAACATTTTCCAATTGCTGTTTTACAGTGATGTGCATCATGTGGTGTACCTTAAAAGGTTTTTTCTTTGCCCCCACCCCTAGTTTATCTATTATTGATTTCACCAGGAGCACGCCCTTGTATGGTGATCACACACATCTTTCCAACCTGCAGTGCAACTTGAATACACTGTATTTCTAATTATCAATGCGTTTACTTACGTCCCTAATTTGATTTCAGGTACCTCCCTGTACACATCCACATTAGCTAGCTGAGTTTAAATCTCATCAAACATAATATTGTTGTATCTAACACCATGATCGAACCCCCTTTGTCCAAGGGCTTGATCGTGATGTCAGACCATTTCTCCAGTGCAGTAAGAGACAAATTTCCTCAGCAGTAAGATTATAATGTACATTACTAGCAGCAATATCATGTAACTCCTTTTCACATTGCCTGTAACTTTATTCCAACATTTCAATAGCAGGATAAGTGTGGGTGGAAACAATTTTTTTTACATGAGGTCCTAAGTCTTGTAGGATAATCCACCCCATCCTCGGCTCCTAGTATTTTATATTGTTGCTATTATTATTATTATTATTATTATTAATAATAATAATAATGTTGCATTATAATAATGTTGCTATAATTATTATTATTAATGTTGTTATTATTAATAATGTTGCTATATGAATCTTGCTAATATCATTAATGTTGCTATATTATTAGTATTATTAATATTCATGTTGTTATTATTAATATTTTGCAAATATTATTAATGTTGCTATAATATAATGTTATATATTAATAATGTTATATTAACAGTAATAAATAATAATATAGTGTTATTATTATTGCTATTATTTATTATTATGTTGTTTTATTAATAATGTTGAAAATATTATTAATGTTGCAATTATTAATGTTGCATAATAATAATAATAATAATAATAATAATATAATGTTATTATTAATAATGTTATTATTACAGTAGTAGTAGAGAATTGTACCGTGTTAGCCATAGATGAAAGTGAAACATCTTGTATATAAAATAATACCTTTTTGGCTAACTTAATGATTGAAAATCATTTAAGCAGCTTCTTTCTCAGGCATGATACCTGAGGAAAGCCTAGTGCTTCGAAAGCTTGCATTTTCAATAATTTTAGTTAGCCAATAAAGGTATTATTTTATATGCAAGATGTCTTCATTATTATTAACAGTAATAATAATAATAATAATAATAAATAATAATAATAATAGTAATAAAATAATAATAATAATGTGTCTTATTATTATTGCTATTATTGTTTTATTATTATTATTATTGTTGCTATTTATTATATGTTTATAATTAATAATGTTGCTATTATTTTTAATGTTTTGTTATTATATTACCCTTCCCTGCCACAGATCGTATATTCACGATCTGTGGCAGAGAATGCTTTAACTTCTCCACAGATCGTGAATATACGATCTGTGGCTTCCTCCCCTTTAAAAATGGAAAACACACCACCGCGCGCTAGGGCCGACCCGGGGGCAGCATTCAGCTGCCCCCCTATCCCCCTCGACCCCCCTCGGTTGTGTCCAAATCCGAGGGGGGGATCGGGAGTTATCTTACCTTTCTGCCGTGACCGTACAGGAGCTTCTGGTCCCACGTGGATGAAGAGGAGGAAGCGGAAAGGGAGACCCCGGTGACGTCACGGAGCTCCTCTTCACGCACAGGCAATGACATTCACACACACCCGCAGCACCATTCACACACATGCAATGACATTCACACACACACGCAGCACCATTCACGCACAGGCAATGACATTCACACACACCCGCAGAAAAAACCTCTCAGTCTTGTCTTTTCAATCTAACCCTTCCTGCTTTAGATCATCATCTTATACTTTTCAGGCTCAACACCTCTCTTCCTCTGTTACTCCTCTTGTGCGTCTGTCTAATACTAGATCCATAGATCTCCCGACACTCGCCTCATCCGTCCTCTAGTCTCTCCTTCCTTTTGACGTTGATGACCCTGACTTGCTGACTAATTCCTATAATTCTATCCTGACTAACATGATAGACTCTTTTGCCCCTTGCATTGCCGTAGAGTGAGGAACCATTAATCCTCGCCGTGGCTTAACCCCACTTCCGTTTTATATGCAGGTGCATGCGTGCTGCTGAACGTGCGTGGAGAAAGTCCCATACAAAGGCGACTTTCTCCATTAAAGTTCATTGCTAGCAAAACAGAACTATTACCGGAAACTCTTAAATAACAAGCAATAGAACCCACGTCACCCGTTCTCCATCTTCAAACTCCCTTCTGTGCCTCTCCTGTTGCCCTTCTCCTTTTCTGCACTATCCCCAGGACTTTGCACATTACTTTCAGCATAAAGTGGAGTCATCCGTGTGCATATAGCTGGTCCTAGGGATAGACTCTCATTATTAGGTATCCCTAGGATCAGATATATGCACACGGATGGACTCTCAGATTATGGTCGCCTCAGCTATTCTGGATCTTTTGCTCTGTGACCCATTCAGAATATGTTGAGAAGGTTCTCATTCATCCAGATCATGGTTATATCTGTTGTATTCCATTAGATCAAGAGGTGTTTGAAGATGTAATGTTAACATATTGGCAAAGGAACGTGACTGGTTCAAGAGAGGTGTCAAGGAGGCCATTTATGTGAAAATAAAGAAACCAAGCCTAAATAGAGGTGGGGGGGGGGGGGTTCAACACCAACTGCCTTGCCATGTTACAATGCTGTTTTGACACCTACCTTGGGCGTTCCTATAAAACCTCTTAGCCACTATGTAAGGACCCCCCCCCAACCTGGCTGTGATATGCTAATTGGGATTTTCCAGGGTACATAATTGCCACAGATTCTTGTACAAGTCACTCTGAATTGAGAAAGCCAGTTGGATGACTAGAGAAAGTCTTCAATAACTAAAACTTCAAGTCAGTGATCTAATTGAATACAACAGATATGACCCTTCAGAAGTCTCTCACCTGCTTCTATCATGTCCGCTCAGACTGTTCTCTGTATTACTGAAGCACAGTAATCAGTCTCATACCGTAATCATACTCACCCACATATTCATGCCTCCCTTACATCTGGAATTTTCACTTCTGTCTTTAAGCATGCCCATGATAAGCCAATACTAAAAAAGCCCTGCTGGACCCCTCTTGTTTAGCCAATTACCGCCCGGTCTCTCTCTTACCGATAGCCTCTAAATGCTAGAACAATAGTCTTTCCTGTATCGCTGATACCTTCATGCTCATACCTATTGGATCCTTTGCAATTTGGATTTTGTCCTGCGCATTCCACCGAGACGGCCCTTTGTAAGGTTGTGAATGATCTGCAGGTTGCAAAGGCCAATGGTCACTTCTCTATTCTTATCCTCCTTGACCTTCCTCTGCTTTCGACACAGTCGATCATTCACTCCTTATGCGTATCTGTATCTCTGTATCCCAAATCTCCTCTGGTACCAGACAACAACCTGGCTCCCCCATTAAACAGCGCAGTACATAAAAAATCCTTCTCCTAACATTTAAATCTTTCGCTCCTTTGCTCCTCTATATTTCCTCTATAGTCTCCCCATATGTTACTACCCGTACCCTCCACTCATCGCCGAACTTGCTCCTGCACAGACCCCCCACTCGGATGCTTCTTCTCGCCTTAATCTTTCTCTTTCGTAGTTCCCATCCTCTGGAATTCTATTCCCCTCTCTTTATGTCGAGAAACCTCAGTTAGCAGGTTTAAATCTAGCCTTACATCCTACTATCTGGTAACCTGCTAGTATTTGATTGTTCTATTTGCACTGCATACTCGTTCACTCCAGCACATATACCCATTCCACTGTATCTGTGTGTTACCCACCTAACTAGATTGTAAGCTACCGGGGCATGGACCACATTACCTCTTGTGGCCAGCCCTAGCACTTCTATTTATATAAGTTATATATTATGTACTGAACTATCTATGTATTTATCCCCCTTGTAGACTTATGTATTTTAATTACGTACAGCGCTGCATCCCCAAGTGGTGCTATATAAATAACTAACATACCTAATTGTTCTAAGGAGAAGAGAATGGTTTTGGACAAATTAGGATTGGATTCCAGTATAACGATCAAACCATTGATAAGGGAGGTGCGATCGTTTATACTGGATACGATTTCTATGAGAATCAAATTATGGGTCAATTATCTGATGCTGAGGTATGTTGTAAACTTCAAGGGGACCCTTTGAAAAATATTAATGATGAAATTGAAGTTATGCTAAATAAGTTTTAAAAAAAAGGGTTGTGATGCATCTAGTTTAAAGAAAGCTTGATTGTCATAAAAGTTTAACAGCACCCCCGGGACACTATTGTGGGGGGATTGATTCAGTGTTCCTCCCTTGGCTGTTATGCTGGACAAGGTATTGGGACCCAACATGTAAGAAACCTTCATCTATATAAAAGACGTTTGGATTTTTTGGAAAAATTAAATACAATCGACATTAGTTCTTTAGGGGTATAGTACTGGTGACCTACTGATGTCGCCAGTCTATATTCTCTATTACACATGTCGATGGCATGGTGCTTGTAAATGGTTATTGCAAATGGAGGCCTTGTATGATGATAATTCTTTGGACTTTTGGAGGTACTGAAGATTATTCTGACTAGGAAAACTATTTCTCCTTAAAGAAGCATACTATTTACAGTTCAGGGGAACCGCAATGGGGCCCAATGTCGCTCCCTACTATGCCAATGCCTTCAGGCTTGGTGGAGGAAGGGACACATCTATCATAGTGATCTCTACGGACACGTTGTGCGGGCCAGTGTAGATTCATTGATGATGTTGTCCTCTGGAGGGGGTAACATTGGTTTCCTGTCGCTGTTCGATCTGGAGCTTAATGGTATGCATCCAGCGATTAAAAAAATGATGGGATATAATAATGAATCGATCAAATTTTTTTAATGTGACTGTATATAAAGATCAGGGGCTCCAGACTAATCTATTTACAAAGCTAACAGACAGGAACAACTTTTACATTTTGACAGTCAACACCCTCACATATTAAGAAGGTGATACCTATTAGCCAATTCACAAGAATAGATAGTTTGGTTAGTAGAGAGGAGATCAAAAAGGAACAAATGTGCATAATGGAAAACAAATTTAGGAGGAGGGGTTACCCCATAGATGTGATAAGGGATGCCAGAAATCAGGTACAGAAAAAAAGGTGGTAGACCGGGGAACCAAAGTGTAGAATCTAGATTGACATTTGTTACCAATTTTAATGAGATCAGTGTGGGATTTCGGATATCTTAAAGGGCATGTCACACCCCCCAAACTAAAATTTTACCAACTACTGGCCCCACTGTAAGAAAAAAAAAAAACCTTACCTTGCATCCCGATCCTTGTGGTTCTCCTGTTATGCCTCTTCAAAGTGCAGGAAACTTCTGGGTAGGAGCTGTCAGTGCCTCGTCCTGTGCCTGTAGTTGGTAAACTCATCAAGGTATGAGGCATGCTCAGTGGAGCCCCTTCCCCCCTCCATGTGCCACCATGCAGGGAATACCCTCCCACCCCCAACCGCTATATTAACTTCAGAATCGTTCCCTTCTTTACTTACACTCCTCTTTTCCAGTGCCGTTGTTTAATGGCAGCCGTGATTGGGCTGAGAGGCAGCCAATCACAGCCGCAGCTGCCAGTCCGGACCCCTGCTTGCAGTTCTAGCGGGCAGGGGAGCCTGACTAGATCAGTGCAGGATCGAAGAGGTGTACGTAAAGAAGGGAAGCCATTTTGAATTGTGAATATAGCAGTTGGGGGTGGGAGGGTATCCAAAAGTTTTTAAAAAGGTGGGACATGCCCTTTAAGAAAGCACTGGTATATAGTGGTTTGTCCGAGATAGTGGAATTAGGGGCCCCCAATGATGTCGTTATAAAAGGAATAGAACGATTGGTTCCAAAATGTGAGATCTAAATCAGAAAATAAGGAACAACTGTAACTGTATTATTGCCCGTCAGTAATCAGGGGTGATGAGTTTATTATTCCCACTCTGGGGGACTATTAATACAAATGGAAGGTACACGTGTGATACTAAATTTGAAGTGTACGCTATTGTTTGACCATGTGGCTTACTATACGTAGGCGACATGACCCAAATAAAAATGTGAATGATACAACATATAATCTTCTGTGTTAAATGAGTCACATTTACCCCTGCCTAAAACACTACATGGATAAGGGAAACTGGGCCACTGAAATGAAATTTAGAGTATTAGAGACTATACCTTTGAATTATGATGGGAATAGGGAACCGATTGAATTTTTTGGTGTGAAGAGAGGTGGGTTCCCTATACCCAATGGATTATAAGTATATTCATTTGTTAAGACTTAAAATATACTTGGTCTGGGTTATTATCCATAGAGTGGTTGTTGTTATTAGCTATAATGGGTTAAATGACCACTGGATTAATGAATGAATGATGTCACATTCGTTCTATAACCTATAAAATAACAGGGGCCATGTTGGCCAATTGTCCTGACCTATTCTCACAAGCCTGAGGAAGGGTAATATTGACCGAAACGTTACTATAATTTATAAATGAGAATGATGGATTATATAAAATATAAAGATTACTGCAAAAATGAGTGCTGTCCTTTGTTTTGCTTTGGACAAGAATTGGGGATCAGCTCCTGTTTGGAGATCTGCACATATATATGATGCTTAATGGAGGTGTGCTGCTATAATTTTTATTCCTGATCGGCCAGGAAATAAAAAATGTACTTGTGTGTACCAGATCAGGACTATTAAATTGATTATCCCGTTTGTAATTAATTGTATGTAATTTAACTATAGAAGCTCTCCACCTTTCACTTCATTTTACTCTGCCTTTACATTTAGCTGATCGGAAAACAGTTCTCTCTCTTCTCTGTAAATTATATGAGCATGTCTGAAGCTAACAAGTAGTGTGAGTGGGGAAATTAATCAGGGCTTTCTGTGCTGTAAATTTAGGCGACCATTTGCTAGGGAAATGTTTACTCCTTTATGGCAATGGCAGCAAGAACCAGCAAGACAGCGAAGTGTGCATGGGCTGTGATGCCCTATGGCACTAACCTGTACCAAATATCTCCCTGCTGATTTTAGGGTCCAACTAAGACACTAAAACTGTGGTTAGCTATGCGTCTGCATTTATCTATTAAAACTAGATTAAACTCTAAAACAGCTAATTAATGCCATGCAACAAATTGAATGGCAATTCATAAAATATAAAAAAAAAATAAGTGACAAAAAGCAGGTTATGGCAATGCCTGTAAAATTTTTTTAAAATGTGCAGCAGTTAAACTATGATTTTTATGTTATCTTTATTATCAACGCATACAATAAAACCAAATGTAATAATGTACAAAGGATAAATGTAACGTTTAGAAAAGTAAAGTAGCCCATACAGCAGCAGATGCTGTAGCCAATCGAAACGTTCCAATTTAAAATCGATGGGGCAGAACCAATCGAACTATACCACCTTGTGGCGAAATCCGCTAAAATAACGTGGCCACTGATGGTATTGTGGGAACATTTTCTAATGGGTCTGAAAGACGTTTTTTTTCGATAGACTGCCTGATATCGCCAGGCAGTGGATTTTCTCAGATAGAGTTAATTATTTAAAAATACATTCATTTCAAATACTCTTTAAATATGTGCTTTTAATAGTTCCAGGTGTCACTTGCAGGCCTGAAAGGCCAAAATAAAAAGGCAGTGTGTTTTTATGAGATCTGAACCTAATAGGTTTACCGATTTGATGGTTTACATCACAGTGCTAAACTTTATATTTCAGCGACATCTCACTTTTTTCTCCTGCCTTTTCAGCATCTTAATCATTTACCCATCAGTCTGCTTTACTTATTTTATTAAAGGCAAATTCAGATCACATTGACTTTTCATTTGTGTAACAGTAAAGAAATATTTACCCTGACAGCCATTTTGTAGAAATTCATTTCATAATAAAGTACGCTGTCTGCGAGGAAGAAAAAAAAGAAAGAAGGTGCCTTAAGATTCAGCTACACAGATAAACAGCTCCATTTTACATACAAAAGATAAGAGAGGTCTATACATAATACATGATATGAGTTTACACATTGAGAATAATATCAAACTTTGTATTGAAAGAACGAGACTGCTAATACATAATGCGGTCTTAACCAGGAAAATCTATGGCAGTCAAAGTGGGAGCTAATGGAGATATATGATCATAAAAGCTCTCCGCTGAGTTTGATAATCAATGGCGCTTTACTGAGGATAAACATAACAAAGCAGAAATATTCACAAGTGCTGGTGACACATAGTATTGTATGATTTATTCACTGGGGGTTCTTCTACCCAAAACTCACAGAAACATAAAAGGAATTCATATTTCAGACGTCTTGTTAATGAAAAATTCAAGATATGCCGTCTTTAGACGAAATCCTCAAGGATACCGAAAGCAATGATGGAGCAAAAATGTGTCTTCCAACCATCTGTACAAAATGTTATGTACTAGCTGCCACTCCGAGTAATCCTTGGAAATTTGTTTCATTTAATATTCATTTTAACAATCATAAAATCATAAATAATTAGTGTATTTGAATTGCCTAGCCTGATCCAAAGCAAATGTCTGTGGAGAGCAGCAGGACTGGATTATATCAACAGTCTGGGCAATTTAGAAAACAGTTGGCTGCAATATGTTATTTACAAATGAACACAATGATGGCCGCTTCGTTTTAACACTCTCCCTTCTCATTACACCTAAAACAGAATTTTTCTGCGGTTAACTAAGGTGTATTTAAGGCAAGATTAAAACATAAGACCAGTTCACTTATACCAGTTAAAGCAGAATGGAAACGAAGATGGTGAAACTCGTAAATTAATCTACAATTTCCATCAGTAAACTAATTATAATTCACAAGTACGGCGTCAAAGGAGAAACAGTATTAACACAATGTTCAGGAAAAGAACTTAAATATAAATTGTAATATGACTTTTATTTAACAGACTTGCAATTGTAAAGATGTTC
This sequence comes from Hymenochirus boettgeri, assembly GCA_019447015.1. Taxonomy (NCBI): domain Eukaryota; kingdom Metazoa; phylum Chordata; class Amphibia; order Anura; family Pipidae; genus Hymenochirus; species Hymenochirus boettgeri. Next base: position 29,188,116 of record CM033473.1, on the reverse strand, counting down.
TATGGGTGAGATAAAGAGATAGATGTAAGCTCTCTGTGACAGGGCCTGATGTTAATGGATTAAATACGTGTAAGGGCTTGTATAAAATAAGACATAAAAACACACGCATACAAGTATAAAATGTTTGTCAAGGAGGATTAAAAGGAACAAGTATTTTTCAGTAAGAAGAACTTTCACCTTGCTCTATGCTGCTTTTGCTAAATTGCAACGCCCTATCTCCAAAACAGTTTCATATGGGTATTTAAACTCCTACACAGACATTTGGGTGGTCAGCAGCCTCTATTGGCTCCCTACACTATATATCTGCAGAAAGAGAGACCCATAGAGGAAATTTAGTGTTAAAACTAAATAGGCCAATCCATCAGACCCAAATGGATCATCCCATTATGGTACCATGCAAACCCACCATAAGTCTTTCTTAAGTAGTAATATCATCAGCCTATTGTTTATTATAGGCAAAAAGGCTGCTCTCCCTTACAGAAATGTTTCAGCTCCAATGATACATTCCAAAGTATCTTTGGTTGCTTTAAACTGCAAGATCACATTCCAACCATTTTGACTCATATAGATCCCTTAGAATAATTTCTGCCAGTATAAGATTAAAGGTGATTAATGTGTATTCTTTGTAGCAATATACAAACTGTTGTGTATTCATCTATTCAGAGATGTCCCCTCTCTGGAAATCTTTAAAATCAGACTGAAGACTTATCTGTTTACACACAAGCATTGATTATTAATGCACAGCCACTACTCTGACATTTAATACTGGCCCTTCCCTCTCTATCCTGTTACATACTACATTTTATAAGAAGATGCATTTCTGATTTCGTTTAGGTGGAACTGCTTAGTGCTTTAAGTTACAGTGGGAAGAAAGTACAAGATCAACAACAACTCGATTAATATAAATTACCAATGCTATTGTTTATATAACAAATTTGTATTTTGAATGTGCAAAATAAGGTTTTTGTTTTGTATAAAGAGAGTACAAACCATTACTACAGGTAACTGTACAGAAAAATGCATGTCGTTATTTCAGGAATTGGAAGTCACAGACTTTTATGTTTACATGACTTTGAATGATGTGTTCCTTACATTTATGCACATTGTGCAAGCGATATTCAAAATAGTCCCCTAACCGTAACGCATGCAATCGTTTAAATGTTGATTGTATACGGTACATTAATGGACAGGAGTACAAATAGCCAGTGGGGCTGGACCTTTTGCATGTGTGCGCACATAACAAACAGAATGAAAAACGTGATCTGAATCACAGCAGTATGGCCTAGCCCTTAAACCCCAGGACCCAGTGTTGTAATATTACAACATCACATTTAGGCTAATAAAATAAACCCTCACCCATTCTTCTTTGAAAACCTCATGTACATTACTAACAGGAACTATTGTTCAGTTTGCAATACTATTGGATGGTTTGAAAGTGTAAATAGGTCTGTTTATCTGGACATAAAGTCATACAACCCTGTTGCCTTTGGAATACATCATCTGTGTGTTTGGATGGGATACATCAAGACTCAAGTAAGTAAAAAGCTTAAAATATTTTTTTCTGTGATTTAATCTGTGTAGATCATGCAGTTTATGAAATAATTATCAGGGGATGTTTGTGATGAAACTTGCGTCACGCTTCCACATGGTTACAACTACAAGGTCTATGCAGACAACTTTTCACCCGCATCCCATTGATAGTTAGGCTGTTGGATTGTGGAATTATTAACAGGAATAGTGTGTAATAAATTCATCCTTCCAGGTCAGTGTCAAAGCGAGGGCGAGCATCCTCAAGCCCAGTTTCATCCAGGGGGGGCACCCTTGACTTCCCAAAAGAGGCAGTATACAGATGATGGCGGTTCTTCAGCTGCCAAGACAGCCAAAAAGTCAAATGCACACCCTCCAAAGGAAGTTTGCAAGGACATGATTGGACATTTTCCCATCAAAGCCGATGAGGACGGTGCCGACACTGTGCTACAGGCTATACCAACACACTTTGCAGGAAGTGCAATGTTCGCCTCTGCTTTTCAGAGCAAAAAAACTGTTTTTGGAACTACCATAATTGAATAATCAACAAATAAAACAAGCATGATTTGCACATAAAGTGGATTCAATGTTATTTTTTATATGATATCTCATTTTTTGTATTAAATTGGTAATAAAAATCTTTTTTCCTTTATTATACTATGTTGTTTTGTTATAAATAAACTTAGCTGGGCTTTATAACGTGTAAAGTACAAATGAACATGTAAGGAAAATTATTCCTTACATGTGTGTCAGAATGTAAGTGATACTAATGAAATTCTGCTACCTACAGGCCCCAGCGTTGCAATTTTAAACATCCTCCCCAAAGTTATATAAAAGTCAAATAAAAAAAAAAAACCCACTGATTTAGGCATCACAAGCCTCCTATATCAACATGTGAAAGATAAAAAAAAATGTTTACGTGTTTTACTATATTTGGGTCTCTGGGGGTTAAGAGGGGGGCCTATTAATACAGGCAGAGGTCTGACACGTAAGTAAAAGCTGGCCACGTGCTACAAGCTGCTAAAAAACGGAAGTGTTAATGCAAAAAGGTAAGTTATATTGCTGAATCTTTAAATCAATAACTTCTCACAAATATATCTAGAGATGTAATTTAGGGTTACCTTTGAAAGTAGAAAGGAAAGCTATAATTTAACCCAACTTGCCTAAAGACCACAGTTGTGCTATAAACGAACTCCACCTGTACTAATACTGTACATGTGTTGCTGTGATACAACTAATCTTGCACAGGTCAACTCTACGAAGTTGGAGTGTCACCTTGCCTCATAATACAAAAGGATTAAGTCTCAGGAAAAAAAGCAGTGGAGAAATTTCATGTAAAGTTTAAGGGAATATGGAGTGAATTGGTATTGCCACGGACCTGTATTTAGATGCTATGAAATAAAATCAAATCCATCAACTGGTGTTGACAAAATATTGGTAGTTATGCACATATGGGCGCTGAATCTGATGAGCTTTATTTTCCGCATAGTGCAACTTTATTTTCACAATTTTGATTGATCATTAGGGTGATTATTAGCAAGTAATCATAGGCATTTGCGATATGTTTTACCTTGTTTGTTGGCATCTAATACCTCTCTAGCTATTAGCAGCTGAAAATGTTTAAAGTGACCTACAAAATTTCTACAAACAAAAGGAAATCAAAATGAACAAAATTAAGAAGCCAGTCAGACATTTTAGAAGCAGTTAAGTTGTATAAGGAAAACACATATTTAAAAATATATAAATGCAAAAAAGCCCACGATAGGGAGATTTTCATGACACACATTCAGGGAGATTCAATAAAAGTTCTTATCGTTTAAAATGGTGCTAATTTTGCCCCCAACAACAGATGTTATTTAACCTTTAAAAGCTAATATCTGATTGATTATAGTGCTGTTGACAATAATTTAATACAGTATTTCATCTCAACACAGTGATCTACCCAAGGACAATATGTGGAACCTTTGTTTATATAAAGATTTTCAGGACATTTGAGCTGTTTTCGGGGATGCCCAGAGTTTCCCTTTGTATATGCAGATTTATAGGCATATTTTATCATCATGTGTTTAATAAATACTTTCATGGTTTTGCAATACACAATGGTATGATTCATTTAGATTGTAAGGAAATGCAAGACTGATGGGCTACAAGGGAAGTGGTGCTAACAGAAGGCTCTTGGGGATTTTTGTCCCTGGCTTCTTATATTACATTGTTTAAGGTTCCTTCAGACACACCCTATTAAGGGGTCCCATTCCCATATAATTGATTATATCGGGAGCCCACCTCCATATATTTATATAATTTATATTAAAGGTGGCCATACACCTGTGACTTCCACATCTATGTGTGCTAATACTGACCAACGGAGATTTTTGTCTTTCCCAAACGACCATAATGCGGCACTACAGTCGTTCATCTGCAATGCGGTCGCTCGGTTTCAGCCCTACACAGTACACAACTGACAATTGGATTTACCCATTATAGTTAGTGTGTTTAGGCACCCTAAGAGTACAGTCAGGAAGGGGGTGTAACTTACACTGTACATGTTGCCACAATGATGGCTGAAGGCAGATCTGCTGCACCAGACTGTGCACCCTGTGTACAAGAACACAGCTGATTGATCTCATACCGCATAAAAGGGATCATTTGGAGCCGGTATGCAGTTACCACCGCATGTGTGACTCAGTTTATAATGGAATTTTTCAGCAGACATGCAATCATTATTGCATGTATATATAGCCACCTTTAGCTTAGGTCCTCAGTCTAGGTATATCAAATGGAAGGGGGTAGTTTGGAGGGTAAAAGGTTGGTTATAGGTATCTAAGATTTTAAAGAAAATGATTGATAAGAAATAATTCTGACAATAAGATAAGATGAGATACTCAATATAAAGAGGAAATGTCATGAAAATAACTCAGGGAATCAAAATGGAGTGGCACTTTTTTTTAGTTGTTTAGTTGTCAGTTAAGGTGCAACGTGATGTCACCCCCAATTACCGGCAAATTACTATAAGAGAAGGGCCTCACCGCTCCTGATTTTGCATGAAACAGGAGCAGGGGGTGATGAGAGACCAGGTTGCATTAAAATGTGAAAATTTGGTTGGGGGGGGGGGGGGGGGGTTGCTCTACATGACCATAAAAGTTTTTCTATGAAGGAATGCCCTTTAATGTTATTTGTAGTTTTTATATTTACTATGCAGAGGAATGCTAGATCTTCAGAAGAAATAGTGCTGTTTTTAGCAAAATAAATAAACATGAAAAAGACAGCCAAATTATGAGACAACTAAAGTATTTTGGTTGGGGCACAAACTCACATGAACTCTACAGTACCTGCAATGTTAATAGTGCTAACCCTTTAAGATAATTTATTCAGACTGTCACGTCACTAGTCTAAAAACTGAAAATTGGCCAACATTTTGGCTCAAAATTTGTGTTTAGGGCAATTTAGTGGCCCAAACCACCCTTTCTTACAATAGTACACATGATGAGTACTAAACTGCTAGGTCCTCACCCATGGGTTTGCCCTAAATCAATGGTTTGCAGGATTAAAACTAGAAAGGGAAGTTAAGTATAAAATTTGAATTTGGCTTGAAAGAATGCATGTTGGAAGGGAATTGTGTGTTTGTGCTGCAGATTTTAAAACTCAATAATGCCAATGAAGAGGACATTGTTGTTTTTTATTTAAAACTTCAGTAAAGTACACTCCAGCACACCTCAAATGGCACGGCCTTTGGTTGGTAGTGCAATCCTCAGACCTCCACCTCAAGGGCCTCAGCAATATGGCAACTGCAAAGAAGTTGGAGGAGCACACTACTACGTTTTCAGTGTTTATTTCAGCAAATGCAAACATACAACGTTTCGGGGGATACAAATTCCCCTTCCTCAGGGGAATTTGGAAGGGGAATTTGTACCCCCGAAACGTTGTATGTTTGCATTTGCTGAAATAAACACTGAAAACGTAGTAGTGTGCTCCTCCAAATTCTTTGCAGTTGTTTTTTATTACCCTTTAAATATGTCACATGCATTAAAGGTAGGTCAGTTGGGTGTGTGTGTATTCAATCACGTTGGGGGATAAAATATAACTTTTTTGATGATTGGTCAAATGTGATAGTTACCTTTAATATGGCTGCCAGGAAATGGAAGGGTGGGTCGGTAGGTGTGTGTACTTGGATCAGGTTGGAAGTTAAGAAAACAAATTGATTATTGATCAAAATTAGTTTTTTTTACTTTAGTTACCCTAATTAGGTTGCCACAGTAATGAATAATTAGATCAGTAGGTGTGTTGTACCTGGGTCTGGTTAGTAAGGGGGTCTGGTTTTTTTTGTGTTTACAACCATAAAGCTATCTTTTATTGAGGATAAATCTAAATTAGATTTTTTTACTTTAGGTACCCTTTACATGGCTTCCATGGGAATAGAAATGTAGGTCAGGAGGTGGGAGTACCGTGTCTGTGTGGGGTATCACCATTTGTATTTATGAAACAAACTGTTTTGAAATATTGACATTTGAGGATGGTACCATTATAGTCTATGGGAAAAAATGTCCAGAAATGTGCCAATAACGCTGTAGAGCTTCCGCGGATTCCTTAGAGAAGATAGCTCTATGCCCTGCGCACGTCTGTACCGAATTTCATGTCTCTAGTCAAAAACGTGGGAGGAGATACAGTCCAAAATAGCGGAAGAATAAGAAGAATAGAAAGAAACAGTAATTTGACTTTTTCAAGCTAAATTAATACACAATAGTTTGCTTCAAAGCTATGTCAGATCTCTGGTACATACATAAATTAATCATACATACCAACTACTGAATACTGATATGATATTCTTATAAAGTAACAATTGTGTGTGTAGAATTGATTCAAACCACAAGAGCATCTGTGTTTGGATGGATGTCAGCACTCTGAATTAACCAATCACTGAACATAAGCATATGCACATTCCCAAGTCAGAAAAAATTTACTGTTTGGAGCAGGCATTTAACAGTAGCCTGTCTCAAACTGGCTTCCTAATTTACAATATGTAGTTGTAGCATCGCCCACTCCAGTGACACACCTAATTAAATGGGACAGTTCTGATTCATGTGCTTTGTGTGGACACAACTTCCACACAAAGTGATGCAAAGTCATTCTTAAAGGGGGTTCAGTGCAAATACATATGCTTTTCAGACAAAAGAGCAGTATTTTCCCATCCTAATGAACCTTAATCTGCCAATTCAGTTGTGTCGTGTTAAAATAAATGCAACAAAATTACTGACTTCCTGTTTGCAGGACCCCTAATAGGACTGTTTTGGTTCTGCCCTGACCAGCCCCTGGGTTGATTCGGTTGCTCAGTAGAGATCTGAGCATGTTTTAACCCATCCAACAGCCAATCCGTAGAAATAACTGTTAGGAACATTCCAAGGATGTGGTGCATCCTGGGAAGAAGGACCATTGAACCTGAAATGTCAGCTCGCTAATGTCACAGCAGGGAACATGGTAAAGGGTATGAAATCAACTGATATTTCAAAATGGTAGAGAATATGTAGAATAACTAAGAAGGCATTACACAAACTAACAATTTAAAAATATTGATCATTTCCACTGAACTGTCCCTTTAAAGTCATGCAAAACGCTGGTAAATCTGTGATATGATAAAAGAGCAGGCGGATCTCACAAATTTTCACATTACACACGTTCAGCCTTTGTCAAGTGTGTGTTTTAATTATTGAAACTATTCAAGGTTTCCAGTGGACAGTACAACCATCCGGATCAACCTAAAGTATAGTAGGTCAATCATATTATTTTTATGGGAAGGTAGACACAGTTATTCCTTCCTTGTACAAAAACTAACGCCCACAGCTGTAAGTGTTAAAAAATGGTGCAAAAATTCCTGTTATCTGCTGGGTGACATTTGTGAGCCCCATGCAGCCACCGCAACTTACTTCTTAATGTTGCACTAAACGGGTTAGAATGGCTTTAAAGGGATCTAGCATTCTTGGCTTAAATTAGGCCTATAAGATTGTGTGTTTGTGTGTGTGTATATACTGTATGAAAGTTCAAGACAGAAGACCAGAAAGAATATTACATGTGGATACATGACAGTTATTGAATAGAGATTTGCAGATCAATACAGTAACAGACAAAATAAAAATGCCAAGGTCTGTTTTACCTTCACTTTGCTTCTGAAATATTTCCTTGCTGTTAACCTCGCCACATTCTGGATCACAGTCATCATTTTGTGGAGGGTACCTGGAATAAAAAAAAAAAATATAGTTTACCTAAAAAATTTCTTTTTAAAATGTACTCAGGTTTTTAGAAACCCTTTGGTGTCTAAACAGTTCTATTAAGGTGGATACACCAGTACCAATCTGCAAAATTCTGTCTGTCATCTTTCAAATATGTTTCTACACACAGTCCAAACATGGGCATGGTATGCCGTATTGTTAATCTATACTAATAAAAGGCAAAGCCCTCATTCACTCATCGAAAATTCGAAATTCCACCTGAAACGGTGAGTATCTGACATTGCACAGATTATGGGGGGGGGGGGGGGGGGGGGAATAGAATTTTGAACTCCTGCACACTAAGCTGGACCGATTTTACAAAATTTCAGGGTATGTGTGGGATGGCTTAGGTGAAGGGAAGGGTTTGGAGGGTGGACAGGAGGAATAGTGGGGGGTATTGGGGGGGATGGGGAGTAATAAAAGACAAAGCCCTCACTCACTCACTCATCACTAATTCTCCAACTTGCGTGGAGGCAGACGGCTTAAATTTGGCAGGCTCATTCATTGCACCTTACTTACAAAAGTTAAGCAGGTTTCGTTTCGAAATTCCACCTGTAAAGGTGAGTATCTGCATTGCACAGACTTATGGTTACCTAGCTTACAAGCTATACAAATCTATATGGTTAGTCCGATTTCAACCAAATTTTGTATGCATAACTCCTTTACCAGTAAAAGGTTAACAAATATTTTTTTTTAGGGTGGGGGTGAATGGGGGGGGAATAGAATTTTGAACTCTGCACACTAACGGCTGGACCGATTTTACCAAAATTTCAGGGTGTGTGCGGGATGGCTAAGGTGTAAGGGGAAGGGTTTGGAGGGTGGACAGAGAGGAATAGTGTGGGTATGGTGGGGGGGGATGGGGAGGGGTGGTGGGGGTTATTTTCACCAAATTTCGTAGTTGCATAAAAAATATAATATTAAATTAAAGTTAATGAGTGTTGCATTATCGTAAAGCTTATTGAATTGTCTTTCTTTAATATATCAAGTGCCGAGTGATTACGGCAATCTTGATACATTATTGCTTTCTTACTAAAAAGGTTATTTGAATACATCTCCGCTGCGAAGCGCGGGTATTTTGCTAGTTAACTAAATAAACACACTGACAACAGTATTGGGTGGAAAAAAGGCGCGAGCTATTTTATTTAAACATATTATAATAAACCAGAAATACGTTTTATTTAAGCAACTGGCCATACCTAAAGCAAAAACCATACTTCAGGCTGCCTATAACATATTTCGGTGGCCCCGCCAATTTAACACCTGGCCGCGAGCCATATTTTTGCCTATACCATATTTCTGTGGCCCCGCCAATTTAACACCTGGCCGCGAGCCATATTTTTGCCTATACCATATTTCTGTGGCCCCGCCAATTTAACACCTGGCCGCGAGCCATATTTTTGCCTATACCATATTTCTGTGGCCTCGCCAATTTAACACCTGGCCGCGAGCCATATTTAAGTAAATTTCTCCATTACCTTCCAGCTGCGACAATAAAATATTTTTATTTAATTTTTTTTTTTTTATACATAGTAGTTATATATTCAAAATATATATATTTTTTACTTATAATAATACTTGTGGTGGGTGGGGTGGGTGGGGAGCCGCCTTTGAAGATCTGCTGCTGTTCAGAAAGCTGAGGTAACTGAATTTGGGGCACTCCTATCTTTCATAGCCCCTCCTCTCCCATCATGCCTTGCCATCCTGTTTAGCCAATAGAACACTCTGTCTTTTCACTTTGCACGGTCGGAACATTATCCACCAATCATTTTCTATACTCCCTGTCCAAGGATACAAAACTGGTCACCCCAGCAACCAAGCCAATGAGGGATCCCAGTGTTAACCCCTGCTCTGATACCATTCTCCCTATATAAAATAAAGGGAGATCATTCTGGACTGCCACACACCTGGAAATTTTCCGTCTGAACAACGTTTGCGATGCAAACAAATGTTGTTGGCATCGGAAATGGCCGTTTCCGATGTGCATCACTTATGATATCAAGTAGGGTAATGTCTGAAAAGAAGAGCTGATGTTAATTGTGTACTGCTATGCAAAGGACCTGGAGAAATTGTTTCTTGGGAATGTTGACTATTTCTGGTACAAATATTTGTACATATGTCATCTCTCAAGTTAGGTCTAACCTGACTATCAATGTATCCATTAAATGTATGCATTGCAGGTTACTTCTACTACGAAATAGGCAACTTGAAATCTCCCAGCATTACTTACAATAGCTCTGTAACGATTTGGGGATTCCTGGAGTAGTTTTAAAACATTTGAGTTGGGAGTAACTGCCCCCCCGCAAGATTGTTGCCGGGCCCCTACCTCTTCCGGTCCACGATCAACTGTTTCTAAACAGCTGATCGAATGTATGAAGGAAAGATACGGGTGATCAGCGTTTAAAAGACTGGAACCGAACTTCCAGTTCGGTTTCGGTCTTTTAAACAGCAGATCGCACGTATGTTTCCTTCATATGCGCGATCAGTGGTTTAAAAACAGCTGATTGCAAGGTTTTGGCCGGTCTGTGGAAGGCACTCTGGTTTTGCATTCAGCTTGTGGGATACTTTAAAAACCTTTTTAAAGGAATAGTTTTCCTGAAAGCGGACATGGAAACAATGGGATTACCCAGAAGTCTCCGTTCCTTATATGCATATACTTTCTGTTAACCTTGTGTTAAAATTTGTTGTGGCTCTGACCTGATGAACAGGGTTAGCCCTCGAAAGCCTCTCAACTAAATAAACTGTTAGTCCTTAGAAAAAGTATCTGTAGCACTGTTTTTGAAATGGCAGTCTAATGGTAAATGGACTTTAAAAGAATGATGTCAGATTATGCACACCTAATTGTCACTAAACTTACCAGATAATTGCCCCAATAGACAGAGCACATTCATAATAATACAACAAGCTGTGGCTCCCTTTGTTGTGGCTGTTAGTTATTATTATTGGTGGATTTATTTAGCGCCAAAATCTTCCGTATCGCTTTCAATGGATACATTCACATCACGCCCCATCCAGAGAGCTTACACTCTAAGCACATTTATTTAAACATACACCCTATCAGTATGTCTTTATGATTGTGGGGGAAGTTAAAGTGGTCACAGTACACATCACATGCTCTTTAGTGCACAGCAGATTAAAATAAGGAAGCGCAGCTTTGCCATTAGAAGCCGACATTCAACATATTACAGCACAGATCATGTTACAGAAGATCTGCCCTCAGGCACAGATAGATAAGTTTACAGTAATCAATTTTTGAAAAAAATCTCTGGCCCCTACACATATTTGCCTTTATACAAAAAGCAAATTAATTTGAGGTTTATTTCCTATCAGCGTTAAAGAAAAAAAGAAAAACAACAATTTCACAAGTCTGGGCATTTGAACCAGTAACTTTACCTTTTTCTGAGAAAATGTAAAAAAGTAAATAAATACTGATTAGACCAGCTGATTATTTATGTGTGGAGACATTGTATAGGAAATATGTGCATACGTACAGTGAATAGTAGGGTAAAGGGCCATGACCAATAGTTGCACATGCTCTCAGGGCACTTTGAAGACTACATGGGTTGTGTGTTGTAATGGCAAAATCGTGTAAAATTTCTTTCTTAATTTCAAAATCTACTTTTTCATATCTGTAAATGCAACTTACTAAAGATGTATCTTACCATGTAAAGGTACTTGGGAAGAAAATCTTATAAAATAGAGTTTAAAAATCTAAATTTAATTCTCCTTTAAGCAAAGTTCCCAGTACAGCAAATAGCCTTAGACTATAGAATTTTTCCAAGACCAGGAGTCATTTTTGTAAAATAAAAATGTAATCTTGCTCACCTTTCTAGAAATATACAATTCCAGCATAAATATATGATGTTGCAAGAGCAATTACCGAATTACAAAATTTCAAAAAAGTAAAAAACTTTACCTCAGATAAGCCCTCACTTTGCATCCTCGAAACCAACTCGGATAGTCACAGCAGCATTGTATTCCTTTATCCTGCTATCTTCGGCTAATCTAGAAAAGCAAGAGTAAATTCATGAACCATGAGCTAGTGGAAATTGAGAAAGTAAAGTAAATCCATGGCTGTGTGGAACCCCATTTTTCAGCAGCACCTCATTTGGGGCATCAACAGGTTTGACAATCGTGACTTTGAGTTGTCTGCTTTTTTAGATTAAGGGAAGTGAGTTCAGTGCAAATACATGTACTTTTTCAGAAAAAAGAGCAATAATTTCCCATCCAATGACCTTAACCTGCCCATTCAGTATTTTGTCTGTGTATAAATAAATGCAACTGAAATACTGACTTCCTGTTTGCAGGACCCCTAGTAGAGACCATTATGGTTTGCCCTTGACAAGCGCCTGGGTGATTCAGTTGCTCAGTAGAGATCTGTTTGGCCCATCCAACAGCCAATCAGTAGAAATTACTGTTGGAACATTCCAAGGATGTGGTGCATCCTTGGAGAGAAAAGGACCATTAGAACCTGAAATGTCACCTGAAATGTTCACTAATGTCAACAGCAGGAACAGCAAAGGGTATGAAATCAACTGATTTTTCAATGGAGACAATATGTGGAATAACTAAGAAGGCATTACACAAACTAACAATTTAACAAATATTGATATTGACTAAACTGTCCCTTTAAATAGGCCCAGTTAGACCTTTTTTTAGATGTACTGTTTTGCTACATGTGTGTTATATATGTGTTGATACATGAGTCATTACCATCTTGCATTATATATAAGTATCCAGCGTTACTTCTTGTCTAGAAGGTTACTTCTGTGTTAATTCTATTTTCCATCCCATTTTCTGTTGCACTTTATGCATCTGATACTTATATAGTAATTTGATTATGGATAATATATATATTTTACATTTTATATATGAGTAGAGTGTTGACTGTCCTGGGGTTGATACGGTAAAGAGGAGGGTGGGAGGGTACATGTCCTGGGGTGAATACTGTAATACGGGGACTATTCAACCATGGGACAGGGGTATGATTTTCATGTAATGGGACTGTCTTGGGGTGGATACTGTAATAAGGGAGGTTTGCCACCATGGGACAGTGGTTTGATACACATGTAATGGGACTGTCCTGGGGTGGATACTGTAATACGGGGACTATTCCACCATGGGACAAGGGTATGATTTTCATGTAATGGGACTGTCTTGGGGTGGATACTGTAATAAGGGAGGTTTGCCACCATAGGACAGGTGTTTGATACACATGTAATGGGATGTCCTGGGGTGGATACTGTAATACGGGGACTATACCACCAGGGACAGGGTATGATTTTCATGTAATGGGACTGTCTTGGGGTGGATACTGTAATAGGGAGGTTTGCCACCATGGGACAGGGGTATGATACACATGTATGGGACTGTCCTGGGGTGGATACTGTAATAGGGGGGTATGCCACCATGGGACAGGGGTTTGATACACATGTAATGGGACTGTCCTGGGGTGGATACTGTAATATGGGGGCTATTCCACCATGGGACAGGGGTATGATTTTTATGTAATGGGACTGTCTTGGGGTGGATACTGTAATATGGGGGGTAGTCCACCTTGGGACAGGGGTTGATACACATGTAATGGGACTGTCCGGGGTGGATACTGCAATATGGGGGCTATTCCACCATGGGACAGGGGTATGATACACATGTAATGGGACTGTCTTGGGGTGGATACTGATATTGTGGGGTATGCCACCATGGGACGGGGTATGATACACATTTATGGGACTGTCCTGGGGTGGATACGTAATATGTGGGGTATGCCACCATGGGACAGGGGTATGATACACATGTAATGGGACTGTCCTGGGGTGGATACTGTATATGGGGGGTATGCCACCAGGGACAGGGATATATACACATGGAATGGGACTGTCTTGGGGTGGATACTGTGGGGTATGCCACCATAGGACAGGGGTATGATACACATGTAATGGGACTGTCCTGGGGTGGATACTGTAATATGGGGGGTATGCCACCATGGGACAGGGGTATGATACACTGTAATGGGACTGTCTTGGGGTGGATACTGTAATATGGGGGGTATGCCACCATGGGACAGGGGTATGATACACATGTAATGGACACTGTCCTGGGGTGGATCACTGTAATATGGGGGGTATGCCACCATGGGACAGGGGTATGATACACATGTAATGGGACTGTCCTGGGTGGGTACTGTATATGGGGGTAGCCACCATGGGACAGGGTATGATACAATGTAATGGGATTGTCCTGGGGTGGATACTGTAATATATGGGGCAGGGGTATGATTATTAAGCACTAGAATATATAGGGAAGCACACTACAAATGGTGAATCCAAAATGTTATTGTGAAAAACAACAAGACATTTCGGGACGCCCTGTTCCTTCCTCAGGTTCACACACAAGCAAACGACATTCACACACACCCACATCACCATTCACACACACGGCAATGACATTCACACACACCCGCAGCACCATTCACGCACATACCATTCACGCACAGGCAACGACATTCACACAACCACCAATCACCATCACGCACAAGGCAACATTCACACACACCCGCAGCACCATTCACGCACAGGCAATGACATCCCCACACACCCGCTGCACATTCACGCACATTCAACGACATTACACCACACCCGCAGCATCATTCACGCACAGGCACAATGACATTCACACACAACCGCAGCACCATCACGCACAGGCAACGACATTCACACACACCCACAGACCATTCACGCACAGGCAAAACATTCACACACAAACGCCAGCACCATTCACGCAAGCAACGACATTCACACATCCCCGCATCACCATTCACGCACATGCAACGACATTCACACACACCCGCAGCACCATTCACGCACAAGCAAGACATTGACACACGGGCAGCACCATTCACGCACAGGCAGCAACATTCACACATGCAACACCATTCCCGCACAGGCTACGGCATTCACACACACACGCAGCACCATTCACGCACAGGCAACAACATTCACACACACCTGCAGCATCATTCACGCACAGGCAACGACATTCACACACAACCGCAGCACCATTCACGCACAGGCAATGACATTCACACACACCGCAGCACCATTCACACACATGCCTGGGTGCTGGTGAGGAGACCGTAAAGCCAGACAACAATGTTTTCAGAAGTCCCGCGGGCGGGGAGCGTAAATCCGGGAGGAATCCTGCGAGAGGAACTCATACCAGCTGGATTGTTTAGTATGATTTACTTGCCTATCTTGATGTGAACTGTGGAATTTTGTCCTCTAGCGCTGAATCTCTGATACTGGCAGGATCAGTTGAGTGACCTACCTTCCACCTGTTATGGACATTGAGTTTGGTGCCCTTATTTTAAACATTGAGTGGGTGGTACATGGTCTCTAGTCACATGTGTGGATCCCAGAACCCTGTTAGTGTACACGTTTTTTCATTTTATTGGGCAGTTGTAAGTTTATTGTGGGTAGTTTATGGCTACCCAATGTTTAAAAAATTCCAATGACTGTTTTACAGTGTTGTGCTCCATGTGGTGTGCTTTAACAGGGGGTTTCTTACCCCAGCCTCTAGTTTAAATGCATTGATAATGCATTACAAGAAGCTGTATACATGGCGTAATAACTAAGAAGTTATGTATACATGGCGTAATAACTAAGGAAGTTAAAATTAACTCAATGTTACACATACCATTATTCCAGTACTGTACACCCTGCCGAAAGCACAAGAATCCTATCCGGCCTCCAGCAGGCCTATTGTTGCTGCAGTAGGTTCTATCTTCTGCCCTTTGGTCACATGCTGGACAGAATTCTTGCGCCCCGGATATATATATGTGTATGTTTATTTATATAGCGCCACTAGGGGACGCAGCGCTGTACAATTAGAATAAAGAGTCGTACAAGGGGGACAGTAAATAAATACATAAATATATAATAAGTATGACATCATGATATACAATTGCTTGAAACATGTTAAAATAAGGAAAGAGGTCCCGCCCCCTAGAGCTTACAATCTAATTAGGTGGGTAACATACAGATACATAGGAAAGGGTGGAAGTGCTAAAGTAATAACTGTGCAGTATCAACAGTCCTATGCTGTGCTGTGCTCAGTGAGGTAGATGAGAGGTTAGATTTAACTTGTTTATTGAGGTTTCTTACATAGAAGAGGGGAATAGAATTCCAGAGAATGGGGGCCAGAAGAGAAAAAGGTTTAAAGAGAATGTCCACCTTAAAACATTTTTTAATATTCCTCCTGCCCCCCAGCCCCAACCGCTATATTTTTTACTCTTAGAAAGTTCCCCAAACTTTACTTACCTACCCTCTTTCCTCCGCCGCGCTGCTGGCGGAAAATGCAAGGAGAGGCGGGACCGGCAGTAGCATCTGTGATTGGCTGAGCGGCAGCCAATCACGGACGCGCGCCGGGAGTTCATTTCAGCGGGGGAAAGAGGAAGTAAGTAAGTTTGGGGAGCTTTCTAGAATAAAATGGAGCGGTTGGGGCTGGGGAGACAGGGGGAATCATAATATATTAGGTTTTACACTAGGGGAGGGAATCCTGAGAGGGAGGGGGAGAAGGGCTGCAGTACGCATGCCAAACTTCTCCCGAAGGCCGGTAGGAGCAGAGTCCTTATGGACTCTGCTAACCTCCTGGTGGGCAGTTTTTGGGACTTTGGGGGGGACTTCAGGAGAACCTTATGGAGCTGGATGTGAGGTAAGGATTAAACTACACTACACAATGGGGCCAGTATTGGGGGGGATTATAGTTTTGGGGTGGACATCCCTTTAGGCGAGAGGAGGCATTGTGAGTGAGGGGGTCTATATAAGAAGAGAGAGTGGAATCAATAATAACCCCTAAGCAAGTGCCGACTGAATAGGGTAATGGGGGTGTTGTTCAGAAATAGAAAAAGGTGGGATAGGACCAGGTTTAGGTGGGAAATGATTAGTTCGGTTTTAATCAGGTTTAGTTTGAGGCATCGGTGCGCCATCTATGAGGAGACGCATGGAGACAGTCTGAGATGTGTGATTGGGTGTCAGGACAAAGTGTGGGGGTGGAAAAATATATTTGCATATCATCGGCGTACAGATGGTAGTTAAAGCCAAATGAGCTGATGACTTCTCCCAGAATAGTATAGAGGGAGAACAGCAGAGGTACAAGACAAGAGCCTGCGGAACCCCAACATTATGAGGAACCGGAGAGGATGTTTTTTCTTAAACCTGAGTTTGATGCTCAGGTAAAAAGGGAGATGGAAAAAAAGAAAAGGCCTTTTAAAATTTTGAAAACAGAAGGCACAGAACAGGCTTACAGGGAGTACAAAAGCTGTAATAAAGAGTGCAAGAAAGAATTAAACTAGCTAAAATAGAAAATGAAATACGGATTGCCGCAAAAGCAAGTCCAACCCCAAATGTTTTTTAAGTATTTAAATGGTAAAAAGATGAGGACTGAGAATGTGGGACCATTAAATTGGAGCTGAGGTGGTAGTAGAGGATGCCGAAAAGGCTAATCTGCTAAACCGTTTTTTACATCGGTTTTTACTGTTGAGAATCCTTGTCCTTACAGTAGGATTGTAATAATGTGCAGGAAGAAATGAATGAAGAGTTTCACATTGGATAACAGAGGATATGGTACGAAAACAATTAGACAAGGTTAATATCAATAAAGACGCCAGGACCAGATGGATTGCATCCTCGGATTTTAAAGGAGCTTAGTTCAGTTCTATCTAGACCACTGTTTCTCATCTTTTCGTATCGCTTTGTCTGGGGATGTGCCGCTGGATGGAAAAAAGCCAATGTAATACCAATATTCAAAAAAGGTAGTCGTTCACAGCCTGGAAACTATAGACCTGTAAGACTAACATCAGTGGTAGGGAAGGTGATGGAAACCTTGTTAGGATCATATCCTGACTTTGTTTCCAGGATCATCTTATTAGTAGTATAGTCCGATGGATTTATGAGAAATAGATCATGCTAGACAAATTTAATTGGTTTTTATGAAGAAGTGAGTAAGAGCTAGATTCAGGCACAGCAGGGATGTGGTATATTTGGATTTTGCAAAAGCTTTTGATACTGTGCCACATAAACGACTAATGTATAAACTGAGGACGGTTGGCCTTGATGAGAGCAAGGTCTCAGTATTTGCTGATGACACTAAACTATGCAGAGCTTTGAAACTTCCAATGATGTGCAAGTGCTGCAAGCAGACCTAAATAGATTATCAAAATGGCAGCAGAATGGCAGATGAGATTCAATGTTATAAATGTAAGGTGATGCATTTGGGATTTAATAATCCCTGTGCCATCTACACCATAAATAACTCTGTGTTAAGTGCATCTGTAATGGAAAAAGATTGGGGGTTCTAGTAGATACAGACTTGCCATAGCAAACAATGCAGGTAGCAACGGCTAGAGCTAGCAAGATATTGTCTTGTTATAAAAGGGGAATATATTCAAGAGAGAAAAATATTATTCTCCCTCTTTACAAGGCACCGGTAAGGCCTCATTTGGAATATGCAGTGCAGTTTTGGAATCCCATATACAAAAGACATCTTGGAAATTGAGGCAGTTCAGAGAAGTCAACTAAATTAATAAGGGGAATGGAGGGGATCGAATATGCAGGCAGATTAGACAAGTTAGGGCTGGAGAAGCGACATTTGCGTGGGGACATGATAACCTTATACAAATATATTAATGGGCCATACAATGAACTCTCTGGTGCATTGTTCCACTAATAGGTCATATCAGAGGACACTGGACATCCTTTAAGGTTGGAAGAAAAGAAGTTTAATCTCAGGTTAGGAAAGGTTTCTTCAGTGAGAACGGTGGAAATTGTGGAACTGTCTTCCAGCAGATGTGGTAATGGCAAGTTCATTGAATAGCTTTAAAAAGGCCTGGATAAGTTTCTAAAACTAAAAAATATTGAGAATTACTGGTATTAATGCATATGATCTGGTTGATCCAGGGATACATTCCGATTGCCGTTTGGAGTCAGGAAGGAAATTTTTCCCCCTTTTTAGCTGGTTTTTTTTGCCTTCCTCTGGATCACTGTTAGGTAGGGTTAAAAAAAAAATATATATAAAGAGGGTGAATAGGTTGGACTTGATGGACGTATGTCTTTATTCAACCTTAATTACTATGTTACTATGTTATCATATGACACGAGTAGGTCTGTTCGAGAGGCAGGATCGTAGCCATGATGCCGCTTCATTCCGGATGCCCAAGGAGTGAATAATTTGCATTAGGAGGGAATGATCAACCGTGTCAAAAGCAGAGGAGAGGTTGAGAAGGATGAGAATACTCACTGCCATTGTATTTGGCAGTCTGGAGGTCATTCACACTTTGCACAGGGCCGTCTCCATGAAGTGCGCTGATTTAAATAAATGCATAATGTGAATGAAGCTTTAAGCTGGTAGACCTGGACAGATCCTCGTCCCAACCGACCGTTTGGCATTTCCAACCAGTCGGCCTGGATGAAGGACTTTGGCTGCGGCTGACAGTTTGCCGTGACCGGCCCGCAGTCCATAAAAGACTGCATGATCGGCCATGGATTTTGGATGCGTCCGATTGCTTATAAGAACAGGTCCATACAACAATAATACTTATTAATTAGCAAAGCTGCACTAACTGTATCAAACATGCTACATTCATGGAAAAGTACTAAAAGCCTTTTAGTATATGCTAATATATACTACTGAAAGTAATACTTACAGGTCAACCATTACAGTAACACACATAACAACAGCAGTTACCATATTTTCTCGAGTATAATCAAAGTTTAGGCTTTAAAAAAAGCCTAAAATCCAGACTCGACTTATCTCGGTCACTCACCTCTTACCTCACACTAAATTTTAAGTAAGAAGTTACTTAAAACAGGATACCATTCGCTTAATATTTATACATAATTAATAATCAATTTCAATAATTATAGTTAAAATTATAGGTAAAGCTGCACTAAACTTAGGGTTACAGGTGTCCCTGTTTGAGTGGGATTCTCTCAAATGCAGGGATAAAATCCAGAGTCCGGCAGTAAGGCTGAAATCCTGGCCTTTGAATTGGAGTGTAAGTCTCTGCCACAAATGTCCACTCTGTGCCTCGCTCCAAACCCAGCCTCTCCACCCTTGACACACCCACTCTCTGCCCCACCTGCCCATTGCTCTGCCCCACCTCCTCCAAAGTTTATATAACCAGAATCTGTCAATCTGTTGATGCAAACTGTAGATAGGTAGGAGACAGGCAGCACGCGAGGAACTTAAGCATCCAAATTTTATTTCATCAGGTTAAAACAATTCCGTGTGTGCCATAATAAGCATGGCCAACCACCAATTCAGACTTCCAAAAACTTGTCCATGAGCAGTAGGAAGCTAAATACATTAAAAAATCATTTTACATACTTTAAAATCGTCCTAATAACGCCTATGTCGGCACCGCCAACACACCTTGTTGAGCAGGGCACGCCTTTTACCGCATGCGCGCGCGCAAGTCATTTTACAGAGGCTTGTGCAACTGACAAACACACCCGTCTCCCTGAAGGTTCTGCAAACATCGTTATATACAAAGAAATGTTTTTTACCATAGAATATGCTAAAATTTGTTCATTAATGATAAAATAGTTGCATTTAATTTTTACTTAAATTTATATATAATTATTTGTTTGTCATAGTTGTGCCTGTGCGTGAATGTTGCTGCGTGTGTGAATGTCATTGCCTGTGCGTGAATGGTGCTGTGGTTGTGTGTGAATGTCATTGCCTGTGCGTGAATGATGCTGCGGGTGTGTGTGAATGTCATTGCCTGTGCGTGAATGGTGCTGCGGGTGTGTGTGAATGTCATTGCCTGTGCGTGAATGGTGCTGCGGGTGTGTGTAGTGTTGTTACATGTGCGTGATGGTTGCTGCGGTGTGTGGGAATGTCATTGCCGTGCGTGAATGGGGCTGCGTGTGTGTGTGAATGTCATTGCATGTGTGTGAATGTGGTGCTGCGGTGTGTGTGTGAATGTCATTGCCTGTGCGTGAATGGTGTGCGCGGTTGGTGTGAATGTCGTTGCCTGTGCGTGAATGATGCTGCAGGTGTGTGTGAATGTTGTTGCCTGTGCGTGAATGGTGCTGCGTGTGTGTGTGAATGCCGTAGCCTGTGCGGGAATGGTGTTGCATGTGTGAATGTTGCTGCCTGTGCGTGAATGGTGCGCCCGTGTGTCAATGTCTTGCTTGTGCGTGAATGGTGCGGCGGTGTGTGTGGAATGTCGTTGCATGTGCGTGAATGGTGATGCGGGGATGTGTGAATGTCGTTGCTTGTGCGTGAATGGTGCTGCGGTTGTGTGTGAATGTTGTTGCCTGTGCGTGAATGGTGCTGTGGGTGTGTGTGAATGTCGTTGCCTGTGCGTGAATGGTGCTGCGGTTGTGTGTGAATGTCATTGCCTGTGCGTGAATGATGCTGCGGGTGTGTGTGTGAATGTCGTTAATGTGCGTGAATGGTGCAGCGGGTGTGTGTGAATGTCATTGCTGTGGCTGAATGGTGCGCGGGTGTTGGTGAATGTGGCCTGTGCGTGAATGGTGATGTGGGTGTGTGTGAATGTCGTTGCCTGTGCGTGAATGGTGATGTGCGTGAATGGTGCTGCGGGTGTGTGTGAATGTCATTGCCTGTGTGTGAATGGTGATGTGGGTGTGTGTGAATGTCTGCTTGTGTGTGAACCTGAGGAAGGAACAGGGCGTCCCGAAATGTCGTTGTTGTTTTTCACAATAAATTTTGGATTCACCATTTGTAGTGTGCTTCCCTATATATTCTAGTGCTAATAATCATACCCCTGCCCCATATATTACAGTATCCACCCCAGACAATCCCAATTACATGTGTATCATACCCCTGTCCCATGGTGGCATACCCCCCATATACAGTATCCACCCCAGGACAGTCCATTACATTGTGTATCATACCCCTGTCCCATGTGGCATACCCCCCATATTACAGTATCCACCCCAGGACAGTCCCATTACATTGTATCATACCCTGTCCCATGGTGGCATACCCCCCATATTACAGTATCCACCCCAAGACAGTCCCATTACATGTGTATCATACCCCTGTCCCATGGTGGCATACCCCCCATATTACAGTATCCACCAGGACAGTCCCATTACATGTGTATCATACCCCTGTCCTATGGTGGCATACCCCACAGTATCCCCCCAAGACAGTCCCATTACATGTGTATGATATCCCGTCCCATGGTGGCATACCCCCATATTACAGTATCCACCCCAGACAGTCCCATTACATGTGTATCATACCCCTTTCCCATGGTGGCATACCCCACATATTACAGTATCCACCCCAGGACAGTCCCATTCATGTGTATCATACCCCTGTCCCATGGTGGCATACCCCACATATTACATATCCCCCCAAGACAGTCCATTACATGTGTTCATACCCCTGTCCCATGGTGGAATAGCCCCCATATGCAGTATCCACCCCAGGACAGTCCCATTACATGTGTATCAAACCCTGTCCCAAGGTGGACTCCCCCCATATACAGTATCCACCCAAGACAGTCCCATTACATAAAAATCATACCCCTGCCCATGGTGGAATAGCCCCCATATTACAGTATCCACCCCAGCCAGTCCCATACATGTGTAAATCAACCCCTGTCCCATGGTGGCATACCCCCATATTACAGTATCCACCCCAGGACAGTCCCATTACATGTGTACTCCCCTGTCCCATGGTGGCAAACCTCCCTTATTACAGTATCCACCCCAAGACAGTCCCATTACATGAAAATCATACCCCTGTCCCATGGTGGTATAGTCCCCGTATTACAGTATCCACCCAGGACAGTCCCATTACAGTGTATCAAACACCTTCCTTCTTGGGGTGGATACTGTAATAAGGGAGGTTTGCCACCATGGG